>OZ022239.1:26782359-26957359 GCA_963978895.1 Erpobdella octoculata
TTGGCGACACATCATCTTTCTCAATTCCTATGTCTTGCGAAGTCCCTTAGAAATCTGTTTTACGCCTAATCTTTTTTCCTGTATATTTCTGACCTTAATAACATTATAGCCAGTCATGGGCTACAGGCTCATTTTTTATGCAGATCTGCAGATGACACCCAAGCTTACGGTCACTGCGAACCCAATCGTGCAGCTGAGCTGTAGTCTCTAGTGTCTACCTGTGTGGACGACGTCGATCGGTGGATGAAGTCCTAAAAGTGAGAAGTCACCACCCGACGGCGCAGCCATTAGTGCCCAACTACTCCAGTCTGATTCGGAAATGATTTGATTACGCCAACGTCTGCAGTTCGAAATTTCCTGGACTCTGATTTGACCATGAATACTCACATCGGCTATGTGATTTATAATGCTGCGACAAATCAAGGCCGTCGCAGCATCCCTTTCAGTATCTGGCCTAAAAAAAACTTGCAACTTCACTCGTCTTCTCAAAGCTTGACAATTGCAACTCAGCTCTAGTCGGCCTTCCCAAATCCTCAATTCGACGTTTTCAATCTGTCGTGACGAGAGCGCACAAGCACGACCATATTTCACCAATCCTCCAGCAACTTCACTGGTTAAAGATTAATAACAGCATCAAGTTCAAGCTGGCACTTATGATTTTCAAGTGTCTCAACAATATGGCTCCCACATATTTAGCATCTAGTCTGAAAAGAGTGCAGGAAATTCCGGCTCGAAAAAGATTGAGATCTTCATCATCATCTCAACTCATCGTGCCGGCGGCGAGATTAAAGAGCGCCGAAGACAGAAGATTTACGGTTGCTGGCCCAAGAGTATGGAACACTCTTCCCCCAGATGTCACCTCCGATGCAACAGTTGAAAGCTTCAAGACGCATCGGTTTCAGTGGCCTTGAAGCCCTTTAGGACTTACGCCACTTTAAATTTGTCAAACCTTGCATGATTTTTACAAGAGCAAAAAATTTAAATTCACTATGACTACATAGTGAATCTTTCCAAAAACACTGTAAATTTTTAAATTGACGAAAAGCCAATTGAAATGTTTTTGGGATGAATGAAAAAAACAGAAAATAAGGGGAAAACTTTAGGCTGCAAAGCAAAAGTTTTTCCAGTAACCAAAATTAGGTGCAAAATGTCTGGGGCAAAATTGGGAGAAACAAATTTTTCCAATAAAAAAAAATAACATTCTGGGGACCCAATTGTCGGTAAAAAGTCAGAAATAAAAACCCGGAAACTAACTTTTACAGGGGCCGAAAACAGGAAGCAAACTTTCTCAGGAGCAAACAACTGAGGACAAAAATCAGGATCTAAAAATCGGGTGCGAAAAATAGAGAAAACACTATTCCAGAGGTGAAAAACTGAGAGCGAGAGCCGGGGGCGAAAACCTGGAACGAAAAGCACGGGGACAAACTTTTTCAGGGGCGAAAAAAAGGGGAAGAAAATCCTGGAGCGAACTTTCCTCATCTCGATAATTTTACACAATTTAATTCGGAAAACTGAGTCAAAAACTCAATTTGCAATCGTTTTTACACATTCAAATTTGTAACTTTAATTGACAATGTTTTTGTAATGTTAATAATAAAATAAGAGAATAATTACGTCTGAAAAATGTTATCAATTGTAGTTATAATCAGTTTTTATTTGTACTTGGCATCAGTTTCAATCGTCTTAATCTCACACTTGTAGTCCTTGATGAACTCAGGAGTGTTAGCCAGGATGCCATTTATCCTGAATGTTGATTGATAAATTGTGAGAAAATGAAAACAGTTACATCATCATTGTCCTCATCACCATCATCATCATCGTTTTCGTCGTCGTCATCATCCTCGTCCTCGTCATCGTCATCGTCATCGTCATCATTGCTATTATTATCTGTAGATTGTAACAAATTAACAAGTCTTCAAGCCAAGATGTAAATCAAAACAAACAATAATAAATAAAGAAGATTTTAAAATCTTGCATTTTTTATAAGCTTCAAATCCAGGCTCGTGAATACAGAATTGCTGGAAAAAAATATTTATTAGTTACTTAAAAATGCACATTACCTGCAAATCGTTATACACAAACAATAACAATTTAATAGCGTAAAACCTACCTATATATACATGTATATATACAACAGCATATTAATAAAATTGTAGATTAACATATAGATAAATAAGCAAAAAATATGTACAAACATAAACAAACAATGTTTGCACAATAAAATACAACATACAAAAATGCTACCTGTATAAATACAAACAACATATCATAAAATACTACCTGTATAAATACAAACAACATACACTAATGCTACGTGTATAAATACACACAGCATACACTAATGCTATCGGTATAAAAACAAACAAAATACACTAATGCTACCTGTATAAATAAACACAGTATAAATATACACATAAATACACTAATGTATAAATACACTAATACACTAATGTTACCTGCAGAAATACATACAGCATGTAAAAATAATACCTGTATAAATACAAACAACATCTAAAAATACTACCTGAACAAAAATAAGAAAAAAACATTTCTTCTTCTGTTTTGCCTTCCATGACAGTTTCTCCATCTTTTTTAAAGCTATCATACACTTGAGGCGATTGTGAATTAAATACAACGAAATATCTGAACAAAGCTATTTCTGTATTTCTTATATATTCACTACATAGCTACAAATTAGTAAAGGAATAATCAACTCCGCCTTGCTTTTGCAAGCTTGTCCCACGTCTAGATGAAAGAGGAGGGACAGTTAAAAAGATCAAATATAATCTACTAGAGATTGCCTGTCAAAAATGACGGATTTTTTCAAATTTCATTATATATTATAGTAAGAAATAGCCCGTCAAAAATGAAGAATTTTTTTTAATCCCATTATATACGGTTTTTCGATTGCAGCGCCACTTCTTTTGATCTCTAGGACTGAGAGTGTATATAGGTACAACTGCATAATAACTTTTATTACACGCCTTCGTGCAATAAATTCTTACGTGCACATCGATATCGTCTATACGTCTAATTACGTAAGCGTGACAGTATGAGTGAGTAAGTGAGTGAGTGAGTGAGTGAGTGAGTGAGTGAGTGAGTGAGTGAGTGAGTGAGTGAGTGAGTGAGTGAGTGAGTGAGTGAGTGAGTGAGTGAGTGAGTGAGTGAGTGAGTGAGTGAGTGAGTGAGTGAGTGAGTGAGTGAGTGAGTGAGTGAGTGAGTGAGTGAGTGAGTGAGTGAGTGAGTGAGTGAGTGAGTGAGTGAGTGAGTGAGTGAGTGAGTGAGTGAGTGAGTGAGTGAGTGAGTGAGTGAGTGAGTGAGTGAGTGAGTGAGTGAGTGAGTGAGTGAGTGAGTGAGTGAGTGAGTGAGTGAGTGAGTGAGTGAGTGAGTGAGTGAGTGAGTGAGTGAGTGAGTGAGTGAGTGAGTGAGTGAGTGAGTGAGTGAGTGAGTGAGTGAGTGAGTGAGTGAGTGAGTGAGTGAGTGAGTGAGTGAGTGAGTGAGTGAGTGAGTGAGTGAGTGAGTGAGTGAGTGAGTGAGTGAGTGAGTGAGTGAGTGAGTGAGTGAGTGAGTGAGTGAGTGAGTGAGTGAGTGAGTGAGTGAGTGAGTGAGTGAGTGAGTGAGTGAGTGAGTGAGTGAGTGAGTGAGTGAGTGAGTGAGTGAGTGAGTGAGTGAGTGAGTGAGTGAGTGAGTGAGTGAGTGAGTGAGTGAGTGAGTGAGTGAGTGAGTGAGTGAGTGAGTGAGTGAGTGAGTGAGTGAGTGAGTGAGTGAGTGAGTGAGTGAGTGAGTGAGTGAGTGAGTGAGTGAGTGAGTGAGTGAGTGAGTGAGTGAGTGAGTGAGTGAGTGAGTGAGTGAGTGAGTGAGTGAGTGAGTGAGTGAGTGAGTGAGTGAGTGAGTGAGTGAGTGAGTGAGTGAGTGAGTGAGTGAGTGAGTGAGTGAGTGAGTGAGTGAGTGAGTGAGTGAGTGAGTGAGTGAGTGAGTGAGTGAGTGAGTGAGTGAGAGAAAAGAAACTTTAATTATGTTTTATGCATGTATGGATATCTCGACTAAAAATTGTCTTATATATATATATATATATATATATAAATATATGTATATAAATATATATATATATATATATATATATAAATATATGTATATAAATATATATATATATATATATATATATATAAGACAATTTTTAGTCGAGATATCCATATATATATATATATATATATATATATATATATATATATATATATATATATATATATATATATATATATATATATATATATATATATATATATATATATATATATATATATATATATATATATATATATATATATATATATATATATATATATATATATATATATATATATATATATATATATATATATATATATATATATATATATATATATATTGATAATGCTATCAACTGTTCCGTTTTAGTCTTCTAATACCAACATAACCCTAATTACCACACAGTCAAATAACAGCTGGTTTTTGTTCATTGAAACAAACATAAAACAATCAACCTTTGTTTTGTAGCTTTCAGTAAACTTTCCAGTTGTTTGAAATAATTTTTATCCGACACTTTTACATCCGTGTCGGCCGTAATTTTCTGTGAAACTCCTGTTTTCTCATAAACGTTGGTTAATAATTTCAATCAATCAATTGCCTGTAGAATTTGACTCAACGTTTGTTATAAATTATTCGGTTTTAAATAATTTATTTTTTTTAATATAAAAATATAACTACATCTGTTACGTTTTTCGATAGCTCTGAGACTTTTTTTGCTTCTGAGACATCGGATGGTTTTCTTGGAATCTGTAGTAAGTTAGTGTGAAAATCGGTCTTGCTATTTAAATAAGTTGTACTACAATTAGATAAGAAAATTGGAGTATGCAAGCATGAGAATTTGAGGCAACTTTTATGCAAAAATAAACAACCATTGAAAATTCTAAAAGGTCAAGCTGGAAAATTACCAGGCTGGAATACTTAGAGAAAAAAATCTTTTCTACATATGTTGGCCAAAACAAATTAAGCTATAATCAATTCTTTATTTTTGAATGATTTGATAAGTTTTATAAAGAAAAACACCTTTTGTAATTTAGCCTCAAAATCAATCACATTTTTTATTTCAGTTGCAGCATAGCTTTCTGTCGCCCCGAAACTCTTGGCGACTGACAACAACACGTCCTTGTAATAAGACTCGTTTACAATTCTATAACTAAAATACTCACCCACTTCAATCTGTGTGTTTTGATAAAACAGTTACTTAATGAAATATATGTAATTTCTTTTCATTATATGACTTTAAGTTCTTTGTGGATTTTTTTTACAATCAGCCTTGAAATTGGAGTAAAGGTACTCCGAAACGCGTCGGCCAAAATTAAATGAAGTTATGAACAATGAACTGTTTTCAGTTGAAATTGTAAAAAAAAATTGTTTTTAATATTGAAAGGAGTTTTCAAAAACTTATATCGTTCAAGTATGCGATGACTTTTAATGAAGAATATATATATATATATATATATATATATATAATAGGATTTTTTTTATATTTTAAAATGGCAGCGCTTGGGCGTGTGGCATGCGTTGAGCTTCGTCTAATTTCGACTTTTTAGCTGACTTCTGAAATTTTTTTCAATCTTAAACTAGCATGATTTAATCGAAAGTAACTTAATGCATCGAATGACAGTTGTTTTTGCGGACAACTTTGCGTTTTATTAGTGTTTTAGCGTCGTTTAAAAATTTAAATTATCACCATGGATACAAATACGCTATTGCTTACGGCGTTTTTTGTGACGTTCAAAATGACTTTAAACTGGCACGTCTTACTGATTAAACTCACTGTATCTAGTCACAGTTGTCTTTACGAGCAATTTTACGTTTTTTTAATATTGTGAAATTGAGTTCCATTGCCGCTTGACTTGACTACTACTCAATTATTCATGAGCAATGCACACACGAGTTGTCAGGCCATGAGTCAACGAACTACTTTCACACGTGATGCTCTTCTCGAATTCCGACAAGCAGCCCCTCCCATTCATCGTCAACTGCGCAAAATCTTGTTCTCCTTGCAACTATGGCTACCAATATGTAAACGGTGGTCACCTCGCGGCAGTGATCACAACTGGGAAACTAGTAAAACCAGGCAAGAAACCAAGGACCTAAAACAAACGAATCTATCGATAAATGCTACCTCAACTGGGGCAGCCGATGTGTCAGCATTGGGGACCCATGGTGTGGACAAAAAATGGACTACTGGCCGAACGACTAAATTTATTAAACCAAAGAATGAAATACGAATTCCCGCGTGGAACGTACGAACGGGTCATCATGTCGGCCAAAAGGAGATTATCGCCACCGAAATTACCAACTACAAAATATCGATCGCCGCCATATCGGAACAACGACTCACGGGATCCGGGACGATGATGATTAGCCCACCGACGAGACTATTACGCTCTTCTACTCCGGTGGTGACAAGCGAGAGGTGGGTGTTGGATTTATGGTCGGCCAGCGGGCTGCCCACAGTGTCGTCGCCTTCCAACCAATTTCTGAACGTCTGGCAGTCCTTTCCATCAATGGCACAATCAAGACACACATCCTCTCCGTCTACGCGCCGACCGAAACAAGCTCAGATGCTGCAAAAGACGCTTTCTACCCCGATCTACAAGCTGCGACTGATTCTATACCGCAAACCGAAGTTACCATATTGGCAGGCGACTTTAACGCTCACGTCGGCGACAACCGTAGTGGCTGGAAAAAAACGCTTGGACGATTCGGCCACGGAAAAATCAACGACAATGGCAGCGACTGTTGTCGTTTGCGTCAGTAAACAACCTCGTCATTGGCAACAGCCTCTTCCAACACCCGAAGAAGCATCGGCTCACGTGAAGAAACCCGTCGGGGAAAGATTCGGCCATGCTCGACTACGTCCTGATCAACAAGCGTTTTCGATCGACGCTCAACGACGTTCGAGCAATGCGTGGCCCTGATTGCGGATCTGATCACTACCTTGTGCGGGCCAAAATACAACTTCGACTCCAAAAAGCAAAGAAGAAAACGACGGTGGCTGTGAAGAGAAACTGGACGTGCCTACGCGATCTGGCAGTTCGACACAAATTCCAGCTTGCTTTATCGAACAAGTTTGCGATCCTCAATACATTGGACGATGTCAACGATGAAGAAAAACAAATAACCAAATCCGTCATCGAATGTGCACGTCGATTTCGAACAATACCGGCGACTTAATCAAGAGGTAAGGCGAAAAATGAAGATCGACCTAGAGGTGTATTGGAACGATGTTGCAGCCGAAATGGAAGAAGCCGAATCACGACATGAATATCGAACATTGTATCAGACACTACAACGTTTAGGCGGAAAAACGAAATCGATCAACGATAACATCAGGAAAACGGATGGAAAGTTTGTTAGTTCGTCCTCCGATCGATTACAGAGGTGGCGGGAATTCTTCCACAAACTATACAACCACGATCCGCCTGCAGGACCAGTCGCGGACCCGCCACAAATCGATCAACCGCAGATCCCATTTTCCGTCGACGTACAAACAATCGCCGAAGTGAAAGCGGCCGTCAAATCGCTCAAGAACGGAAAAGCGCCGAGCATCGATCAAATTACAGCCGAGATGATCAAAGCTGGTGGTGACTTTCTATTGCATCGTCTACACGTCCTATTGACATGCATCTGGGACACGGAGTACGTACCATCAGCGTGGAAGAAAGCGATCGTCGTTCCCATTTTGAAGAAAAGAGACAGTCGAGAATGCAAAAACTACCGCGGCATTAGTCTCCTTTCAATCGTTGGAAAAGTATTCACGAAAATCATTCAGCCACGACTACAAAAACATTGTGAACAATCGTGCCGTGAGGAACAGGCCGGATTTCGACCGAATCGTGGATGCATCGATCAAATCTTCGCACTACGCCAACTCGTAGAAGAGAGGGTTCGAAGTGGCCGGTGGACTGTTGTTGTCTTCATCGACTTCAAATCGGCTTTCGACTGCATCCATTGGCCATCATTGTGGACGGCATTGGAAAGCAAAAACATACCACCGAAAGTCATCCGTTTGTTACAAGCGTCGTATAGTGGTTCGACCAGCTGCATCCGAATTCGAAACGACCTATCGGACGAGTTTACCATTCAAACCGGTGTCCGACAGGGAGACGTCGCCTCTCCGCTTTTATTTAACGTCGTGATCGATGCGATCATGAGGAAATCGTTCGAAGAAAGGCGTGGTGTTCAATACGACAAAAACAACTTTGTCACTGATCTGATGCTCGCGGACGATAGCGCCGTATTCGCCGACACCGACGTGGAAGCTACAGATTGCCTAAACGACATCGGCGATATTGCCAAGTCATACGGCCTAAAGATCAACGCCGAGAAGACCAAGGTATTAATAACGGACGGGTCGCCAGCTCATGTCCACCGAAATGATGTCCAGATCGAGCAAGTGACGAAATTTAAATACCTTGGATCGATCGTGCAGGAAAAGAAGACGTCGTCGTTGGCCGACGTCCACAGCCGCGTTGGCCAGGCGACTGCGGCATTTGCAGCGCTCAGATGGTGCGTTTGCAAGAGAACGAACATTGCAATCAAGACAAAAATTTGTGTTCACCGAACATTGATTCTTCCGATCCTCCTATATGGCTCGGAGACATGGACATTGTTTAAATCCGATGTGAATAGACTTGAAGTATTCCAAATGCAATGCCTGCGGCGAATACTGGGAGTCTCCATCCGCGACCGCATTCGAAACGAGACGATCCGTGAACGGTGTGATCGACAACCACTGATCGACGAACACATCCAAAAACGGCGACTACGGTGGTTCGGGCACGTCAGCCGAATGGATGATAAACGGCTTCCCAATAGTTTACTTTGGCGGGAGCGACCGCCTGGCTGGCGCATCCAACGTTCGGCGCCAAAGAAAACATGGCTGAAAATTATTGATGGGGACCTCAAGAGGAAGCGACTGACCGCCGATGGGGCGAGAAGGGTTGCAGCCGGTCGAGGAAAATGGAAGATTGTCGTGGAAGACGTTCGTGGTCCCGTGGCACCGACAGCAGCGTATTGGCTTCGAGGACATCCTCCTCCCCAAGCGCCGGCTACGGACTAAATAATAAATAATAATATATATATTCACTAGGTTGTTCTTGGACGCCCGTGGCGCGCATTTATTTAGCCCGTTAACAATTTGGTCGCGGAATCTATAGCTGCGCTATCCCTGATAACGGTTTCTATAGTAGCAATGACTCGTCCGCTTGACGACATAAAATTATTATTATTATTATTATTAAATGTAAATTTATAATGCGCTTTTTTTAAAAAGTCACAAAAGCGCAAAATTACTTATTTATTTAATTAATAATTAAACAAGGAAAAAATTTTTAAATAATATATATATTTCAGTTTCTAATTTATTTTAAGTGGTTTAATGTTGTTCTTATAGTTAAGATAAATAAGAGAACGATGCTATTTTTCTCTATCTATCACTGTAACATTGGTGACGGGTATAATACCGCGTGAATTCAGTTATTATTATTATCAGTATTCTTTTGAAATTTGACAAATTTTTTTGAAAAGCGCTTTTCAATTTGCTTAAAAATTTGCTCATGCAAAATGAATTCGTCTGTTTATAAATTTTGAAACTAAAAAAATTTAATCGATATAAAGATCAAATCATATGAAAAATGATTGAATATTCATATTCTAAATAGTAGAAATAAGTGGTAAAAGTTTCAGAGCTCTAGTTAGTCTAGTAGTTTGTTAAAAAACAATTGAAAATTCATGCCATTGCAGCGCCACCATACAGCGTGACAGAATCAGTGAGTGAGTGAGTGACGAAAGCTTTTATAACATCTAATATATATATATATATATATATATATATATATATATATATATATATATATATATATATATATATATATATATATATATATATATATATATATATATATATATATATATATATATATATATATATATTTTTTGAATACTTCGGCGCTATATGTTCTTTTAGGCAAACTCGATTGAAAAAAGTGGCGCACTTGGCTGAATCGATTTTATTTTTAATTTTTTCCAATACTCTAAATCGGTTTAAAAATACTTTATTACCAAACACAAACTCCATA
Source organism: Erpobdella octoculata (assembly GCA_963978895.1). Taxonomy (NCBI): domain Eukaryota; kingdom Metazoa; phylum Annelida; class Clitellata; order Hirudinida; family Erpobdellidae; genus Erpobdella; species Erpobdella octoculata. The sequence goes on from OZ022239.1 coordinate 26,792,514, forward strand.
ATCTTATAGGCTAATAGATCTATTTCGGCAATTTTTTGCCATCATCAGAGCCGTTTAACTTTTCAAAAATAAAATGCAGTGACTAAATGTTAAAAGATACAACTAATTGAAAGGAATTAAAATACAATTAAAATAAAATTTAAATTCATTATATACAAATGTAACAACATAAAAAATATTTAAATTAAAATAATTATAATAATAACAGTAATAACTAAATAATTAAGATCAGTTAGTAACGCCTTTAACAACGGAATTACAGTCAACTTCAAGGACGTGACTGGAAGAAGAATCACATACATTATCTATAACCTTTGAAACACAAACGTCTGGTACAAAACATTCATTCAACGAAGAAATACCTGAAGAAACATTGGCACTATTAACATGCATATTTTTAACAGAAGTTGTAAATGAGTTAAAACATTTATTATTATTATTATTAGTTTTATTACTATTTAGAGAACCAAAAAGTTTAAGAGTTAAATCAAAAGAATACCATTGTTTATTAATTAAAGGCTTACATTTATTAATAGCTAAAGCTTCTTTTAATTTTAACTTAATGGGTTGATTTTCTTTCATTAGTATACTGGTGTTATCAATTAGAAATTTATGTGATGGTTTGATTGAATGTTGTGTTGACATATGTTAGTATATGGCACCACTTTGACAATGCATAGTCAATCTACGAGACAGAGTAGTTCTAGTATATATATATATATATATATATATATATATATATATATATATATATATATATATATATATATATATATATATATATATATTCAGAGCCCGAAAATAAAGTAACTGTTTAACAAAATAAAATGAACGTACCACGTACTATAAATGCAAAGAACAGAACAGAAATCAAAACGTCGAAGGACACAACTGAAATGTAAACAACTTAGGTAACATGAATGGAAGCAGGTGTAGTTAGTAAGTATGTTGCTATGATAGAGCGAAAGTGGTTATTAAAAGGTGAAATAAGAAATTATTGAAAATATTCAGTATAAAAAAGATACCGATAGAGATTGATTCTTCATTCCTTTCCTATACCGTGTAACAATAGTTATATTTCATTTATAGTTACAAACCTCATTTTACCATATATTACTAAATATTTTCAATAATTTCTCATATTTTGTTAAACAGTTACTTTATTTTCGGGCTCTGACGATGGAAAAAAGTTTTCCGAAACTGCAGTCAGCCCATGTCCAGTTAATAATAAAATGACTGACATCAAAAATCGTCTTTCGTCTTCTAAGTTACGTTTTATTGAGGCTTTGTCGCGAAAACTGATAAACGCAAAATGGGCCATTATTTTCAATGGAGCGTGCCTTAAGGAAAATATCACGCCAAAATACGTTCAATATATATATATTTATATATATATATATATATATATATATATATCCATATAGATCCATAATTTATTATCATATGTAATAAATAATCCACAAATGAATGCTTTTTATAAATCCATACATTAGTGAGATTTGCGCTAAAAATCATTCCATAAGTTCCAATAGTTTTAATAGAAAACGTATACAAGTTCAGATGCGTCCTGATCAGGTGTCATAACATTAAACATGATTGAGACTCAGTTGAAAAAATCCGTTTCCGACTGGAGCATGTGTAAACTTAAGTAATAAATACCACGCACAAAAGATCAGCAGCTTTAGAAGCTTCATTTCTTTCTACCTCAATATAAAATAAAATATTAAAGTTGAATTAACTTCGCCTCGCTAATTGCGAGCCAGTCCCAAGCCTGGATAAAGGAGGAGGAACAGTTAAAAGGATCAAACTTTGATCCACGACAGGAAGTACTTCTGTGCTTTCTACTCAGCCAATTCAGTCTTTAAAAAAACACTTGGTGTAAAGGACTATAAACTATCATAAAAATTTTTTTTAAGTTGAATGATATAAGTTCGGACAATGTTTCTCCTAAGCTCCATTTTTTGCAACTATCTGTGCATTCGTGACTTTCATCCCAGGTTTCATCTAAAACCGGAGCACCTCCCAAAGAACTTATAAACTCTATTAAACCGGCTTCATTTTTCTTCAAAACGTCTCAATTGTGAATAATTATAAAATAAAGAAATTATTACTGATTCTTCAACTTTCCTAAAATAAATGTCAAATTACCATTTTTCATACAGGATTTGAAATACTGACTGGCTTTACCAAGATGGCCTGTATCTTTTTTGTCAAAATTTAAAGATTCTGTATAGAAGAGACATTTGGTTTAATTACAAAACTAAAGAATCAATAAACAGTGACTTTATTTTCAATAGAAGAACCAGGTGATTTAAGGAAAGGTATGTAACAGTATTACAGTTTGTTATTTTTAATTTTTTTTTCAATTGGTAGATTAAATAATTTTATGCTGAATTATGTGACATCTCTGTTATTGACTTCATTTCATGGTTCTGGCAAACGGCAAAGGTTGTTATTTCAACACGCCAAAACCACTGAAAGGATTTGTACGAAATTTTACATAGTAAACATTTGTAGACTAATCCTACTAAATAAAGTATGTTTTAAATAATTCAAGCAGAAAACCAATGAAAAATCACCTGAAAAGTTTAATGCAGTAAACCTTTCTTGACCAACCGTTAAGGAATTTTATTGGTAGGAATACAAATCCTATGTCCTCTCCTCACAAACACGTATTATATATATATATATATATATATATATATATATATATATATATATATATATATATATATATATATATATATATATATATATATATATATATATATATATATATATATATCGCTGATTTTACGATCGGTTTCCCATTGATAGAGATTAATAGGATTTATTAAGCTTCATTGATTAATTTCAAATAAACTGCAAAACCATTCTATTGAGCCCGGTATACGATTTGGTGATATCGTAACATTGGTGATCAGAAGTGGGATACAAGAATGGTTTTGAAAGCATTGGATGAACTCTCGATATTCGAATTGAGGCGGGAACTTAGAAAACGAGAGCTCAGTGATAAAGAAAAAAAGTCTGAGCTCGTGGACCGACTCCGGACGTCATAAGAGAACAATGGGCTTGAACCGGAAGAGTATGAGTTCGAAGCAGAAAATAAATTGTTGAAGGTTCTGAATAAAATGGCGGAGGAAAACAGAGCAGCACACAGAGCAGCACAGCAAGAAAGGAAAAAATTTCTTGAACTCCTCAATGGTGACACAAACAATTGCGGAAACAAAAAAGACGGTCAAGATGAACCATGGAAGAATGTACAAGATGAACCATGCAAGAATGTACAAGATGAACCATGCAAGGATGGTCATGATGATGAGCCTGTCAAAGACGGTCATAATGATGTGCCTGTCAAAGACTGTCATGATAATCAACCTTGCAAAGATGCTCAAGATGAACCATGCAAAGATGGTGACAGTGATACAGACGGTTTGGACGTCGAAAACAAAACTAAAGAAGATGAGAAGAATGTTGAAAACGAAATGCAAAACGATGAGGATGAAAGTGACGATGATGATTATAATAATGGCAATAAAAGCGATGGCTTTTACCCATACAGCGACGGTTCTGAAACGGAAGCCTCCATAACAGACGACAGCACCGAATATTCAGGGTCAGATTTTAGTGACGAATCTGACTCGGATGAAGCAACCGAAGATTTAGAAACGGACGAAACTCCAATGGAGAAATACGTCAAAGTTAACTTGACAAAAAAAAAATACTGATTTGAGAGACGATGGTGATAATTTGAAGAAAGATCCGCTAGACGATACCAAAGTTAACACCGACGAAAGAGCCGAGTTGGAATGTGAAAAGAAAACGTTCGATTGTAGCTTGGAAGAAAACAAACACGACGGCAATGAACTTCTCCAAAACAACAGTAGCAATGCAGCAAGCAGAAACTCTGAAAAAGATGAGCCAAGAACAGAGAACGGTACTGAGGGTTCTAAATCAGATGAATCCACAGAGGATTCTAGATCAGATAGACTAAGAGTCATGGTAAAATCAAATAACAGCTTGATAAGGGAATTGATTGGATTTATAGAACATATTTTTCAAAAACCTTTTGAAGAGTTTCTTGAGAAAGATGTAAAAGATGTGAAGGAAGAAGAAAAAGCAGACAATTCCGATAAACCGTGCAAAGATGTTCAGGACGAGGCGTGCAAAAAAGGCTGTGATGAACCGTGCAGAAATGGCGTCAATGAGCCAAAGAAAGACTCTGTTGCTGAGCCAAAGAAGGACAAGAAGAAACTGCATCAAAGGGTCAAGAGACTTGACCATGTTGTTTGCGAATTGCGGTCAAAGCCACGAGTAAAGATCAAGTTATTTTGTGTTTTTGGCCGAATCGCATTTCATCAATTATCAACTTAGTTGTCGTCACCTGCCAAATAAAACTTTCCATTAAGAATAAATTGACTGGAGAGCAAGCGAAACGTGAAAACAAGCGGAAACAGGATGGTAAACGGCAACAGGAGAGCAAACGGGAACGTTAGAGCAAGCGGGCAAGGAAACGGGAGCAAGAGAGAAGAACGATAGAAAAACTTTCAAAAACCCCGGGCATTGTACACTCGATTACTTTTCGAGATTGATTTTTTTAAATTGTCAGAATTTTGTACATTAAACTCTTAGTAAAAAAAACAAAAACAAAATCATTTAAAAGGCAAAACAACGTTTGCTGAGTCAGCTAGTATATATATATATATATATATATATATATATATATATATATATATATATATATATATATATATATATATATATATATATATATATATATATAATAGCGGGGTTACCCGGCGTTGCCCGGGGTTTGTAGAGGTTTTTCTAATGTTTGTCCCTCTCGCTCCCGTTTCCTTCTCCACTTTCCCGTTTTCGTCGCGTTCCCGGTCGCTTTTCCGCTCTCGGTCGTTTTCCAGCTCCCGGTCGCTTTCCCGCTCAGACGTTTTGTTATCGATTTTCTCTCTTGCTCGCGTTTCTTTCCAAGCTTGCTCTCCCGATTCCAGTCGCTTTCCGCGTTCCCGGTCGCTTTCCGCGTTCCCGGTCGCTTTCCCGTTCCCGGTCGCTTTCCCGTTCCCGGTCGCTTTCCCGTTCCCGGTCGCTTTCCCGTTCCCGGTCGCTTTCCCGTTCCCGGTCGCTTTCCCGGTCGCTTTCCCGTTCCCGGTCGTTTTCCCGTTCCCGGTCGCTTTCCCGTTCCCGGTCGCTTTCCCGTTCCCGCTCACGCTTGCTCTCCCGTCTCCCGTTCCCGGTCATGCTTGCTCTCCCATTCCCGGTCACGGTTGCTCTCCCGTTCCCGTCCCCGTTCACGCTCATTTTCTCTTTTCCATTCTTTCATAACTTCTGTTAGCCTATAAAACGTAAAATAGATTTGCTAAGACTATATATATATATATGAATGTTTGTGGGTTATTTTGTCTATTATAGAAACGGGAAAGCGACACGGAAAGGACAGCGAGCGGGAGCGGGAATGCGACCGGCAGCGGGAATGCGACCGGCAGCGGGAAAACGACCGAAAACGGGAAAGCGAACAGGAGTGGGAAAACAGGTGGGAAAGGAAACGGGAGAGAAAGAGACAAACATTAGAAAAACCTCTAAAAAACCCGGGCAACGCCGGGTATCTCCGCTAGTACATACATAAACACAGACACAGACACACATACATGCACATACACATACATACATACACACATACATACGCACATACATATATATATAGTTCCCGCTCGCTCACCCGCTCCGCTCCGCTCATTTGGTGACGGATTTCAAAAATTTTTTCTCTATATTTGATTCCCCTTGACTCTCAAGATTGTGTGAAAATTTCATTACGATCGGATGAATGGTGTAGCAATGCATAAACGCCATTAACATATATACATATATACATACAAACATTCAATTTTATATATATAGATATATATATATATATATATATATATATATATATATATATATATATATATATATATATATATATATATATATATATATATATATATATATATATATATATATAACAGATTCCTTTTTTGGATACTTTAGTTACACGAAATGTATCAAAACTATCTTGCCAGGTCTATACTAAACCCACAAACACAGATAATTGTCTTAATTATAATAGTGATTGTCCTGAAAGATATAAACTAAACGTTATTAATAATTATATTAATAGGGCCTATAAATTTTCCGAAACTTGGTCTGATTTTCACAACGAAATTCAGCAAGTTAAACAACTTTTAATAAATAATAATTATTCTAATTCTATTGTTGATGCAACTATAAATAAATTTATATCACATATTACTGATAAAAAACATGTTTCAAAACGTAATACCAATAACTCATCAATTTCTTGTATAATTCCATTATATTATGCTAATCAGATGTCTAATAATTATAAAATAGATGAAAAAGTGTTGAAAAACATTGTGTATGATAATATTAAGGTTGTAAATAAAGATAATACACTCAAGATACATATCTATTATAACAATAGAAAAACTCATAATCTTTTAATTAAAAATAGTATAAATAATGTTTCTAGCCCTGTAGCACAAACCAACCTAGTGTACCAATTTTCGTGTCCGTTTCCACATGGTCAGGTGGAAAATTACATTGGTCATACTAGAACCACTCTGTCTCGTAGATTGACTATGCATTGTCAAAGTTGTGCCATATACCAACATATGTCAACACAACATTCAATCAAACCATCACATAAATTTCTAATTGATAACACCAGTATACTAATGAAAGAAAATCAACCCATTAGATTAAAATTAAAAGAAGCTTTAGCCATTAATAAATGTAAGCCTTCAATTAATAAACAATGGTATTCTTTTGATTTAACTCTTAAACTTTTTGGTTCTCTAAATAGTAATAAAACTAATAATAATAATAATAATAATAATAATAATAATAATAATAATAATAATAATAATAATAATAATAATAATAATAATAATAATAATAATAATAATAATAATAATAATAATAATAATAATAATAATAATAATAATAATAATAATAATAATAATAATAATAATAATAATAATAATAATAATAATAATAATAATAATAATAATAATAATAATAATAATAATAATAATAATAATAATAATAATAATAATAATGATAATGATAATGATAATGATAATAATAATGATAATGATAATGATAATGATAATGATAATGATAATGATGATGATGATGATGATGATGATGATGATGATGATGATGATGATGATGATGATGATAATAATAATAATAATAATAATAATAATAATAATAATAATAATAATAATAATAATAATAATAATAATAATACTAATAATAATAATAATAATAATAAATGTTTTAACTCATCTACAACTTCTGTTAAAAATATGCATGTTAATAGTGCCAATTTTTCCTCAGGTATTTCTTCGTTGAATGAATGTTTTGTACCAGACGTTTGTGTTTCAAAGGTTATAGATAATGTATGTGATTCTTCTTCCAGTCACGTCCTTGAAGTTGACTGTAATTCCGTTGTTAAAGGCTTTGCTAACTGATCCTAATTATTTAGTTATTACTGTTATTATTATAATTATTTTAATTTAAATATTTTTTATGTTGTTACATTTGTACTTAATGAATTTAAATTTTATTTAAATTGTATTTTAATTCCTTTTAATTAGTTGTACCTTTTACCATTTAGTCACTGCATTTTATTTTTTAAAAAGTTAAACGGCTCTGAAGATGGCAAAATTTGCCGAAATAGATCTATAAGCCTATAAGATTATGGAGTTTGTGTTTGATAATAAATTATTTTTAAACCGATTTAGACTATTGGAAAAAATTAAAAATAAAATCGATTCAGCCAAGTGTGCCACTTTTTTCAATCGAGTTTGCTTAAAAGAATATATATATATATATATATATTAGACTGCTCAGAATTTGTAGAGGAAACAAAATTGTCTGATAAGTTCGCATAGGGGTCGCATTTTGTGTCATTTAGTGTTGTGAACAGCTTGGTAAAATCTCTAGCCTTTGAAGCAATGTTAAGCGACCCCTCAAAATTGCTTTTTAAAAATTCACAACAGTTCTTCGAGTTAGACAGTGGAGCTAGAGATAGTTTTTGCTCAATAAAAGTTTGGCAGCAATGGGGACGACCCAAACTTCATCCAAACATTACAAAATTTGTTTCAGCCACCAGTCATAGGAGTTTGTTATGTTTCTGCTTCAACTCCAAATTCAAAGAATGTAGTAAATCTTGAATTCAACATTACAAAATTGCCAAAACTCAATATTATTGGCAGAAAAGCAATTCTTGATTTGAAAATTGACATGACAGCAGCCTTACAGCAACAAGTTCAACAAATCAAAAAAAGTCCAAGTGATACACTAGTTCTCAACAGTTGTAAACAAATTTGTTAAGAATTTAAAGAATGTTTTGAGCCAGGACTTGGTTGTTTAAAAAACTTTGAATTAGAGGTCAAATTCAAGGCTGAAACAACTCCAGTTTTTTGAAAATGAAGACAAGTAGATGCTTTGATCAAAATGCCACACCCTACCAATATTTCAACTCTTTGATCATTTCTCGGTTCTGTTCAATTTTACCATAAGTTTATACCAAATCTTGCAACAACTGCTAAACCACTAACACGTCTTACCCGAAAGGATACACCTTGGAAGTGGATTTCAGAGCAAGAAAGGACTTTTCAAAAGATTAAAGAAATTCTTATCAAAGATGTCAAGTTATCACATTTTGATAAATCACTTCCACTGGGTCTTTCTTGCGATGTTTCAGAAGTTGGACTGGGAGTGGTTCTATTTCACAGGTATCCTGAAGGAGGAGAAAGACCGATATTCAATATTTCAAAGACACTTACTGCATCGCAACGTCGTTACAGCCAGATTCACAAAGAAGCTCTAGCTATAATATATGGGCTCCACAAATTTCATCAATATCTGTATGGAAGAAAATTCATCCTTGTCACAGATCACAAGCCTCTGTTGGCCTTATTCAATCCTCTAAAAGGAACACCCCTGGTAGCGGCAAATCGTCTGGCTAGATGGGCACTCATGCTCCATCAATATGACTACTCTATTGAATATAGGAAGTCAGTAGATCATGGAAATGCAGATTCTCTCAGTCGATTACCATTTGTGGAAAATCCAGACTTTGATTTTCAAGAAAAAGATGAAGATGAATTTACAGTGTGCACAATCAAAACAATTAGTCAGCAACATATGCCAACAGATGCACAGACTCTGGCCAAAGAATCTCGCAAAGACAGCATCATTTCAACTGTTTGTCGATATGTCAAAGAAAGCTGGCCTCATTCGATTCAACAAGAACAAGTACGTCATTTCCAGAGATTGAAAAACTCACTGACTACACAGAGTGATTTAGTTCTTGGAAATAAAATTGTCATTCCATACAAGATTCAGGATAGAGTTCTTCAGCTACTACATCTTGGTCATTTTGGGATGAGAAGAATGAAACAGTTAGCTCGACCAGTGGTGTATTGGCCAGGCATTGACCATGATATCGAGGAACTGTGTCAAAAATGTGAATCTTGTGCTGCTCATCAACTTAATCCACCAAAATATCCAAACCATCTTTGGATGCTACCCGAGAAACCTTGGAGTCGCATCCATATTGATCATGCAATCAATTTCATGGGGACAAATTGGTTGATTGTTGTCGACAGTTTTTCTAAATATCCTTGCATTCACACAACTTCAAACGTAACAGCAAAAGCTACAATGGATCTGCTCGAAGATGATTTTACACACTTTGGATATCCACATACAATCGTGTCAGACAATGCACCTGCTTTGAAGTCAGAGGAATTTCAAGGATGGCTGAGGGAGAGAGGAATTTTACACCTCACTGGTGCACCCTACCATCCAGCTTCAAATGGACAAGCAGAAAGATTCTTTCAAACTTTCAAGAATTCGATGAAGAAGTCACAGCTTCCGCTCAAACAAGCTTTACAAGAATTTCTAATACAGTACCGAAGAACACCTTTGGAGTCAGAATATTCTCCAAGTGAACTGTTGAACGGAAGACAGATTCGAGCAAAACTGGATGCTTTGTTACCATCTGCCCCACATATTGCTCAGTACAGACAGATGAAACAAAACTCTCAAAGACCGGTTCCAGCTCGAAAATCCGTAAGATATACAGTAGGTTCTCCATGCTATGTACAATATAGCGGTCCTCTTAGGGATCGAACCCCAAGATGGATTCCCGCTGTAGTTCATCGTGTTTTGGGAGCGCGAAATGTTCTAGTACACATTGTTCCTAACGGTCCATTGTGGAAACGTCACGTAGAACAATTGAGGCCTCGATACGGTGCAGATCAAGATTCAGATCCAGGAGACAATCCATTATCAAGTAGTTCCACTACCAATGTTCAACTTCCAAGGGGCCCAATATTAAGAAGAAAACAAATTCAATCTACTCCTGTTCCAGATCATCTTACACCACCTGTTCAACTTCCAAGAAGCCCAACATTAAGAAGGAAACGAATTCAATCTACGCCTGTTCCAGATCCTGTCTCAGATGATCCTACACTACCTCGACGCTCAGAAAGAATTAAGGAAAAGATGCTACACAACCTTCTCAAACCACAACGACCCTGACTCAAACATACAGTTCAACCATGGAGATCAGGACCTTTTCGCCAAATGACCTTACAGTCTTTTTGGACATCCCTAGTTGACGTGTTATGTTTTGAGTTGTTGTATTTCCGGACATTCGAGGAGTCGATTTTTCAAGCTATTATATACTTTCGAACAGCTGATAGAGTAAAAGAAAATAAAAAAGAATTCATGGATGAAATTGTTCCTGATTTTGAAGTTGAACAATCCCTTAAGAAAAAAAACTGAAAAGATAACAAAGAAAATAATAGGTAAAATGGAACAAAAAGACACTTTAATGAAAGCCTCAAAGAAATTTATTAAGAAGAAAGTCTGCTACCTGGGAAATATTTCTCCTTGCTCTGTAGACACCATTAAAGAACATCTAAGCAAAATAAATGTCAACTTCATAACTTGCTACCCAGTTTTCAAAAAAGAAAATCCTCTGGCAACTCTAACACTAACTTGGAACCCAATGATGAAAATGTCAAAACGGACTCAGTGGATAAAGCAAGGAACAAAGATAAAACCTTCTCACCAACCGATATGAGCTCTTCTTTCAGAATATGCATTACATCTGAAGCAACGACTAGCATGTTCAACCCTGATAACTGGCTTCGCTATGTCGTTGTCCGTGAATGGACTTTTAAACAAAACAACAAGCAATAATGGAGGCTGCCACAGATCCCCTCTTTGATGGAAATATTTTTGACTTATTTGAAAAAGAAAACAAAAACCAGTTTTTTCTTGAAGCTTATGATCCTGATGTCAACATTTTTAGATCTCTCAAGATTACTTCCAAATATTATAATAACAAAGAATTGTCCAAATTAATTGAAAATTCACCCAATAACTCATTTGCTATTTTACATATAAATTCACGTAGTCTGTTTCATAAAGTTCCAGTCCTTGAAATTTTATGTTACAACACAAGAAACTTTTTTTCAATGCTACTGATAACTGAAACATGGCTTTCGGAAGATACTGCTCCATTAATAATTCTACCTGGATACTCATTTGTATACAGAAACAGAATAAATGGTAAAGGAGGTGGTGTGGCTATTTTTATTAGAAATGACCTACATTACAGAGTGAGAGATGATTTATGTATTGCCAATCCTGTTTTTGACTGGCTGGGAATTGAAATGATAAATGAAAATGGTAAAAAAAAATATAATATTGAACATCTACAGACCTCCTGACTCTGATGCGAATGTTTTTCTTGGCAATATAAATGAATTTTTAGCATCAATAAACCACAAAACTGACATCTAGGTAATCATGGAGAATAGTTCCAGAAATTATTTTCGGTGTTTTTAATTACTTTTTTAATATAAAATTAATATAATTTGAAACCGAATAAAATTACCAATCGGATGATCCAAATAATTTATTGAAAATATAATTAAAGAAGAAGTTAATGACAGAAAACCGCCAGGTAGTAGGAAAAACTAGGTTCATAAACAGTAAACTAACTAAAGGTGAAGCGAAATGAAATGTCAAATAAATTAGTTTTCAAATGAATTTATTGTGCGAGTTTTTATAAAACAATTTAAAAACAAATTACTTATTTTTAAAAAAAAGTATGAATTGATTTGTGTGCCTTAATTGAAAACTATCGCGTTTAACATTCTATGAAGAACAGTTCGGACTTAAATAAACATTTTTTTTGTAAATAATGTTATTTTGACTGCGTGAATACTATTTTGTGTGTTACTTTTGCTAATAATTTTTTTTAAGCGCTGTAAATATTTCTTGTCTGCGCTATAAATAGTAATTTCTGTTTGACTTCGCTATTTAGACCTATCTCCAACCTCACAACTATTTCCAAAATAATCGAGAGGACGGTTCTAAAGAGAGTTCAACCTCATATCATAACCAACTCTAGCTACTCTCTCCATCAGTCGGCTTATCGCTCATGTCACTCCACTGAAACTGCTCTGCTCCACATCCTTGATAACGTCTTTCATTCTTGCAATTCCAAGAAGGCCACTCTCCTCGCTGGCCTTGATCTCTCGGCTGCCTTCGACACAATTAGTCACTCCACCCTTCTTGACCGCCTCCACAACGAATTCGGCATCAGTGGCAGCGTCTTGTTGTGGTTTGCTTCCTACTTGTCGGGTCGGTCGCAGTTTGTCAAACTGGGTGGTTGCAGCTCATCTTCTGTTCTGATCACCAGCGGTGTTCCTCAGGGCTCTGTCTTGGGGCCTCTTCTTTTCACCACCTACATATCTCCTGTATGTAGCATTATCAGTGAACAGAATGTACCGTATCACCAATATGCTGACGACACGCAGGTTTTCCAGTCGCTCTCTTACCGGGACTCCGACTTGGAAATTAAGAGACTAACCGACTGCATCAGATCCATTGAACACTGGTTTCTGCACAACAACCTTCAGTTCAATACATCCAAAACTGAGGTTGTTCTGTTAGGATCCAGTTACTTGATTAAGGATCTCTCCAACTTAAAATCTCTTTCCGTTGGAGAACACTCAATTTCTTTCTCCCCCACTCTAAAAAGCCTTGGTGTGTTGATTGACAATCGTCTCACTTTTGCAAATCACGTTTCATCAGTCATTCGTTCATGCCATCATCAGATCAGAGCAATCGCCCACGTCAGAAAGTTTTTATCGAGGGAAAACGCCAACTCCTTGGCTTGTTGTTTGATCTTGTCAAGGCTCGATTATTGTAACTCCCTTCTTTTTAGCATTCCTCTGAACCACCAAAAACGTCTCCAGAGAATGATGAATGGGGCTGCTAAAGTGGTCCTTGGAGTCTACCCTTTGGATTCGTCGTCATCTCTGTCGTCGTCGTCATCTCTGTCGTCGTCGTCATCTCTGTCGTCGTCGTCATCTCTGTCGTCGTCATCTCTGTCATCGTCGTCGTTTTCATTCCGTCTTTTCAAACTTCACTGGCTGCCGGTACACTATCGAATTTTGTACAAAATCGCTCTGATAACGTACAAAATTCGGTTTTGTTCATCGCCCACATATCTTCACCAACTCCTTCACAACAGAACCATCCAAAGACCGCTCCGCTCATCCACATCTCCTGAACTCGCACGGACAAAAGCTAACAGCAATATCGGTGCGAGATCCTTTCGACACGCATCGCCAATTGTCTGGAATGCACTGCCAGCCGAAATTCGAAACTGTGGATCCGTCGCTTCCTTTAAAACTAAACTTAAAACCTTTTATTTTAAATTAGCCTTTGAACGATGCAATTTTTAGGTTATCCGAGGGAGCCTCAGTCGCGTGCCTTGGCGCTTGATAAATTCCGTATTATTATTATTATTATTATTATTATTATTATTATTATTATTATTATTATTATTATTATTATTATTATTATTATTATTATTATTATTATTATTATTATTATTATTATTATTATTATTATTATTATTATTATTATTATTATTATTATTATTATTATTATTATTATTATTATTATTATTATTATTATTATTATTATTATTATTATTATTATTATTATTATTATTATTATTATTATTATTATTCATAGTTTTTGTTGCTGTTCTCTTGCGCGTTTCGTGAGTTTTCCGAGATAATTTTATTATCAAAAATTAATAAACTGCTCGGATCATTAAATTGGAGTTATTATTGTGATTACAAATATATAATTATTATTACGGAAAAATAATTAAAAACACCGAAAATAATTTCTGGAACTATTCTCCATGATTACCGACATCTACATTGGAGGAGACTTTAATATCAATTTGCTAAATTGTGGACAATTAAGAACAAACTTTGAGAATACACTACTGGAACACAACTTACTACCTACAATAACTAGACCTACTAGAATGACCAAACACTCAGCTACACTCATTGATAAAATTTTTACAAACAGGTATAGTAACAACGTGAGCGGCATCTTGCTGGATGACTTATCCGACCACTTTCCTATCTTCACTATTTTCCAAAGCAGGTTAAATCTACATAAAACTATTGCTTCCAAAAGAAACTTAAAACCTATGAATGTATTGTCCTTGACTCTCGGGCTTCAGCAAGTAGATTGGTCCAATATCTTGTCCAGCAATGATACTGACGAGGCTTTTAGGATTTTCCAGGATCATCTTACCAGGGTGCTAAATTCAACCTGTCCTTATAATACTGTCGATCGTAAACAATGACTTCAGGAGTGGATCACGGAAGAAATTCTCAAATCATCTAAAACCAAACATAAACTTTACGTGAAATAAATCAAGCATCCGACAACTGAAAATATAGAAAAATACAAAAAATTTAGGAATATGTTTACATCGATCAAACGTGAGGCCGAAAAGAGCTACTACAACATATTGTTTCAACAGGCAAAGAATGACATCAAAAAGACTTGGACAATTATTAGGAAAGCCTTAAATAAATCTCGTCCTGAATCTATTGAAATAATTTTTCACAATGGTCAGCTAGTTGAAGACAAATTATTATTATCTAATATCTTCAATGTATATTTCACATCTATTGGTACCAATACGGCTAACACCATTCCATCTATAACTACTAACAATTATAGTGATTACCTGGTCAAACCTGTTTCAGATTCAATTTTTCTTGAAGAAATTACTGAAACTGATATAGTGAGAACAGTCAACAGTTTCAAAAATTCAAGAAGTACTGCAATAGATGATGTAAGTAATTTTTTGCTCAAGTCGATAATAAACTCCATATCCAGTCCTCTTTGTCATATTTTTAATCTCTCATTCAAGAAAGGCATATTTCCCGAGCCATTAAAAACATCAAAAGTTATTCCAATTTTTAAAAAGGGTGACAAGGAATCCCTTGATAATTACAGACCTATATCACTCTTGTCTCCAATCTCAAAACTCCTGGAAAAACTTATGTTCAATAGAATCACATCTTTTTTCAACAACCACCACGTCATTCACAGCAACCAATTTGGATTTAAAGCAAATAGTTCCACTGATCTTGCTCTCATCAATCTTACCCAGCAACTATTACAGCAAATGAACAACAAGCATCTCACAGTGGGTGTTTTCATTGATCTTAGCAAAGCTTTTGATACTATCAATCACGACATTCTGCTGAATAAGATCTCACACTATGGTATTCGTGAGACTGCACATTTATGGTTTGTTAACTATTTGAAAGATAGAAGTCAACTAGTTTATCTTGGCGACACAAACTCTGCTTTGAGGGGCATATCCATAGGAGTTCCACAAGGTTCAATCCTAGGCCCACTACTTTTCAACATCTTTGTTAATGACATATTTGAAACTTCTAAACTGCTCTCTACAATATTATATGCTGACGACACCAATTTGTTTTATTCTGGAAATTCTTTAGACGAAGTTACAGCTGTGATGAACATTGAATTAGTGAAATGTTCTCATTGGTTCTCTGCCAATCGTCTCAAAATTAACATCAGCAAAACAAACTACAGGATATTTGGACCAAAAATTAAATTGAATGCTCTTCCTCTATTTCGTATTGAATATGGTGGAACTTCACTGCCTAGAGTGGGGTTCACAAAGTTTCTTGGTGTTACCAGTACGGGAAGTCTGTCTTGGACAGATCATATAAATGCTGTTAGAAGAAAAATGAGCAAATCTGTTGGATTATTATCAAGGTTCAGAAATTGTTTGAATCATAATATTATATGTCATCTTTATTACTCTTTGATCTACCCACATATTACTTATTGTAATTTGATTTGGGGAAACAGTCCTGTTTCCTCTATGCGTACCCTTTCAGTAATCCAGAATCGTTTTGTTAGAATGCTCTACGGACTTGGAAGAACGGACAATGTTGATAATTATATCAAAACCCTAAATATGTTAACACCAAGACAAATTCATTGCTATAGCATCTTGGTTTTCATGTTTAAGCTAATTAATAATATTATGCATTGCCCTGTCTTTGATAATTTTATGTTATCATCAGATATAAAGAATAGACAAACAAGACATACAGATATCTTTCATTTACCTTACTGCAGATTGAAAATACTTTCTACAAGTATTTACCTCATTGGACCAAAATTATGGAACATTTTTCCAGAAGACATCAGATGTGCTTCTTCAGTTCACATTTTTAAAATTCTTGTCAAGAAATGTATTTGTGAACATAATTTACAATCGTTTCTATGAAAAACTGAGCATTGTGTTTATATTTGATTTTTTGTGTGTGTGTGATTTTTGTTTCTTTTGTAAAGGATGGCTACACTACAAGCATTGCTTATTAGTAGTCTCCCTGTTGACATTTTATTTTATTATGCAGATATGTTGACAAATAAACAAATAAAATAAAAATAAATAAATATATATATATGAGGATGGAAAGAATAGACAAGGAGACCATGTTCCGAGCCATATGGATAATGAAGCCAATCCGGAGGAGTTGACACACACACACACACACACACACACACATATATATATATATATATATATATATATATATATATATATATCATCACATAAATTTCTAATTGATAACGCCAGTATACTAATGAAAGAAAATCAACCCATTAAGTTAAAATTAAAAAAAGCTTTAGCCATTAATAAATGTAAGCCTTTAATTAATAAACAATGGTATTCTTTTGATTTAACTCTTAAACTTTTTGGTTCTCTAAATAGTAATAAAACTAATAATAATAATAATAATAATAATAATAATAATAATAATAATAATAATAATAATAATAATAATAATAATAATAATAATAATAATAATAATAATAATAATAATAATAATAATAATAATAATAATAATAATAATAATAATAAATGTTTTAACTCATCTACAACTTCTGTTAAAAATATGCATGTTAATAGTGCCAATGTTTCTTCAGGTATTTCTTCGTTGAATGAATGTTTTGTACCAGACGTTTGTGTTTCAAAGGTTAGTGATAATGTATGTGATTTTTCTTCCAGTCACGTCCTTGAAGTTGACTGTAATTCCGTTGTTAAAGGCTTTGCTAACTGATCTTAATTATTTAGTTATTACTGTTATTATTATAATTATTTTAATTTAAATATTTTTTATGTTGTTACATTTGTACTTAATGAATTTAAATTTTATTTAAATTGTATTTTAATTCCTTTTAATTAGTTCTACCTTTTACCATTTAGTCACTGCATTTTATTTTTAAAAAAGTTAAACGGCTCTGAAGATGGCAAAATTTGCCGAAATAGATCTATAAACCTATAAGATTATGGAGTTTGTGTTTGATAATAAATTATTTTTAAACCGATTTAGACTATCCGTTTTGGAGGGTTGCAATAACGTTTAGATCTTGCCTCCGGTTCTATTCCTGTTGGAATGTGTGTCAACTCCTCCGGATTGGCTTCATTATCCATATGGCTCGGAACATGGTCTCCTTGTCTATTCTCTCCATCCTCATTCTCCGTAACCCGAGGGGTTGCGTTTATGTCTGGTTTCAACATCTCTTTCCCTCCTGGGAACACAATTCTTACTGGGGCTTTCTCTTTATCACTTTTATCTTGAAGAGGTACTGGCATGTCGAATGTCTCAAACATTTCTTTAAGTGCCCAATCTAAATTCTTCGGTCTTAATTGATTTGTATGCCTTTTTGTAATCCTTCTGTCAATCTCTACTTCGTAAACCGTTTTTCCAATTCTTTTTAAAATCTTCCCTGGTATCCATCTGGGATGGTTTGGATTTCTATAATCTCTAGCGTACACCGCATCTTGTTCTTTAAAAACTCTCGGTCTTGCCCCATTCCTTTTGTCAACCTGTCTCTTCATGCAAGATTTTTTTTCTGGATACTTTTCGTTTTTTTTAGTACTTAGTTGTAAGTCTGATAGTGGTGTTCTAATTTGTCTCCCCACAAAATTTTCTGCGGGAGATTTTTGATGTGGACTAGATGGGCAAGGTGTAGATCTATAACACAACAAAAACTTTTGCACCAATTCCTCGGTAATTCCTTCACCTTTTAGTTTTTGTATGGTTCTTTTAAAAGTATCAACAAATCTTTCTGCTTGACCATAAGTTTGTGGATGAAAGGGAGGTATTCGGATATGACTGATCAATTTTGACTGACAAAATCTTTCAAATTCCATAGAAGTAAATTGTGTTCCTTTATCTGATACCAATGTCTTGGGAAATCCATACCGAGCCAACATTCTGTTCAACTCGCGAATTGCCGTTGTTGAGGTAGCCGCACTCATTTGTATTATTTCTGGCCATTTTGAATATGCGTCCACAACAACCAGAAACATTGAATTCTCCATTGGTCCCGCAAAATCAATGTGAATTCTCTCCCAGGCCTGTGATGGTTCAGGCCATGGTGACAACGTGTTTTATATAGGCATTTTAGCTAATTTTTGACATGCATCACAGCTTTTCACCATACTTTCAATATCTCTATCGATTCCATGCCAATACACCGACTGTCTGGCCAGCATTTTTATTCTTGTAATTCCTGGATGACCCTGATGTAGCATCCTCAATATACGCTGTTGCAGTTTTTTTTATTGACATCAGAAAACGAAACAGAATCAGCAATCGGACACTAAAAAAATGACAACGAGGTTATCGGTCCATAAAACAAAAAAGATGTCAAAAGGCGAAAACCTAAAGGGTATTTACATCCGGCTAAGAAGGCTGCCTACAAAGTTCATTGTACACAAATAATAATTAGAAATATATTGAACCTGTACAATTGCTATTGAAACATTGGCGACTCAATAATAAACTTAAAAAGTTTATTATTGAGTAATCGTTTGAAACAGGATAAGTTTGGTTGTTGAGATATAGTCATCGGAATTTTTGCATACACATTAGGACCCGCATCATTAGTGGAACATAGCGAGTAACAATCGCTGCCATTTCTACAGTATTGTACCGCAGTTTACCTGAAAGGAATCTGCCATGTTTTTGACCTCAAAATGCAAGAAGATAAACATTTTCAATCTCAGACAGTTAAAGATACTCTTTTATAGGGAACAGTATAAATTTAAATCATTGATCAAACTTTATATATATATATATATATATATATATATATATATATATATATATATATATATATATATATATATATATATATATATATATATATATATATATATATATATATATATATATATATATATATATATATATATATATATATATATATATATATATATATATATATATATATATATATAGTAAAATGTTAATTTCTTACTTGCATTTTCGGACACCTTCAATGTAAGTACCTATTTCATTAAAGCAAACACCTAACACCTGTTCACCATCAACAAGACAACAAGGCCTCTTTTCAACATAAAATCTCAATGACAGTACCTTTGAAACCATTTAATTTATTCTACTTTTCAACGCCAGAATAAGTAGAGAATAAATTAGAACAAAGGCAATGTTAGGTAATAAATGGGCAGACAATTGGAAAAACTTAAAAGTGGTGAAAAATTTATTTTTTAGCGCCACCATAATGTTTTTCTCCCTTCTCCAATTCTCCAAGAAAATATAACAACTGGACCACCAGGAACGTCATTTCAACAAAACCCTGAAAGCCACTAATTTATCACAAATATTTTTGAAACTCTTTTCATTTTTCCTCTCAAAAAAGGTGATGAAAGAGGGGGGCAGTCAGAGGTACTTAAAACAAAAAAAATTTTTAATTCACCACTCACCACTTCATGGTGACCTAATAAAACCTCACAAGTTTTAACTTTACACTTCTCAGCGCATTTTTATGAGCCCAAAACTATGTCAAGGGGTTCCATTCAAACGTCAAGGAAATAAATGCCCGCCTTCTCCGAGTTGACATTCCTGTGGACCACTGTCTTATAGCCTTCAATAGTAATCTACTTTTGTTCCTTTCATTCGTTTGCATACAAGCCAGACAAGCAAAATGTTGACTTCTATATCTCCTTGACCTGTCGGCGGCTAGCAATCAGAGGCGTAGCTAGGAAAAATAGTGTCCCCGGGCACCTTTAGAGAGGCACCAAAATCCTTTTTGAAGAAGTATTTTTTTAGACAAAAGTGAATGTAGTTTTGGAAAAAGTACCCACGACTAACCTTCCCCCAGTCATCAGCCATTTTTAAAAGAAACGTTTACAAATGTGAATGTGTAGAGGCGGATATGTTAGACTTTGTCCCCGTGTGCCAAAACACTAACTGTTCACCCAACTAGACGTCTGTGACAGAGGGACAGAAAAAAACACCTTTCCTTTACAGTTAAGCAATCGTTAACTTTAATTAATTCAACTTGAAGTAGTCGATATATCAACCATGGAACCACTTGAGAAAGTCATGGAGCCTACTTCAAAGTCAGAGGGACCAACTTTAAAGTCAAGAAGTCAGAGGGCAATGCCTCTTAATTGACTAGTCTTATTTTTGCGGGACCAGAGGCCTTATCCATTGACCCATAATAGTCATTGTTTAACAGCTTCAACACCAAATTTAGTAGGTAATCTGGTTTACGGAAAGTTTGCCATCGGCTTTTCGCCCCCATGTTTTGCCCCTGGATTTTTTCCCCGATTTTTTGTCCTCATTTTCTCCCCAGATTTTTCACTACCACTGTTTTGCCCTTAGGAAAATTTGATTCCGGTTTTTGTTGCCGGTTTTTGCCTCCAGTTTTTGCTCAGGTTTCTATTTCTGATATTTGATCTGAAAAAGTTCGTGCGCTCGTTTTTTTGCACAATCTCCTCATGAGACTTTAGTCCCTGGAGTTTTCGACCTTTTTTTTTCTTCAACCTTATTTCCTCAGAAAGGTTATAATAACTTCTAAGAA
Source organism: Erpobdella octoculata (assembly GCA_963978895.1). Classification (NCBI taxonomy): domain Eukaryota; kingdom Metazoa; phylum Annelida; class Clitellata; order Hirudinida; family Erpobdellidae; genus Erpobdella; species Erpobdella octoculata. The sequence goes on from OZ022239.1 coordinate 26,813,892, forward strand.
ATATTGCTAGCAGTCAAACCGCTTGACCTTGAAATGAACATTAAGGGAAGACAGGAGCGTTATTTAAGCTTAAAACTGAGAAGGCAAATATATTAATAGCCCACATTCCAAATAATAATGAATAAGAGATTAATTACGTCAGATAAATTTTATCAATTGTTGTTATAATCAGTTTTTATTTGCACTTGGCTTCGGTTTCCATCTTCTTTTTTTCACACTTGAAGTCCTTGATGAACTCAGGAGTGTTAGGCAGGATGCCGTTGACCCTGAATGTTGATTGATAGATCGTGAGAAAATGAAAACAGTTACATCAGCATTGTCCTCATCATCATCATCATCATCATCATCAACAACAACAACAACAACATCACCATCATCATTACTAGTATTGCTATTTCTAGATTATAACAACTGATCAAGCCTTCAAATCCATATGTATATCAGAATGAAAAAATAATAAAAGAAGATTTTAAAATCTTGCATTTTTTTATAAGTTTCAGAACCAGGCTCGTCATTACAGAATTGCTGAAAAAAATTATTTATAAGTTATTTAAAAATGCAAATTACCTGCAAATTGCTATAAGCAAACAATAACACATTAATATAAAAACTGGTTTATCAACTAGATTCACCGGGATGATCGCGGAAATCGACAATGAAATCATGTATAATTTATTTTACAGTACACATTTGTTATTGTTTAAGTGGTAAAAATATTATATAATTAATGAATAGCGCATAACATAGAGTCAAAAAATTGAATACTAGACAAGTTTAGAAAAGTTAGTAATCAAAATTTTTGACTCCAAGATTTTTTTTGAAGAAATAAAGGCATCTCCGTTTTCTCGGCGTCAATTTTTGAACGTAGATTGTAGATCATCGCAGATGTTTCCTGCTGTGCTAAACGTTCGCTCTCTGTCGACGCTTACTGGGGGGTTGTGGAATATCACTTGGCAACAGCAGCTTGAATAGGAAAGACCAGGTGTTTAGCTTTTTAATAAATTATTGGATCTGTTGGTGGGTTACTTCTTGGCTGACGAGGTTCGGCCAAATAAGCATTTATTTGTTTTTTGACATTCTATTCCAGCAACAGGAGTGAGTTCGATTGTTTCTGCTGCTAGCAATTCATCGTAGTACGAATCCAATAATGACTTCACAGCGATGGCCTTCCTAACTTTTGGTCTTGTTGGTGGAAATGCTAAAACGGTTATATTTTCAATTTCACGTAGTATCTCTTCAGTCAGAAAATCTTTGGCAAACAGTTGAGTTTCGTCATTAAGCATTGCTAGTTTATACGTCGGATTGAGCAAAGTAAAAAAAAAATAACACTATTTGAATCGGTAGGCTGTTCGTGCCCGATTCCGATTAATCAGTTGAAATAGAAATCTGGCCAATTTCGATTTCCAAATCAAAAGTCGAGAACGGAAGAGCAAAGCGGAAACGGGAAAACAAGCGGGAGCGGAAGAGCAAGCGAGAACGCGAGAGCGACCGAAAGCGTGAGAGCAAGCGGAAGGAAACGGGAGCGACAAAAAACAATAACAAAATCTCTTAAATGTACCCAAAACCTACCCACATATACATAAACATATGCATAAGCATATAACTAAACATAAAGATATACAACAGCATATAACTAAACTTGGTAAGGGCCACCATAATATATATATATATATATATATATATATATATTAATGTAAAATCGCTGTTTTTACAATAGGTTTTCCCATTGATAGACGTTAAAGGACTTCGAATAACTATTATGGACATTATTATTAAACCAGAAGGTATAACTAGCCGTAACAAAGCTTCATTTATTATTTTCCAATAAAACATCAAAACCATTCTATTGAGCCCGGTATACGATTTGGTGATATCGTAACATTGGTGTCAGAATTGGGATACAAGAATGGTTTTGAAATCATTGGATGAGCTTTGGGCGAGTGAAATGAAAGACGAGCTGGAGAAACGTGGCCTGAGCGATACAGGTAAAAAGGACGAACTTATGGAACGCCTCTTAGCCGCGTTAGTGAATGAGGGCTATGGGCCTGACGACGACGAATATCTATTCGACATTGACGAGGAAGCTGTGGTCAAGCGAAGGAAATTAAAAAACAAATTGCTGGAGGAAGAAAGACAACGAGCGAAAGAAAACATGGCAGCACAGGGGAAGACAGGAGAAGGAATGATTCTTGGCCACGAAAACAAAGTAGCAGCAGCCGGTACAACTGTTGAGAGTTTGGTCGCAGGGTTGGCTGAGGCAGTGGTGGACACGGTTCTGGACCAGCGGGCTGCTGGTGATGTGGGTTGCTGCGGCGAAACCCAATTTGAACTGGAGTCCACCAGCTGTGTCTCAGAGCATGTGACGGATGACGGCCGTACAGACTGCACAAGTCAGGTGGGTCATGATGATGAGCCTGTCAAAAACGGTCATAATAAGGAACCTTGCAAAGATGCTCAAGATGAACCATGCAAAGATGGTGACAGTGATACAGTCGGTTTGGACGTCAAAAACCAAACTAAAGAAGATGAGAAGAATGTTGAAAACGAAATGCAAAACGATGAGGATGAAAGTGACGATGATGATTATAATAATGGCAATAACAACTATGGCTTTCACCCATACAGCGACGGTTCTGAAACGGAAGCCTCCATAACAGACGACGGCACCGAATATTCAGGGTCAGATTTTAGTGAAGAATCTGACTCGGATGAAGCAACCGAGGATTTAGTAACGGACGAAACTCCAATGGAAAAATACGTCAAAGTTAACTTGACAAGAAAAGAAGACACTGATCTGAGAGACGATGGCGATAATTTGAAGAAAGATCCGCTGGACGATACGAAAGTTGACACCGACGAAAGAGCCGAGTTGGAATGTGAAAAGAAAACGTTTGATTGTAGCTTGGAAGAAAACAAACATGACGGCGATGAACTTCTCCAAAACAACAATAGCAATGCAGCAAGCAAAAACTCTGGAAAAAATGAGACAAGAACAGAGAACGGTACCGAGGGTTTTAAATCAGATGAATCCACAGAAGATTCTAGATCAGATAGACTAAGAGTCATTGTAAAATCAAATAACAGTTTGATGAAGGGATTTATTGGATTTATGGAACGACGTGTTTTCGAAAAACTTTTTGAAGAGTTTCTTGAGAAAGATCTAAAGGATGTGAAGGAAGAAGAAAAAGCAGACAATTCCGATAAACCGTGCAAAGATGTTCAGGACAAGGCATGCAAAAAAGGCTGTGATGAACCGTGCAAAAATGGCGACGATGAGCCAAAGAAAGACTCTGTTGATGAGCCAAAGAAGGACTGGAAGAAACTGTGTCAAACGGTCAAGAGACTTGACCATGTTGTTTGCGAATTGCGGTCAAAGCCACGAGTAAAGATCAAGGTATTTTGGTGTTCGTGGCCGAGTCGCATTTCTTAAAAGCGATATGCTGTTCGGGACGAACAGAATTAAGAAGGGGGTAATAATGTAAAATCGCTGTTTTTACAATAGGTTTTCCCATTGATAGACGTTAAAGGACTTCGAATAACTATTATGGACATTATTATTAAACCAGAAGGTATAACTAGCCGTAACAAAGCTTCATTTATTATTTTCCAATAAAACATCAAAACCATTCTATTGAGCCCGGTATACGATTTGGTGATATCGTAACAATATATATATATATATATATTAGGGTGGCCCTTACCATTTTTTTTAAATGTTTACCTAAAACCCTCTCAAATTGTTCCATTTACATCAAAAACACTGTGTAAAAATTTTTTGAGTTTGGAAAATATTTAGGGGTGGCCCTGGGGATTTAATTTTTTTTTCAAATGTTGACCAAAAGTGCAATGCAAAAAATTATGAACTTTTTAGTGCTATTTTAAAATCAATTAATATTATAAATTATTTCTTAACTAGAAACAAGTATATTATAACCAATTTAACCAAAACTAAAACAATTTTTTTTATATATTTTTAAGTTTTCTGAAATATCCCAAAAAAAAAATTTCTATCGATCCAGTGCTAAAAAATAATTTTCATGTGAAAAAACGTTTTTCCTAAGGTAAACCTAGAAATCACTAGTTATTAGTTGGTACATTACAGCATTAAATTACAGATTTTTTTGGTCAGCTTATAAAGCTGAAATTTGTGGTGTTAAGTCGCCATCTTACCAGTGTTGTTTCAGTTAAGGTTTTTCAGTTAGAGTATCAGTTAAAGTTAGCCAATTTAATATTTTTTAATTAGTATTACAGTTAATTTAAAGTTAATTTTTTTCATTTTTTCCAGTTAATATTAGAGTAAATTTTTTCAGTTACTATTACAGTTAGTATAACAGTTATTAATATAACCCAGTACTGATAAACATATTACTAAGCAAACGCTGTTTCAGTTTCACTTCTTGTACATCTGAATTCCATTCTTTTTTATTCCTAATAAAAGCAGGCAAAGTAGTCTGTGTGCTATTCTGGTATACCGTGTTTCCTGTATCATTTTCGATTAGTTTGCGCTTGGCCTTTAGCTTTCTGCGATTTGTCTCCAAATCCTCAAGTTCTTTTGCCACTTCCTTATGTCTATGACTTAGATGATTTACCTTTCAACAGAGCTCCGCAAGTTTCGACCACGTGAGCTTCCGCATTTTTTTCTCCCACACTACAAACCACGTTGCACCGGCTTTTATCAGTAGAGTAGAGGGTTCGTAATTGAAATAACGCCAAACTCCATTTTCTTGTTTTCGGCAAGAATTTATTTTACACATTGTTTATACGTCGTTAAATGCAAATAAAGCAATAAAATAGAAAATCATAGTAGAGATAAAAGACACGAGTGGGTCTGGTTATCAAATATAAACAAAGAAATAAAATTTTGGCCCAATTCAGCATTGGATTTTCCGAAAACATTTTTTTTCCAGTTTGTATTACAGTTACTAATTTTTTTTACTATTAGTATTACAATTAAAGTTAACATTATTGTTCAGTTAAAGTTTCAGTTAGTACTTAACTGAAATCTCTTTTTTCAGTTATTATACTAAATTCAGTTAAATTTACGCTTAACTGCATCTTACCAGCGAGCATTTGGACACTTTTTTTTATCTACATAACGAAAAGAAAAAAACAGTTTGTGTTGCAAGTCGATCTACAATCCAGTTTATATCTTCTATTTACGAGAAATAAGAAATCCAGTTTTTTTTCAGTTTTCAACCATTAAACTGGAAAAAATGTTCACTGCCTGGAAAGATCCGGAACATAAGACACAAACTCCTCCGGGTCACAAAAAAAAGGAGAACAACTTTGTAAAAAAGTTGGAAGATTTTTTTTAATTTGCTCATGCTCCTGTACCAAATAATAAAAAATACTGATTTCTATGTTTATCTTGGGAACAACTTTTTTTCACATGAAAATCATTTTTTAGCACTGGATCGATAGAAAACAGATTTTTGTGATATTTCAGAAAAGCTAAAAATATCTCAAAAAATTTTTTTTATAGTTTTGGTTGAATTGGTTATAATATACTTGTTTGTAGTGAAGGAATAATTGATAATATTAATTGATTTTAAAATAGCACTAAAAATTTCACAATTTTTGCATTGCACTTTTGGTCAACATTTGAAAAAAATTAAACACCAGGGCCACCCTAAATATTTGAAAAACTCGAAAAAATTTTACAGTGTTTTTGATGTAAATGGAACAATTTGAGAAGTTTTAGGTAAACATTTCAAAAAAAAATTTTTAAGGGCCACCTTAATATATATATATATATATATATATTTACTATCGGGGGCAACCGGCGTTGCCCGGGGTTCTTAGAGGTTTTTCTAATGTTTGTCTCTCTCGCTCCCGTTTCCTTCTCCGCTTTCCCGTTCCCGTAGCGTTCCCGGTCGCTTTTCCGCTCCAGGTTGCTTTCCCGCTCTCGGTGGTTTTCCGGAGCGAGAGAAAAACTATTGAACAACTTTTAGAAACCTAGGGCAACGCCGGGTACCCGCTATATATATATAAATATAAATATACATACAAATCAGCAACATATTATGCAAAATAAACAAACTCCACAAACACGAACAAACAATGTTTGACCTATAAAAATACAACATATAGGAATGCTACTTGTATAAATACCCACTTCATGCACTAATGCCATCTGTATAAATACAAACAACATATACTAATGCTATATGTATTAATACAAACAGCATACACTAGATTTACCTGTATAAAAACAAACAGCATACACTAGATTTACCTGTATAAAAACAAACAGGATAGACTATTTTTACAACATCTAAAAATTTTACCTGAACAAAAATTAGAAAAAACATTTCTTCTTTTGTTTTGCCTTCCATGACAGCTTCTTCATCTTTCTTGAAGCTTTCATACACCTGAGTCGAATGTGAATTAAATACAACCAATTATTTGCACGAAGCAATTTCTTATATAATCACTACATATTTACAAATTAGTAAAGAAATAATACCTTTCGTGTAAACATCAGTCCAAAGTTTTCATATATAAGGTTAGTCAAAAACCTAGGTGAATTTTTCTGAAAAAAATTTTTTTATTTGAATAAAAAGTTTTTTTCCTAAGGTCCTTATTAGATAACTAATAATAAATTTTTGTATGTTTAATGGTTAAGCTTATATCTATATATACTAAAATTAGATTATGTATGTAAGTACGCAAGGATGTCCTTTATGCATTGCTACACCATTCATCTGATCGTAATACAATTTTTACACAAGCTTGAAAGGCAATCGGAAAAAGATTTTGTAAAAAAAAATGAAATTGGTCACAAAATGAGCGGAGCGGAAGAGCGAGCAAGAACAATATATATATATATATATATATATATATATATATATTTATATATATACATAAATATATATATATATATATATATATATATATATATATATATATATATATATATATATATATATATGTGTATATATTCATGTCCTTTATGCATTGCTACACCATTCATCCGATCGTAATGAAATTTTCACACAACCTTGAGAGTCAAGGGAAATCAAATATAGAGAAAAAAATTTGAAATCCGTCACATAATGAGCGGAGCGGAGCGGGTGAGCGAGCGGGATCTATATATATGTATGTGCGTATGTATGTATGTGTATGTGCATGTATGTATGTATGTATGTATGTATGTGTTTTTTACAATATTTCGGCACTAAATGCTCATTCAAATTATGTATGTGTGTGTATGTATCTATGTACGTATGTATGTATGTATGTATGTATGTATGTATGTATGTATGTATGTATGTATGTATGTATGTATGTATGTATGTATGTATGTATGTATGTATGTATGTATGTATGTATGTATGTATGTATGTATGTATGTATGTATGTATGTATGTATGTATGTATGTATGTATGTATGTATGTAGAATCGCATCTAGGCGGGGCAACTGAGAGCGAAAGAATGAGCGGGAAAGCGACAGGGAACGGATAACGACCGGGAGTGGGAGTGTGTATGTATCTATATATGTATGTATGTATGTGTGTATGTATGTATGTATGTGTGTATGTATCTATGTATCTATGTATGTATGTATGTATGTATGTATGTATGTATGTATGTATGTATGTATGTATGTATGTATGTATGTGTGTATGTATCTATGTATGTGTGTATGTATTTACTAGCAGTGCCCGTAGCGGCATCGCTCGCATGAAATTAGAGAGTTTGAACCGTGCATCCATAGTAGAGATCATTTTTTTAGGTCTCGGCTCGGCCCGTCGACAAATTAGCCCAGCCCGTTTTAAAAACCCAAACTCCTGGCCCGGCACAGCCCGTCTGAATTAGGCCCGGCCCATTTTTACAGGCCTAGAAGTTCTATATACTTGATGAAAAACTTCGGCCCGTCCCACCTTGACCTCAGGTTTGGCCCGGCCAAACTGAAGACCCTAAAATCACTAAAATATCTATATACTTGGTGAAAAGCCTCGGCCCGTCCCACTTTGATTTAAGGTTTGGCCTGGCCCGTGTGAAGACTCTAAAATAACGGCTTGGCCCGGCCGATGATAAACTGGACTTAGCTACTTTTAACCGGCACAAAACTTCAAAATACTAATTTTTACATTTGTAGCACTTACAGTTTGTGAGTAGCAGTTATTTTGAAATCAAATAACCCTTATTTCCACCCCACATTTGAGGTCCTGGAAACCAAATTTTCAAAAAATGCTAAAACACGTATTTCATTATTTTTGGAGTAGAAACTAAATACTAATTTTTACTTCTGCAGCATTAACAGTTTTTGAGTAGCAGCTACTTTAAAAACCAAATAACCCAAAAAATGATGAAACACGTATATCTTTTTTTTTGAGTAGATACTAAGTATTAAATTTTACATCTGTGGCAATTACAGTTGTTGAGTAGCAGTTACTTTAAAAACCAAATAACCCTAGTTTCCACCCAACATTTGAAGTCCTGGAAACCAAATTTTCAAAAAATTGTGAAACCCGTATATTATTATTTTTAGAGTAGAAACTAAATTCTAATTTTTATTTTTGTAACATTAACAGTTTTTGAGTAGAAGCTACTTTAAAAACCAAATAACCCAATTTTCCAACCCACATTTGAGGTCCGGGAAACCAAATTTGTAAAAAATGGTGAAACACGTATATCTTTATTTTTAGAAAAGAAACTAAATAATAATTTTTACATCTGTGGTATTTACTGTTTTTGAGTAGCAGTTACTATAAAAGACAATTAGCCCTATTTTCCACCCCACATTTGAAGTCCTGGAAACCAAATTTTCAAAATTGCTAAAACACGTATTTCATTATTTTTGGAGTAGAAACTAAATACTAATTTTTACTCCTGTAGCATTAACAGTTTTTGAGTAGAAGCTACTTTAAAAACCAAATAACCCAATTTTCCAACCCACATTTGAGGTCCGGGAAACCGAATTTTCAAAAAATGGTAAAACACGTATCTTTTTATTTTTTAAAAAGAATCTATATACCAAATTTCAAAATCTCCTCATTTTTGGTTTTCGAGATATACATTGTTTTAGAAAAAAGTTTGTTTTCCAGTTTTTTCCCCTCAGGAGCAAAATTTTCAAAAATCCTTTCTTAGCGGATGTTTACGCTATAAAAGTAATATAAGTTCCAAATTTCACGTTCCTAGGATGAGGCGTTTGAGCTCGGCGTTGATTATCAGTCAGTCATCTGTCAGTCAGTCAGTCAGTCAGTCAGTCAGTCAGTCAGGACATGTTCTTTTATATATATAGATGTATCTATGTATGTATGTATGTATGTATGTATGTATGTATGTATGTATGTGTGTATGTATCTATGTATGTGTGTATGTATCTATGTATCTATGTATGTATGTATGTATGTATGTATGTATGTATGTATGTATGTATGTATGTATGTATGTATGTATGTATGTAGAATCGGATCAAGGGTGGGGGGGGCTGAGAGCAAAAAAATGAGCGAGAAAGCGACAGGGAATGGAGAACGACCTGGAGCGGGAGCGCAAGCGGGAAGGAAACGGGAGCGAAAAAGAAACGCATTAGGTAACCCTCTAAAAACCCCGGGCAATATGTATGTATGTATGTATGTCCTTTATGCATTGCTACACCATTCATCCGATCGTAATTAAATTTTCACACAACTTTGAGAGTCAAGAAGAATCAAATATAGAGAAAAAATTTGAAATCCGTTTCAAAATGAGCGGAGTGGAGCGGGTGAGCGAGCGGGGCTATACATATATATATATACATACATAAATGAGCAGAAACGGGAAGCCAACTGAGAGCGAAAGGTCAAACGGGAAAGGGAACGCGACCGAGAAAGCGACCGGGAACGGGAAAGCAACCGGGAGCGGAAAAACGACCGAGAGAGGAAAAGTGACCGGGAGCGGGAAAGCAACCTGGAACGGGAAATCGACCGGGAGCAGGAAAAAACCGGAAACAGGAAAGCGTCTGGGAGCGGAAAAACCGACCGGGAACGGGAAAGCGACCGGGAGGAAAAACCGACCGAGAACGGGAGAGCAAGCATGAACGGGAAAGCGACCGGGAGCGGGAAAACGAACGGGGAAGGAAACGGGAGCGAGAGAGACAAGCATTAAAAAAACCTTTAAAAACCCCGGGCAAGGCCGGGTACCTCCGCTAGTATATATATATATATATATATATATATATATATATATATATATATATATATATATATATATATATATATATATATATTATATATGGATAAAAGACTTATATACTTACACACATAATTTCAAATATATATATATATATATATATATATATAATTATATATATATATATATATATATATATTAAAATTATGTGTGTAAGTATGTAAGTCTTTTATGCATTGCTTCACTATTCATCTTATGGTAATGTAATTTTTACACAAGTTTGACAGGCAGTCGGAAGAAGTTTTTGTGAAAAAATTTTTAATCGGTCACAAAATGAGCGGAGCGGAATAGCGAACGGAAACGAAAACTGCAGAATGAGCGGGAACGAAAAAACGAGCGGGAACGGAATAACAAGCAAAAGCGAAATAACGACTGGGAAAGGGAAATCGATAGGGAACAGGAGAGCAAGCGGGATGGGAAGGCGACCGGGAGAGAAAAAGTGACCAAGAGAGGGAAAGCGACCTAGAGCGGAAATACAACAGGGAGTGGGAAAGCTACCGGAAACGGAAAAGAGACTGGGAACGTGAAAGAAACCGGGAACGGAAAAGCGACAGAGAGCGGAAAAGCGACAAGGAGCGAGAAAGCGACCGGGAGCGGGAAAGCGACCGGGAGCGAGAGAGCGAACGGGAGCGGGAGAGCGACCGGGAGCGAGAGAGCGAACGGGAAAACGACCAAAAGCGGGAAAGCGACCGAAAGCGGGAAAGCGACCGAAATCGGGAAAGCGACCGAAAGCGGGAAATGACCCGGGAGCGGGAAAGCGTCCGGGAGCGGGAAAACGTCCGGGAGCGGAAAAGCGACCTGGAGCGGGAGAGTGAGCGGTAAGGAAACGGGAGCGTGAGGAAAAACGATAAAAAAAACCTCAAAAATCCCCGGGCAACGCCGGGTACCCCGCTAGTAACTTATATTTTAGTTTATAATTAGCATTGTGCGGGTCTAAGTAATGTTCTAGTGTTCGGTAAATAAAATCTTAAAAATCATCAACATTGTTCTAATAAGAAATAAATTGTAATGATTCACTAGTTCCATCGCTTTAAAAGCATTTTCCCAGCAGGTCTGTTCCTTCTTGAAACCTGGACTGCGTATTTCTGACTCTACAGGTTCCAGTATTCCTACTGCTAAGTAATGTACACTTTCTCCGAATGCCATATAACTATTAAAATCATACCAGAAAGTGACTTTTAGGAATTATGAACAATGCCTATTCATAATGCACATAATCAAAAATAGTTTTTAATTCACTGACAAAAATATTTATCAAGGTCATTACTTTGGATATTTATCCTCGGCAAAATCTTTGGAAAATATATTCAGCGGAACATCTAATTCGGATATTTATGAACAAATTGAAATTATTTAATACAACTAATGTATGAGCACAATATTAATTTAAACCTACGAAACAAGCCGGTTGCTTTCTGGTAGTACGGTTGGCTCAGAAATATTGATTTTATGTAACCGCTGGAACGAATAAATTAAAATATTATATTCAAATTTTCACGTGTATAACTTTTTTTTTCAAAACTAGGAAATAACTTCTAGGTTATTGAATATGCTAAATATTGCAATTGATAACAAAAACTGCTATGAGAGAATATGACATAGACTTATAATTGTTCATTATCTAATCTATGTGATATATAAAACCAAATTACAATCTTCAAGATTTTACTTAAAAAAGCAAATATTTAAATTAGAACATTAAGAAACAACAGCATCATAATAGAATAATTTTTCCCTGTTGATAGCATCATTCATATTTTAAACTCACAAGTCTGGCAAAAAATCCACCCCATCAACTATGTAATTATTGAGTATTATTTTTTTCAAGTTTTTCAACAAAACAATAGAATTTTGATAAAAATCGTCTGTTAAGGGCACCTGAATTTATAATTTGAAAATAAAAATAACACATGTGGTTTTAAAACCGTACAATATTGTAAGTATGAACAAGTAAAGAAAAAAACGAGTTTTTCAACACAAGTTTTTTTTAAATTGAAATATGTATTGTCATCCAATATAAAATTTTGCTAAAAGTTTTAGCTTCCTAGCTAGTCAAAAAACTGGCTAAATTTTACTTGCAAGATTTGCGTACAGAGACAGACACACGCAAACCGAAATTGTAATGTAAATGAAAATTTGTAAAAACAGCGTACATCAAAGCACTTATCAAGCTTTTTATTGTCCATGATGTTCACAGGTGCTGCAAGTACTTTTTCTATTTTGCTCGCCTAAAATGAAATTTAATATAATCTAATGTACATCGTATTGAAAAGAAAAGTTGACATTAATTATAATAAATTTTTTCACATATCTATAATTAATAACCTATATATATATATATCTACTAGCGGACCCGGCGAACTTCGTTTCACCTTAAAGAGTTTTTTTTTTTTTTTTATAATAGTTTATAGTCCTTTACACCAAGTGTTTTAAGACTGAATTGGCTGTGTGTAGGAAGCACCTAAGTGCTTTCTGTCGTGATCCTTTTAGCTGTCCCTCCTCTATGACCTTAAAGAGTGTATTTTTTAAGCAATAAAGAACAATAATAACAAATATCCTATATATAAGTTTAAAAAAAACAAAAATAAAAAAAAAAAACGTTTACTTTAATAGTTTATTAGAAAAACATTGGTTGAACTCGGGTTGATTCTCTTTAATCCAGCACTTTATGACACACTATGATTTTTGTTTTATTATCGGGCAAAAAAAAACAAATAAATCTGATGGTCTGCCGAGACGTGAACACGCCACATACAATTGACCATGAGAAAAACATGCAGTATCCAAGTTCAGACCACAAACACTCAAAGATTGGCCTTGTGATTTGTTAATCGTCATAGCAAATGCTAGGCGAATCGGAAATTGAATTCTTTTAAACTCAAAGGGCAAATCGGTTGGGATCATAGGATTCCTCGGAATGAGTATTTCTTCGCCTTTGAATTTTCTTTTGAGGATCGTCGCGTAAAGCACATTGACCATTAGTCTCTTTAAAACCAAACGCGTTCCATTGCATAGTTTTGGTTGGTTTAGATTTCTAAGCATAATAACTACTGATCCAACCTTCAGTTGTAAATTGTGCGGTGGTAAGCCAGGCACATCCAAGGAGTTCAAAAATTCAGTTGGATAGTTAGTGGCTTCATCTTCATTTGTTACACAGTCAATAGATTTGAATGAATGCAGAGTATTTGATTCTGAATTAGAATATTTAAGTCATCCACATTTTTATTCTTAGCCGCCAGAATTGCTCTCTCACTCAACCATTTGTTCTTTTTATGATTAGCAATGATGTCTGGGAACACTTTATTGATAAGCTCGTCTTTCGATGAAACAAAAGTGCAAAAATTGGGAGGAAAAGAAATCAATCCGGTCGATTGTCGACAGGAACACGGCCATTACCGATGTTGAGCAATTGCATGGAGAAATCTTCAGCAGATGGATCGTTTAGCAATGCAACTCTCATGTTAGAAGACAGCTGAAGTTTCATCACATAGCGCCACAGATATGATGATTTGAGGGAAGCATTAATTTCATCGGCAGCAGTCGATCGTGGAATGACTGGCAGTGTTTGGCGGAAATCGCCAGACAATAAAATCATTGCACCTCCAAAATGTCGCGAGTCATTGTGCAGATCTTTCAGTGTTCTATCAAATGCTTCCAATGCGCGTTTGTGCGCCATTGTGCACTCGTCCCAGATGATGATTTTAGATGCTACTAAAACTTTTGCCATTGCAGAGTGTTTTGCAATGTTGCATGTTGGTTGTTCAGTAGTTTGAAGATTTAAGGGCAATTTTAATGCTGAATGAGCCGTACGGCATCCTTCTAACAATGTGGCTGCTATTCCAGAAGAAGCAACTGCTACCACGATGTCTGATCTCGCACGAACAGTGTTAGAAGACAGCTGAAGTTTCATCACATAGCCAATATCAAAGTCAAAGACACGAGAAACGTCTTTCCAGTTCCACCTCTGCTCGATTCGAATTTGCAATTGTGTGTCGAAAATTAACTGTTTGTTGATCACGGACATAAGCAGTTTCGGGGAGTAAATCTCTTTGCTCTTGTCTTCGAGAATCACGAAGCCAGGCCATACTAACGCGGCGCCTTTCTCGCGCTAATTCCAGTTCTTCCGCGGTGGATTGGTTAACATTGTTCCGATGCCTAATTGCCTGACGGCTATTTTGGGAAAGATTAGATCTTCTGGGTCGCGGCATTGTTATTAATAATGTTTTTGTTAAAAGTAATAAAACTTTAAAACTCGCAAATTAATTCCAACGAACGAAAATATAAGATTGACAGAACAGCATTGACACTTTGTTAATGCCAACTGGAAAACGGAAAATGCGAAACTAAAAATCATATATCTATGCTAAAAATATCTTTTATATTTTTATGGCCATTAAACAAATTATTTTATTTTATATTTTAATTGAAAAAGATATTTACTTATTTTTTTTGTGAGATTTTCAATTGTAAACAATGAAATAGTCAGAAAATTTAATAATATCCGCTCTACCCCATTTGCGCATAAATATCATATCGCGGAAAATTAAACATCTGTATATCTCGATAACCCAAACTCCAATTTAAAATTTTTTTTCGTAAGACCAAATAGAGGGTGCTCTACAACTTTCCATTTGAAGTTTTTTTCTAGGACGCACTGTTAAGGCTGTATAGCTACCGGGGTACACACTGCGGTCCCCATGGGCCACTCCATGGTTCAATGTCAAATTTTTTAGTTATTCTGTTAATAGGAGCTGAGAGAAATCCAATAAATTAAAAATCTCTAAAATCGGTTCAGCCGTTCTTGAGTTATAAGTGTCGTAACACAAACCCGACTTCCTTTTATATATATAGATATCTATATATATAAAAATGAATGTTTGTATATATGTATATATGTCCTTTATGCATTGCTACACCATTCATCCGATCGTAATGAAATTTTCACACAACCTTGAGAGTCAAGGGGAATTAAATATAGAAAAAATGTTTTTGAAATCCGTCACAAAATGAGCGGAGCGGAGCGGGTCAGCGAGCGGGAACTATATATATATATATATATATATATATATATATATATATATATATATATATATATATATATATATATATATATATATATATATATATATATATATATATATATATATATAGTTTTTAAAAAAATTTCTAATCTTTGTCTCTCTCGCTCCCGTTTCCTTCTCCATTTATCCGTTTTCGTCGCGTTCCCGGTCGCTTTCCCGCTCAGAAGTTTTGTTATCGATTTTCTCTCTTGCTCGCGTTTCCTTCCAAGCTTGCTCTCCCGCTTCAAGTCGCTTTCCGCGTTCCCGGTCGCTTTCCCGTTCCCGGTCGCTTTCCCGTTCCCGGTCGCTTTCCCGTTCCCGGTCGCATTCCCGTTCCCGCTCACGCTTGCTCTCCCGTTCCCGTTTACGCTCATTTTCTCCTTTCCATTCTTTCATAACTTCTTTTAGCCTATAAAACGTAAAATATATTTGCTAAGACTATATATATATATATATATATATATATATATATATATATGAATGTTTGTGGGTTAGTTATAGTTTGTATATTATAGAAACGGGAAAGCGCCCCAGAACGGACAGTGAGCGGGAACTGAAAAGCAAGTGTGAGCGGGAATGGGAGAGCAAACGTGAGCGGGAACGGGACAGCGACCGGGAACGGGAAAACGACCGGGAGCGGGAAAGCGACCGAGAGCGGGAAAGCGACCGAGAGCGGGAAAGCGACCGGGAGCGGGAAAGCGACAGGCAGCGGGAAAGAGACCGGCAGTGGGAAAGCGACCGGCAGTGGGAAAACGACCGAAAACGGGAAAGCGAGCAGGAGTGGGAAAGGAAACGGGAGAAAAAGAGACAAACATTAGAAATGCTACACCATTCATCCGATCGTAATGAAGCTTTCACACAACCTTGAGAGTCAAGGGGAATCAAATATAGAGAAAAATAATTTGAAATCCGTCACAAAATGAGCGGAGCGGAGCGGGTGAGCGAGCGGGAACTATATATATATATATATATATATATATATATATATATATATATATATATATATATGTGCGTATGTATGTGTGTATGTATGTATGTGTATGTGCATGTATGTCTGTCTGTGTGTGTGTTTATGTATGTATGTATGTATGTATATATGTATATATGTATGTGTTTTTTTTTACAATATTTCGGGAACTCCGCCTCGCTAATTGCGAGCCAGTCCCAAGCCTGGAGAAAGGAGGAGGGAAAAGTTATGATCCACAACAGGAAGTACTTAGCTGCTTCCTACATACAGACATTTCAGTCTTAAAACACATGGTGTAAAGGACTATAAACTATTATAAAAAAAAAAAAAAAAAAACAATATTTCGGCACTAAATGCTCATTCAAAGTATGTATGTATGTATGTATGTAAGTATGTATGTATGTATGTATGTATGTATGTATGTATGTATGTATGTATGTATGTATGTATGTATGTATGTATGTATGTATGTATGTATGTAACACAAACCCGACTTCCTTTTATATATATAGATATATATAAAAACGAATGTTTGTATATATGTATGTATATAGGTATGTTATTTAAGCATTGCTACACCATTCATCCGATCGTAATGAAATTTTCACACAACCTTGAGAGTCAAGGGGAATCAAATATAGAGAAAAAAAATTTGAAATCCGTCACAAAATGAGCGGAACGGAGCGGGTGAGCGAGCGGGAACTATATATATATATATATGTATGTGTGTATGTATGTATGTGTATGTGCATGTATGTGTGTCTATGTGTGTGTTAATGTATGTATGTATGTATGTATGTATGTATGTATGTATGTATGTATGTATGTGTTTATGTATGTATGTTGGTATGTATGTATGTATGTATGTATGTATGTATGTATGTATGTATGTATGTATGTATGTATGTATGTATGTATGTATGTATGTATGTATGTATGTATGTATGTATGTATGTATGTATGTATGTATGTATGTATGTATGTATGTATGTATGTATGTATGTATGTATGTATGTATGTATGTATGTATGTATGTATGTATGTATGTATGTATGTATGTATGTATGTATGTATGTATGTATGTATGTATGTATGTATGTATGTATGTATGTATGTATGTATGTATGTATGTATGTATGTATGTATGTATGTATGTATGTATGTATGTATGTATGTATGTATGTATGTATGTATGTATGTATGTATGTATGTATGTGTGTGTGTGTGCACTCCTGAAGAGCTTTTCTGTGGAGGTCATCAGAAGAAAACCCCCCCTCGAGCAAACGTTTCGGCTCTTTAATTTCTTGACGTTCTAAGGGGGGCGAGCCACGTTCGACGGACGAACGTCCTCCGGCAGAAAATGTTTTTGTTCTTTTCCGACATCGAATTTCTATCATTCCTTGCATCGTGGCAGATATTTGACATGCAAATAAACTCGCGACTTTAGAGAAATTCAGACTATTCAAGTGAGAAAACCTTCGACGACATAACGGCTTCGCTTTCGTAGCGGTACTTAATATCGCCACGTAAACAAAGACGAAGCAATTCTATTCTTGCGGAGCGGAGAGAGCGGCTTCTAAATTTGGAAAATCTTCTTTTTTCTCTCTTTGAGACCAAATCCAGAATGAAGCCGATTCTGCTGCTTCAGAAATCTGTTTAATTGCACGGGTGCGCTCTCTGTTAGACATTCCCAGGGCCCGCAGCAACTTTAGCAAAGATTTACCAACCAAACCGCGTGCTCCGACTTCAACAGCAAAAAGCTCAGCTCTTGAGCCATTTGCTTCCAAATCCAACATCAATTCTCTGTATCTTTCTAATTTCATGATGTTACTGGCCTCCATGTTGCTTTCCCAAGGCACTGTCAACTCGATGAGAAGAAATGTCTTGGCCAGACTCGAGAAAACAACTATGTCTGGCCTTTTTCCACTTTCCTTTATTGAAGGAAGCACTTTTCCGTTTTCAGATCGGCAGAGACCCTCCAGTCGTTCGCCGCATGGAAAACATTCTCTCCTTCCGTGAGGGTTCTTTTTGGGCGATTTAGCTGCGGCAATCCCTCTCTCAAAAAATAAATCCTCCTCCTAGGTTTCACCTCCATTGAGTTGGCTTTTCGGCAGGCCTCTTTTACAAATCCCAGCAGCTTTTGGAGAACAAGGTTGTGGCGCCACGTGTATCTACCATGAGAAAGGGAATAGGAGCAGGAGGAAAGAATATGAATCAATGACTGCGACTGACCGCAGAGCTGACACTCATCGTTCTCAATTAATTTCCATTTCTTTAAATTGCTGGCTGTTGGCAGCTGATCATACATCGATCTAATGAGGAACGATAGCCGCACTGGAGCATAGCGCCATATATCTTCCCATGACAGAGACCGCTGAACTGTCTCCTCCCATCTGGTCCAGTCGCCTTGCTGTGACAATTGTGCGCTCTTCACAACTCTCTCGCTTTCTATCGCTTGCTTTCTGTCCTGAACAATCAAGTCTGATCTTTCCTGAGCGTTTGCCTTGGACCACCAGAGATGGTGGTTCCATCCAACACCATGCCGCCCCAACTGAACTGCTCCGGTCCTTTCAGTCCACTGGAGAGAAACCGTGGCATTCTCCATTTCAACTCTAGCATTCCATTTGGTTCCTGAGATTAGAGTTGGTTTTACCTCAGCGACTCTCTGATCCGTTGAATTATCGAGCATCATCTGAGTTCTCAGTTTGCTGATCTTGAAATCTTCAAAAAAGACCGCAATGGAAGTCTCAGCTTGGCTGTTTTGCCGTAGAGAGCCACAGACGTCAATCCCGGAGGCAGACCCAACCATTGACGTGTAAAACGAGCTATCTTTCTTTCTAGTTTCTCCACAACTTGCAGACCAATTTCATAGACTGTCAGAGGCCAAAGCAGTCTTGGCACTAAAACAAATTGCAAAATCCACACTTTGAACCTGCTCTGAAGCGGAGCAGCATTAATGCTTTCCATGGAGACAGTTGCCATACGGAGAATAGAAGCACCCTGATCAACGTCATTCAGGGATTTACAATACCATCTCCCGAGACTTTTCACTGGTTCGTCGCTCACTGTTGGAATCTTGTTACCATCAACAGAGAAAACGGTGTATTCGTCAATTTTACCGCGACGCAGGGATAAACTTCTCGATTTAGATGCTTTAAAACTCATTCCGCACCATTTGAGTAGATCGCTGAAGACATCAAGTGTCCGTCTCATTGAAATACACTTATTCAAACTAATTGTCGTGTCGTCCATGAAAGCTCTCAGAGGTGGCATGAAAATACCTCGGCCGACATAAACATCTTCTACCCTTGCACCAACTGAATTCAGAAGTAGTTGCATTGCTAGCACGAATAATATAGGAGAAATAGAGCACCCCATGGCGATACCGACCTGAAGACGAAACCAATCGGTTGAACACGTCTTTGTCGATAATCTCAGGTGAAAATCTTGAAAATACTGTCGTAGAATATCCATAACGAACTTTGGAACATGGTGCATCGTCAAAGCTCTCCAAATCAGCTGGTGACGAACCGCTCCATAAGCATTTGCAAGATCAAGCCAAACGACGTGCAAACTGAGTCGATTCTGTTTTGCTCTTTTTATAGACTCCCAGATCATGGTAGAATGTTCGATGCAACCAGGAACACCAGGGATTCCTCCTTTCTGAATTGACTTGTCTATGTAGTCGTTTTGTGTTAGATAGCTCGTCAACCTCTTGGCAAGCACAGCAAAAAATATTTTTCCTTCAACATTGAGAAGAGAAATTGGTCTGAACTGATTGATGTCGACTGAAACTTTCTCCTTTGGTATAAAAATGCCTTCAGCTTTTTGCCACTCTTTATCAACAGACCCGGAAGTCCAAGCAGACTTGAGCAATGAGTGTAAAACTTTCAACACACCCGGACATTTTTTATACACCAGGTATGGTACACCATTTGGACCTGGAGCAGATCCATTTCTTGTTTTTCGGAGGAATTGGGATATGTCAACAATTGAAATTACTCCTTCGTTGAAAGCAACCTTTGGAAGAGGAATCTCGGGAAGATCTGATCTTTCAGCTAGTTCTTTGTCGCCCAAGGGGTCAATGAAAGCAGCTCGGAAGTGATGATCAAGCTGCTCTTTACTGACTTGCAGAGTACCTGACTTTGGTGGATCGAGCAAGCTTTTACCATAACGGAATGGATCTCTGACAAACTGGAATCTTGCCTTCCTTTGTTCTCTTTTCTTTACCCGCAAACGTTCTGCTCGCAAGAGTGCACTCAATCGTTGCCTCAAGTCATGTCGTAATGCTGAGAGCCCTGGTTTCTCGTTGTCTGGAGCTCTCCTCCATTGTTGACGAAGTCGTTTTTTTTCCTTTTTGAGTCTAGCAATCTCTCGTTGTCGCCTTGAAATATGAGTTTTTTCGCCTCTGTCCATGAGAACTTTTTCCTTGGAACCGAACATCTCTAAACACTTGTTGTAAATGGTGTCAGTTAGATTGTTCACTTGAAACATTGGAAGTTCTTTCATCTGCACTTTGAGAAGCTTGGAAAGTATCTCGTCGAGCTTCGACCAATCCGCTTTGTGAGCAGCAGCGGGGAAGTTAATTCTAGCCCGAGGTTGCCTATTCTCGTCACTATCAGGATCGTGGAACCTGTCGGGGCTGTGGTTGGCATCCGGCCCGACTTGGCCCGGCGTTTTACCTGAAGCAATGCTTGCTTCAGTACGATGATCCTGTACAGCTTTAAGCAGGCAACCCATTTTCGTACGGTGAACCTTCATACCGCGGCTTGTTGCGAAACCTCTACCGCACACACACTCATGAAGTGTTCCCCCATTAGGGTCCGTTGGAAGAGCAAGGTCGATGGCCGTAGGTCCGATTGTGAGCTCATCATACTCCCCCTCCTTTCGGTTGGAGCTCTGGGGGCATAAATTCGATTTCGTTGTCGCAGCTAGATGAACGGTGTTTTTTGTATCCCGGCTAAGCTGGGCCAGGATACCTGTATGTATGTATGTATGTATGTATGTATGTATGTATGTATGTATGTATGTATGTATGTATGTATGTATGTATGTATGTATGTATGTATGTATGTATGTATGTATGTATGTATGTATGTATGTATGTATGTATGTATGTATGTATGTATGTATGTATGTATGTATGTATGTATGTATGTATGTATGTATGTATGTATGTATGTATGTATGTATGTATGTATGTATGTATGTATGTATGTATGTATGTATGTATGTATGTATGTATGTATGTATGTATGTATGTATGTATGTATGTATGTATGTATGTATGTATGTATGTATGTATGTATGTATGTATGTATGTATGTATGTATGTATGTATGTATGTATGTATGTATGTATGTATGTATGTATGTATGTATGTATGTATGTATGTATGTATGTATGTATGTATGTATGTATGTATGTATGTATGTATGTATGTATGTATGTATGTATGTATGTATGTATGTATGTATGTATGTATGTATGTATGTATGTATGTATGTATGTATGTATGTATGTATGTATGTATGTATGTATGTATGTATGTATGTATGTATGTATGTATGTATGTATGTATGTATGTATGTATGTATGTATGTATGTATGTATGTATGTATGTATGTATGTATGTATGTATGTATGTATGTATGTATGTATGTATGTATGTATGTATGTATGTATGTATGTATGTATGTATGTATGTATGTATGTATGTATGTATGTATGTATGTATGTATGTATGTATGTATGTATGTATGTATGTATGTATGTATGTATGTATGTATGTATGTATGTATGTATGTATGTATGTATGTATGTATGTATGTATGTATGTATGTATGTATGTATGTATGTATGTATGTATGTATGTATGTATGTATGTATGTATGTATGTATGTATGTATGTAGAATCGGATCTAGGGGGGGGGAACTGAGAGCGAAAAAATGAGCGGGAAAGCGACAGGGAACGGATAACGACCGGGAGTGGTAGCGTAAGCGGGAAGGAAACGGGAGCGAAAAAGAAACGCATTAGGTAAACCTCTAAAAACCCCGGGCAACGCCGGGTGCCCCCGCTAGTAGATATATATATATAAATGACTGTCTGTGTGTGTATGTATGTTCTTTATGCATTGCTACACCATTCATCCAATTGTAAAGAAGCGACCGGGAGCGGGAAAACGTCCTGGTAACGGGAAAGCGACCGGGAGCAGAAAAACGACAGGGAGCGGGAAAACAAACGGGAGCGGAAAAGCAAACAGAAGCGGGAAAGAGAACGGGAGCGGACAAGCGTCCAGGAACGGGAAAGCGACCGGGTGCGGGAAAGCGGCCGGGAACATGAAAGCGACCGGCAGCGGGAAAGCAACCGGCAGCGGAAAAGCGACCGTGAGCTGGAAAGCGACCGTGAGCGGAAAAGCGACCGGGACCGGGAAAGCGACCGGGCGCTGGAAAGTGACCGAGAGCGGAAGAGCAGGCGGGAAAAGAAAAAAGGATAAGAGGAAAACGATAGAAAAACCACTAAAAACCCCGGGCAACGCCGGGTACTCCGCTAGTATCTAATCTTATATTAATTATCTAGTTAAACTCAAAATTTTCTCAAGACTAACGATTTTCTTTTGTCCTTCGGTAGCCCATTTCGATAATGTTATTATCTTTGACATAGCTTTAACAATTTCTGTTGAAAAAGATTCAACCTAGGAGAAAATTAAACTTTTTTAAATTTTGTCAAATACAAAACCCATGCTAGTGATTTAGTTTTCTCCAATTTAAAAGAACATCCTAAGCTTTGAAATATTTCAATGTAATCTTTTTTTATTAAATATATCTGTTTGCATTTATAAACTATAACTAACTTCATGTGTTTGATTTAATGAAATAATCTAACTTTAGCCATTTGGTTTATTAAGTACAATTATAAGTGACACACTGGGCAGAGTGCTGTTCAAATCTTAGGTGGGAAATCTTCTTTTTTAAATTTTACAATTTAATTGTGCACATAATTGAAATGAATAAAAAAACATGTAATTGAAAAAAAGAAACAAAACTAATTATTTTTTTATGCATGAATGAATATCTCTCCTACAAATTGTCTTTATATTTTTTTATTTGTGTGAAAAAAACCAGTGGAAAGATTTTTAATGAAATACTTAATGCATCCCAAAACGATATCTTTTTATCTATAAAACTCCAAGTTCATATATGTATATATACCAAAAGACCCGGGTAATACCGCGTAACCGAGTTAGCATACAATACTTTTTTTAATTATAAGAAAATTTTAAAACAGACTTTTTTGATGAATTTTTTAGGTATAGTCTTGTAGTAGTTATTAATTAACGATGCTTGAAACATTAACAACGCAGCCATGATGCAATAATCCTCCTGCGACATATTCCTGAATGTTCCGATAAAACCCTGCTTCGTTTAAAGTTGAAAAAGTTGTTTTATTTAGACATTTCATTGCTACAATATTTTTTTTCACATATCGTATCAAAAATTTAAACAAAGTCATTACCGGATCAAGTTTTATAGCCGCTTCTGAGTATTGTTTTGGAAGAATTTCGATTTCTCGGTACACCACTATCCATGTGATGTAACTTGCTACAGTCCTGATTTATATATATATATATATATATATATATATATATATATATTCACTACAGAATTAACTGGCCAGTTGGTTTATAGTAAAACTAACAGTTTTACATTTTGTAGTGATGTTTTAAACATTTAAAAAAAGTGTATACAGACTACTAAAAAGTTAGTTTCGGTCAAGTGGCGTGCGTATTTCAATAGAACATGTTCATTTGAAAATATCGAGCCAATTTACTGTATATATATATATATATATATATATATAAATGAATGTTTGTATGTATGTATGTATGTATGTATGTATGTCTATATGTATGTTCTTTATGCATTGCTACACCATTCATCCGATCGTAATGAAATTTTCACACAACCTTGAGAGTCAAGGGAATCAAATATAGAGAAAAAAATTTGAAATCCGTCACAAAATGAGCGGGTGAGCGAGCGGGAACTATATATATATATATTAAAAATCCTTTTTATAGTTGTACATAATATCGCTTAATTCGAAATGACAGTCAATTAGTCTTTTAAATTCATTAACGTGTTCGGCTTCTATGATTTTTGAAGGGAGGTTGTTCCAAATTGCAGTCGATATATATATATATACTAGCAGTGCCCGTAGCGGCTTCGCTCGCATGAAATTAGACAATTTGAACCGTGCATACATAGTAGAGTACTGCACGGATCAATTTTTTAGGTCTCGGCTCGTCCCGTCGACCACTTGGCCCAGCCCGTTTCAAAAGCCGAAATCCCTGGACCGGCACGGCCCGTCTAATATGGGCCCGGCCCGTTTTACAGACCTAGAAGTACTATATACTTGATGAAAAACTTCGGCCCGTCCCACCTTGACATCAGGTTTAGCCCGGCCCGTCTGAACACCCTAAAATCACTCAAATGTCTATATACTTGGTTAAAAATCTCGGCCCGTCTCACCTTGATTTAAGGTTTGGGCAGGGCCGTATGAAGACCCTAAAATAACGGCTTGGCCCGTCCGTCCGGTGATAAACTGAACTCATCTACTTTTAACCGGCACAAAACCTCAAAATACTAATTTTCACATCTGTAGCACTTACAGTTATTGAGTAGCAGTTATTTTAAAATCAAATAACCCTTTTTCCACTTCACATTTGAGGTCCTGGAAACCAAATTTTCAAAAAATGGCGAAACACGTATATCATTACTTTTAGAGTAGAAACTAAATACTAATTTTACTTTTGTAGCATTTACAGTTTTTGAGTAACAGTTATTTTAAAAATCAAGTAACCCTATTTTCCACCCCATATTTGAAGTCTTGGAAACCAAAGTTTCAAAAAATGGTAAAACACGTATATCATTATTTCTGGAATATAAACTAAATACACATTTTTACATCTGTGGTATTTACAGATTTTGAGTAGCAGTTACTTTAAAAAACCATTTGAGGTCCTGGAAACCAAATTTAAAAAAAAATTATAAAACACGTATATCTTTGTTTTTAGAATAGAAACTAAATACACATTTTTACATCTGTGGTATTTACAGTTTTTGAGTAGCAGTTACTTTAAAAAACAAATAACCCTATTTTCCACCCCACATTTGAAATCCTGAAAACCAAATTTTAAAAAATGCTAAAACACGTATTTCATTATTTTTGGAGTAGAAACTAAATACTAATTTTTACTTCTGTAGCATTCACAGTTTTTGAGTAACAGCTACTTTAAAAACCAAATAATGAAATTTTCCAACCCACATTTGAGGTCCGTGAAACCGAATTTTCAAAAAATGGTAAAACACGTATCTTTTTATTTTTCAAGAAGAATCCATATATCAAATTTCAAAATCTCTTCATTTTTAGTTTTCGAGATATACATTGTTTTAGAAAAAAGTTTGTTTTCCAGTTTCTTCCCCTCAGAAGCAAAATTTTCGAAAATCCTTTCTTAGTGGATGCTTTCGCAATAAAAGTAATATAAGTTCCAAATTTCACGTTCCTAGGATGAGGCGTTTGAGCTCGGCGTTGATTATCAGTCAGTCAGTCAGTCAGTCAGTCAGTCAGTCAGTCAGGACATGTTCTTTTATATATATAGATATGAGAATATGTATGTAAGTATAGATGTCTTTTATGCATTGCTATACATATTCATTCAAAGTAATATAAGTTCCAAATTTCACGTTTCTAGGGTGAGGCGTTTGAGCTCGGCGTTGATTATCAGTCAGTCAGTCAGTCAGGACATGTTCTTATATATATATATATATATATATATATATATATATATATATATATATATATATATATATATATATATATATATATATTTATATATTTATATATATATATATATATATATATATATATATATATATATATATATATATTTATATATATATATATATATATATATATATATATATATATATATATATATTACCACTTACAGTTTTTGAGTAGCAGTAATTTTTAAAATCAAATCAGGCCCTCCACTTATGTTCGTAATCTTGGCGTGATGGTCGACAGTAGCTTGTCTATGGAAGCACACATCTCTCATCTTACTCGTTCATGCTTCTATCATCTCCGACAACCGCGCGTCGTCCGCCGTAGCCTCACCATGGACTCCGCCCATTCACTCATTAGAGCACTCGTGCACAGCCGGCTTGATTACTGTAATGGTGTCATGGCCGGACTTAGACAGTTTCAAATCAATAGGCTCCAATCCATTCTCCGAGCAGCCGCTCGTCTTGTTCTTCAGCTGCCCGGCTGGTCTCCCGTATCAGATCTCATGCGGACGCAACTTCACTGGCTTCCTTTCCCGCAGAGAATTCAGTTCAAGTTGGGTCTGATGGTATACAAGTGCCTCCACCACACGGCTCCGGTCTACCTGCAGCAATTGTGTGTACCGATCTCAACGCTTGCTGGTCGGTCCCACCTTCGATCGGCGGCTGCTGGCGACTTGTTCGTTCCATCGTCAAAGACAACGACTCTCGGCAGGCGTGGATTCTCCACTGCTGGTCCAGTTGTTTGGAACAGCCTATCTGCTGACCTGAGGAATCCAGCTTTGGACCTCGGCGGTTTCAGGAAGCTGCTTAAGACCGAACTTTATTCTTAAATTTATGATTTGACGCGACGCGCTTTTGTGACTTTTTTAAAAAAGCGCATTATAAATTTTCATTTAATAATAATTTAATAACTCTATTTTCCGCCTTACATTTGAGGTCCTGGAAACCAAATTTTCAAAAAAAGCTAAACTACGTATTTCATTATTTTTGGAGTAGAAACTAAATACTAATTTTTACTTCTGTAGCATTAACAGTTTTTGAGTAGCAGCTACTTTAAAAACCAAATAACCCAAAAAATGATGAAACACGTTTATCTTTTTTTTTGAGCAGATACTAAGTATTAATTTTTACATCTGTGGCAATTACAGTTGTTTCTTTAAAAACCAAATAACCCTATTTTCCACCCCACATTTGAAGTCCTGGAAACCAAATTTTCAAAAAATTGTGAAACCCGTATATCATTATTTTTAGAGTAGAAACTAAATACTAATTTTTACTTTTGTAGCATTAACAGTTTTTGAGTAGAAGCTACTTTAAAAACCAAATAACCCAATTTTCCAACCCACATTTGAGGTCCGAGAAACCAAATTTGTAAAAAATGGTGAAACACGTATATCTTTATTTTTAGAAAAGAAACTAAGTAATAATTTTTACATCTGTGGTATTTACTGTTTTTGAGTAGCAGTTACTATAAAAGACAATTAACCCTATTTTCCACCCCACATTTGAAGTCCTGGAAACCAAATTTTCAAAAAATGCTAAAACACGTATTTCATTATTTTTGAAGTAGAAACTAAATACTAATTTTTACTACTGTAGCTTTAACAGTTTTTGAGTAGAAGCTACTTTAAAAACCAAATAACCCAATTATCCAACCCACATTTGAGGTCCGGGAAACCAAATTTTCAAAAAATGGTGAAACACGTATCTTTTTATTTTTCAAAAAAAATCTATATACCAAATTTCAAAATCTCCTCATTTTTGGTTTTCGAGATTATACATTGTTTTAGAAAAAAGTTTGTTTTCCAGTTTTTTCCCCTCAGGAGCAAAATTTTCAAAAATCCTTTCTTAGCGGATGCTTACGCTATAAAAGTAATATAAGTTCCAAATTTCACGTTCCTAGGATGAGGCGTTTGAGCTCGGCGTTGATTATCAGTCAGTCAGTCAGTCAGTCAGTCAGTCAGGACATGTTCTTTTATATATATAGATATGAGAATATGTATGTAAGTATAGATGTCTTTTATGCATTGCTATACATATTCATTCAATCGTAGTGCTATTTTTACACTAGCTTGAGAGGCCATGGTAGAAGGTTTTTGTGACAAAAAAATTGATATCGGTCACAAAATGAATGGAGCGGGAGAGCAATCTTGATGAAATTTGGCAAGGAGGTAGTTTTCATACTGGGGATGAATGTTAAGATTGTTTGGAATCCCAACTCCGATCTCCCGGCTCAGGTGGGCTAAAAACTTTCCAGGCCGAAAGTGCCTATGTACGACCATCAAAAGTAATTTGTGTAATAAAATTCAAATTTAGTTTACGTAACAACGTTTGAAGGCTTCAAGCAACTTTTAGCAAATCTATTTTACGTTTTATGGGCTAAAAGAAGTTAGGAAAGAGTGGAAAGGAGAAAATGAGCGTGAGCGTGAGCGGGAACGGAAACGGGATTATGTATGTATGTATGTATATATGTATGTATGTATGTATGTATGTATGTATGTATGTATGTATGTATGTATGTATGTATGTATGTATGTATGTATGTATGTATGTATGTATGTATGTATGTATGTATGTATGTATGTATGTATGTATGTATGTATGTATGTATGTATGTATGTATGTATGTATGTATGTATGTATGTATGTGTGTGTGTTTTAACTCTTTGCGAGCTTTCGTCGCCGAAGGTCTTCAGAAGAAGAACCTCTCATTTTTAGCGTTTCGGCCCTTAAACTTCTTGACGCTTTTAAGAGAGAGGTGGGCCCACGTCCGTTGATCAGGCGGACGCCCTTCGGCGAGAAAAATTTCCAAATTCCTAACTTGAAACACGAAAATTCAAAGTTCAGCAGAAAACTGTTCGAAACAAAACTTGAAATCGCCGGAACGATTATCGCCCAATGTAAACAAGGCTAAACCATTTCGTGTGCATCTTGTAGCGCTTTCTTTTTTCTATTAGCGAAAATCCAAAAAGATGCAGCTTCAGCTGTCTGGGAGATCTCCTTGATGGCTCGAGTTTTTTCTCGGTTTGAAAAACCAAGAGCTTTCAGCAGTTTTAACATTGAGCTGCTAACCAACCCTCGAACGCCAACCTCGACTGCAAAAATTTCAGTCCTGAACCCTTTGGCATTCAAATCACATGCTAAATCCCTATATCTCTCCTCTTTGAAAATATTGCTAGATTCCATGTTACTTTCCCATGGCACAGAGAGTTCAATCAGGAACATTGTCTTGGCCAAGTCAGAATATACAATTATATCCGGCTTTAAGCCGCTAGATCTCACGGCTTCTGGAAATTTTCTTTCGCCATCCAAATCAGCCGAAACCGACCAATCGTCGGCAGCACCCATCACACATTCAAAGTCTCTTGTAGATCTGAACCTGTGGAACTTCAGATTGCCTTCTCTCAAAAAGTAGATTTTCCTTTTCTGCTGTATTCCTCTTGTCTTTGCTTTCTTACACGCTTCTTTGACGAAGTCAAGCAATTTTCGGAGTACTTGGTTATGACGCCAAGTGTACCTCCCGTGTGAAAGTGAAAACGAACAACAGGAAAGAACGTGAATGAGAGTCTCCGATTGCCCGCATAACATGCACGAATCATCGTCTTTCAACTTCCATCTTCGAAGATTGCTGGATGACGGCAGTTGATCATAAACAGATCTAATCAAAAAAGACAAACGTAGTGGTGTGTATTGCCAAATGTCTTTCCAAGAAAGTGAACGCTGAACAGCATTTTCCCATGTCGTCCAGTCTCCTTGTTGAGATAACTGAACAAACTTAAGCATTCTCTGGGACTCAATAGCTTTCTTTCTTTCCTGAATGACCAGACTTGTTCGTTCACTGGTGCTGGCTTTTGACCACCAAATTCGATGGGTTGACCCGAGACCCCGTTTGTCCTGTTGAACTGCCCCAACTCTTTCTGTCCAACGTAAAGAGGCTTCAGCTTCTGCGATCTCCTTTCTGGCTACCCATTTCTTTCCGGACTTTACAAGAGGTCCCATCTCTACAATTCTTTGATCCGAAGAGTTATCCAGCATTAGTTGCGTACGGATCTTGTTTATCTTAAACTCCTCAACCAAAGACTTCAGTGGCAACCTCAGTTTGGCAGTCTTGCTGTACAAAGCTACCGAAGAAAATCCCGGAGGCAGACCCAACCATTTCCTTGTAAATTTATTCATCCTCCTTTCTAGCTTTTCTACCAATGGTAAGCTCATCTCATACATTGATAGAGGCCAAAGCAATCTCGGTAATAGAACAAACTGAAGCAACCACAATTTGAACCTGCTCTGGAGTGGGGCCGCATCAATTTTCTTCATATCTTCAAATGCCGATCGAAGAACCTCAGAACACCGTCCAGTGTCGTTAAGCGAATCGTCATACCACCTTCCCAGGCTCTTAACCGGTTCTTCTCTCAATGTTGGGATCCTGTTGCCAGCAACTGAAAACGTCACGTTGTCGTCGATCTTGCCTCGTCGCAGAGATAAGCTTCTTGACTTGGTTGCCTTGAAACTCATGCCGCACCATGATAGCAGCCCGCTGAATGCATCAAGAGCTCGTCGCATTGAGATACATTTGTTTAGAACCAAAGTTGTATCATCCATGAAGGCCTTCACCGATGGCATCAAGATACCTTTGCCAACGTAAGCTTCTTCCACGCGAGAACCCACTGCATTCAGAAGCAGCTGCATCGCTAATACGAAGAGAATGGGTGAAATTGAGCAGCCCATTGCTATGCCAACCTCTAACTGGAACCATTCTGTTGAACAGGAGGACGTAGACAACCTCAATTTGAAATGTCCGAAATACTGTTGCAACATTTCTATCACAAAATTTGGAACATGATGCGATCTGAGAGTTCTCCACAACATTTGGTGACGAACAGCTCCATAAGCATTGGCAAAGTCTAACCAGACAATGTGCAAGCTGAGACGATTTTCTTTAGCTCTTTTCAATGCTTCCCAGATCACTGACGAATGTTCGATGCATCCTGGTACTCCTGGCACTCCTCCCTTCTGAACAGACCTGTCGATGTAATTGTTTTGAATTACATAGCTTGTCAGTCTCCGAGCAAGGACAGCAAAAAATATCTTTCCCTCGACGTTTAACAATGAAATTGGGCGGAACTGATGTATTTCCTTCGAGTCTTTTTCTTTCGGAATAAAGATACCCTCTGCTCTTTGCCATTCGCTTTCAATTCTTCTTCTTTCCCAAGAGCCCACGAGTAGAGAATGCAATAATCTCAATACTTCTGGGCATTTTTTGTAGACGAGATATGGCACCCCATTTGGTCCAGGAGCAGATCTGTTTCTTGTTCTGTAGAGAAATTGAGTAACTTCAAGTAACGTTCAAGTATGTATGCATGTATGTATGTATGTATGTATGTATGTATGTATGTATGTATGTATGTATGTATGTATGTATGTATGTATGTATGTATGTATGTATGTATGTATGTATGTATGTATGTATGTATGTATGTATGTATGTATGTATGTATGTATGTATGTATGTATGTATGTATGTATGTATGTATGTATGTATGTATGTATGTATATATATATATATATATATATATATATATAAGAATGTTTGACTTATAAGAATGTTTATTTCAGACTTACGGGCCGAAAGAAGGTTTTAAATGTTAATACTTTTCTTAATACGTGTTGCAGTAGACAAAAAACGTCGTTCCGAAATATTGAGAAAGTATCTCTAAAACTCATAGCGGCTAAATGGAGACTCATTTTTAATCGAGCTTGTCTTAAAGGAAATATAAATATATATACATATATATATATATATATATATATATATATATATATATGTGTGTGTGTGTATTTATATTAGAGCTGCTCTACAATTAAAAAATTTAATCGAAGTTATTCGAACGATTAAAAATTTTAATCAAAAGTTATTCGTGATCTTAACGCAATATTTTTATTTCCCAAACTCAGTACTTTGGGCAATTATTTTAAATTTTTAACATTGTTTATAGCTACATATTTCATATTGTCTAGTAACAAATCTAATTAAATCCAGTTGCTCAAACAAGTTAGTTCACATTGTAACCCCATCAACTTCCCTGGTGGAAAGGTTTGTATTCTCCGATGATCTGGTCTTGATTATTTTATGCAACTGTCTACATTGCTTGGATCAAGTGATGCTCATTTTTTGTTCACTATGTAACCGGTAACCGGACACATTGAACAAATGTTCACATGGAACTGTAGCGACTGACGATGACAAGTATTTCTTTACCAACTTAACAACTTTGCTAGAGTTGGTGATGCCTTTTCCTGCCGGTGCCATCATTCAAGCGGACACTTATTTAGGTCAAACTCAGGTTCTGTTTTATAATAATAATAATAATGTTTGACAATATTTAGAGTGGCGTAAATCCTAAAGGACTTCAAGGCCACTGAAAAGTTCTTTGCAGAGGCAGCCATTTATAGGCGCCTACCCCTTTAGCAATGCGAGTGAACTCCTTGCTTAAGGGAGTTACGCTGGTGACACCGGTGAGGCTTGAACTGCCGACCTAATGACCGACAGGCAAACGCTCCACCGCTCTGCCACCAGCGCCTCATTATATCAATAAAGAAACTAATTTGAACTGGCTTTTCTGACAAATATTTCATCTTCCGAATCTGGTGCGTCATAGGTTCGTAGCCGCTTGGTTGGAGGTTGTAGAATCTTAATGTCTTCCTTACCATCTACTAGTCCTTTTAGATTTCAATTTCATTTATGTATGAGGCGCGAGAACGATCGAAAATAATGTGAACAAAAATGCAATGCAATATTATTATTATACAGGTTTTTTATATAGCGCTTTTTTACAAAATAAAAGTCGCATAAGCGCACTGCACAATTAAATGGAAGAGAACAAATCTGTCTTAAGCCGTTCACGAAAGACACTAAAAGGCATCGTTGGATCCTTCAGAGCGGTGGAAAGGCTATTCCAGGCCACAGGACCAGCCACAGAAAAACCACGCCTGCCAATTGTCACAGGGACAAGTAGATCGCCGGCCGCCGCCGCCGATCAAAGATGAGACCGACCAAAG
Organism: Erpobdella octoculata; assembly: GCA_963978895.1. Lineage (NCBI taxonomy): Eukaryota > Metazoa > Annelida > Clitellata > Hirudinida > Erpobdellidae > Erpobdella > Erpobdella octoculata. Next base: position 26,846,998 of record OZ022239.1, read on the forward strand.
AGTTGAGAGACCGGAACACATAACTTCTGAAGATAGACAGGATCCATGCCATGGAGGCACTTATAAACCATAGAGCATAGTTTGAAACGGATTCTCTGCGGAAAGGGAAGCCAATGAAGCCGTCTCCGCATCAGACCCGAAACGCTGGCCCAGCCAGGCAATCGCAACACGAGACGGGTAGCTGCTCGAAGAACAGATTGAAGCCTGTTGATCTGGAACAGCGGTAGACCGGCCAGGACCCCGTTGCAATAGTCAACCCGGTTGTGCACCAGTCCTCTTACAAGGGATGAGCAGAGTCTGTAGTGAGGCTCCTGCGGATTACACGTAGCTGACGAAGATGGTAGAAACAGGTACGGGTGAGATGGGAATTGTCTGTCTCCATGGACAGATCACGGTCAACCAGCACCTCAAGATCCCGAACAGACGCAGAAGGCCTGACCGAAACCCCAGCAATGTCTACATCCCCCATCAGACAATGCCTCAGCCGTCGAGATGAACCCAGCCATATCAGCTCAATCTTTGATGGATGTAGTTTCAAGAGATTACTGGCCATCCATGAGCTGATTTCGCCAATACAGGCAAACATTATTGGCACAAAATCAGAGCATAACATCTGAGGAGAGTCACTGTAAATTTGGAAATCGTCAGCATAGGAGTGAGCCGAGAACCCATGTCTGGTGGCGACACCGATGACATCAGCAGTGTAAAGAACAAACAGCACCGGACCAAGGACGGACCCCTGCGGTACACCGTAGAAGAGAGAAACCGACTCAGATGTGACATTGTTGCAGCGGATGCCGTGGGACCTGTCCGTGAGGTAGGAGCCGAACCATTTCAGGACCGCACCCCCAAGACCAAACGAGTTATGAAGCCTATCACACAAAATCTGATGATCGACGGTGTCAAACGCAGCACTAAGGTCCAGAAGGCACAGAAATGTGATCCGTCCCAGATTGGCTGCTAAGTAGACATCCGAGAGCACCCTCAAGACAGCAGTCTCAGTAGAAAGATGCTTTCTATAGGCTGACTGGCATCGTGGCAGGAGGTTATTTTCATTGAGATATATGTTCATCTGGTCGCCGACACATCGCTCCAACAGCTTAGACAAATACGACAAATTGGAGATCGGACGATAGTTGGCAGGGTTATGCGGATCCAAGTTTGGTTTCTTGAGGACTGGCGTGATGATGGCATTTTTCTGAGTCGAGGGAAAAAACCTTGTCTTAGCGAAGAGTTGGCCAGAAATGCCACGAATGGTGCCAGTTCATTGGAATATTGTTTTATTATCCATGTTGGCACTGAGTCCAAGGAACAGTTTTTGTTAGGTGAAACCCTGATGAGACGGATGATGTAGTTAGCATCCACAGGCCTGAATTTCAGCAGCGAGCTGGAACAGCCTCCAGCACAATAGAGCGGACAAGAATCAGACGAAGTAGACTGGCGAACACTCTCGGTCTTCTCTAAAAACGCCTTCAAGAAATCACTCGCCGCAAGATCATTGGGTGGGGCGGAATAGCCACAGTCCTCGCCGAGCACCCCAGATAATGTTCTCCAGAGCTTTGCAGGATTACCTTGACTATCATCGATTATTCCTCTCCAGTAAGAATTTTGTTTCTGCCTAAAAAGGCCGTGAGACGCCCGTACATGGCTCATCCACAGAATGCGATCATCCGGGTCTCGAGTCCGCTTGTAGCGCCGCTCCAACAGTCTTGATTTCCGTTTCGAGGCAGTGCAATCACGATCAAACCACGGCGTAAAAGGCTGAAGGTGCCGTCTAGCAGCACGGAAGGGAACATTTTGATCAAAAAGCAACGATAAGGTAGTGTCATAGAGCTCCTGGGCCTGATCAATAGACATATCCTCATAGACCACCGGATTGCACAGGAGGCTGCTACGTAAATCGGACCGAAATCGCTCAGAGTCAAAACTCCTCCAAGCACGAGTATTAATCTCAACAAACCGAGCTGGAGGAAGTCGGATCGGAACCCAGAAACGCACAAGAGAATGATCGGAGACCTGCGGCAGATCAACGACGACAGACGGAGATGGAAGATCAGATCTAGTAATAACCAAATCAAGAGTATTACCCTGCGAATGCGTAAGGCCGGTAAGAGACTGCACGAAGCCAAATGAACCTATGAGATCCAACAGACGAACAGAATGTGGATCGAGAGTAATTTTGACCTTGACATTCAGATCTCCAGTAATAATGACCAGGCAATTGTACGCATATATATAGAATAAATATATCGGCCCGCCTGTTGTTTAGGAAGGCTTTTAGCAAGGCAGCCTAGTAGACCGGAGATCCGAAACGAAGAACTGAGAGTTACAACCGTATAGTAACTTAATCAAATATTTTTTAATAGAAAAAAAAGAATTTTTTATGTTCAAAATAAATTTTTTATGTACAAAATAAATTTTTAACTTTATAAAAATTAACAATTTTTTTTTATAAAAATTTCAGTTGACATTGAATTTTATTTGCGTAGTCTCTAGTTCGATTATGTCTATTTAACGTCGCCTATGTTATCGGTAAATTAGAATTGTATATATTTTATGTCGGATATCGCGTTAAATTAAAATAAAGCTCATATCAACTACTTGGTCCAGTTCTATTGAGGATGTAGGCAGCTGTATTGATCAATTCAGCCCAAAGTGCCTGGTGCAGTTCTTCATGAGCCAATCTCATAGCTCTAGCAGCTTCAACTAGTGTGCGATTTTCACGCTCACTGCAACCATTCTGTTGCAGCGTGTATGGCATAGTTAGACGCTGTCGAACTCCTTCTTTCTGCAAGATTGATCTGACTTCTTTGTTGTCAAATTCTCCTCCATTGTCACTTAAAAGTTCAGAGACTGTATGACCCATTGTTCTTGATTCTGCAAACATTTGTCGAAGCTTCTGCGATACTTCAGACTTTTCTTTTAGGAAATAAACAAACCGATAACCGCTGAAATCGTCTTTGAACAGAACAAAGTATCGAAAATTGGAAAACGAGAAGCAGAATGGACCACAGACATCGGCATGAATTAGTTCTCCTGGTCTTGATGCTCTTACTCTTGCTCCAAACTTTAATCTATGTAACTTTCCGTAGACACAGCCTTCGCATAGTTCGCTGTCTATACCAACATCAATGTTCAGTTCTCTTTTAATAACCACTTTAACATGTTTCTTATTCTGATGTCCCATTCGTTCATGATATAACTGTAATGCATCTTTATCATTGACAAAATTTACTTCGGCATCAGAATTGAGTGGTTGAACGGTTTTGGCTGTGAGTTTAAATAAACCTCCATTATTTTCTCTTGTTCCAACAACTACTTTCTTGTTATTTACAATTAGATAACAATCTCTTGATGTAGAAACAAAAGAACTATTTTTGTTTTTATCTTGCGTTGCAATTACTGAAAATAGATTTCTTTTAACTGTTGGCACATACCAAACATCAGTTAATTCTACTGTCTTCCATCTATTATTCACTTTCACTTGAAGTAGAACAGTACCTTTTCCAACAGCTTCTATAAAATCTCCATTTGCAACATACAGTTTTTTCTGTTGAGAAAATCTGACAAAACTCTGGAATCTATCTTTTCTGAATGTCAGATGACACGTTGCACCATTGTCGAAAAACCATTCATCAGCATGTTCTGATTCATCAACAACAAAAACACTTGATTCCATTACAACCATTGATTCCTTCTTGACTTCACTTTGATTGCTATTTCTTGGTTTAGGTGGTTTGCCATCAGAATGCCATTTTTCACAATTTCTAACTATGTGTCCTGGTGCTTTACAGTAATGACATAAAACTTTAGTTGAATTACTAAGCATCTTATTCTGTTTCTGATATTTCAGTTTCTGCAATGGCTTTTGACTTGAAGCTTTTGCAAATAACACCTCTTGGTTTTTACTGGAATCATTTTTATTCGCCAACGCTCTTTCATAACTACACAATTGATTTGTGAGAGCTTCCACCGTTTTTTCATTCTTGTTCAGCAATCTCCAACTTGCAGAAAATGAGAAAAACCTATCTGGCAAAGTTTCTATGATTCTACACATAAGCAATAAATCTTTGTTCTCATCTTTTTCTAAGTCAACTTTTAACTCTTTCCAAATATTTTTTAATTTTGTAATATGAGTAACTACATCATCATCATTATCATCAATTTTATAACTGAAAAATTTCATGCACATGTTGTACGCTCGATCTTCATGCACATCATCATACAACCGATGAAGTTCTAGCCAAACGTCTCTTGAGTTAACCAGCGAACGGACTTGTTCGTATATTTCATCAGTCATATTTGATGTTAGAATTATCATGGCATTACAATCTGCTTTATTAAATTTATTCAAAGCAATTTGATAACCTTCTATTTGGATTCTAGTTGCACTTTCATCTAGTTCATCTGGCTTTTCAAGTTTTCCATCTACCACATCCATTGCATCAGAAATGCCGCGTAGTAATATGCAAACTCTTGACTTCCAATTCAGCCAATTACTTCTGCCTTCCAAGTGCTTGAGTTGAACTTTAGTGAAATCCATTACTTGTGCTACTTTTCTTTTCTTTGATTGACCTGAAGACACAAACAAAAGCAAAATATCTCTAATAAGAATAAACGTGCTAGACTAACAATTCTTCGATGTCAGATCACGAGACACGCTAACTTAAAACTTATCGATATTTCTTTAATTCGTTTAATCTTAATCTTCGTCAACTGATCTAAACTTCTAAACGCAGAAAACGCTATCTGGTCCCATAACCTGTTAAGTTTTTTAGAGTTTTATTAGATCGAAAAGAACACGAAATAATAGATATCGAACATACACAACTACTTCAACTCGTACATCGGAAAAAAAAAGGAAGTAGATTATACACCTAACATGCACCATAGACAACATAGACATAAAAATCAAATATAACATAGTTTCTTAATAAAAATCTCAACAAATACAAACCAAAGAAATGTGATTTGTTTAAAGAAATCACAGACATTGCAAGTATTGTATCTATTTAAACAATAATAAAAACTTTTCCACAGCGTTAAAATTTTTAATCGAGTTAATTCTTTAACGGGTTAATCGAAAAGTTAACGTAGATTAAAAAGCAGCTCTAATATATATATATATATATATATATATATATATATATATATATATATATATATATATATATATATATATATATATATATATATATATATATATATATATATATATGTATATATGTATATATATATTAGATTATGTGTGTAAGTATGTAAGTCCTTTATGCATTGCTACACCATTCATCCGATTGTAATGCACTTTTTACACAAGCTTGAGAGGCAATGAAAGAATGAGAGGTTTTTGTGAGAAAAATTGAAATCGGTCACAAAATGAGCGGAGCGGGAGAGCGAGCGGAAACGTGAATTAGAAAATGAGCGGGAACGGAAACGGGAGAGCAAGCAGGTGCGGAAAGGCGACTGAGAGCGAAAGAGCGAGCGTGAAAGAGAAAGAGAAAGCGACCGAGAAAGAAAAAGAGAGCAAGCGGGAGTGGGATAGAGATCGGGAGCAAATAAATGGGTATCAAATATCAAAATTTACCAAAATCTTGGTAATGAAACTTCCAGAAAGAAAAATGATAATTTCACTGGCTATAGTAAAGCTTAATAACTGAACCAAATTCACGATGAGTTGGTAGAAGATTAGGCTCTGTAAACGCTATGTCATCTGGTAAAGAACTTTTTCCAAAACATATATTAGAGTATCTTGTGCGTCAGTTATCAACAGTTTATCTTGTGCATAACACTACAACACTAAAATATTTCTTTTATACTAATTTTGCAATCCTGGTTTCTTTTTCTACTTTGTCTACAACATTGTGTCATTAAAACTTTGACGATTAAACACATGGTGTAAAAGACTATAAACTGTAATAAAAAAAAAAAAAACTTTGACGATTACTAGCATCACCGTAGTTACCAATTACCACATAGTCAAATGAAGTTGGTTTGCGTTCATTAAAGCAAACATAAAGCAATCAACCTTGGTTTTGTAGCTTTCAGTAAACTGCCCAGCTCTTTGAAATATTCTTTATCTGACACTTTTACAGTCGTGTCGGCTGTAATTTTCTGTGTAGCTCCTATTGTCTCGTAAACGCTGGTCAATAATTTCAACCAATCGATTGCCTGTAGAATTTGACTCAACGTTTATTATAAATTATACGGTTTTAAGTAATTTAATTTTTTCAAATATAAAATAATATAATTACATCTGTTACGTCTTTTGATAGCTCTGATACTTTTTTTGCTTCTGAAACAACAGATGGTTTTTTTGGAATCTGTAGTAAGTTAGTGTGAAAACCGGTTATTTAAAGAAGTTGTACTACAATTAGATAGGGAATTTGAAGCAACTTTTATGCAAAAATAAACAGCCACTGAAAATTCTAAGAGGTCTAGCTGAAAAATTACCAGGTTGAAAAAGTTTGAGAAAAAATATCTTTCCTGCTCAATGTTAGCCAAAAAGAATTATGCTATAATCAATTTTTACACTTTTTTATTCAACTTCTATTTTGTGTTTCTTTGTTTGTGGATGTGTTTCTATGTAAGCAAATCTTGCAAGTAAACTTTATCAAACTTTTTGACTAGCTAGGAAGCCTGAACTTTCAGCATAGCTTTATATTTGACGGCAATACATGATTCAATTAATTTCGACATAATTTTTATAATACATTTAGTGGTATTTACTAGAGGTGTGCGCGGGGTCGACTTTTCGTCCACATCCCCAACCATCCCCGCGAGTGCCATCTCCATCCCCGTCTATCCCCATCCCCAGCCATCCCCGCAGTCTTTCATCCCCATCCCCAACCATCCCCGCAGTCTTTCAATCTTTCATCCCCATCCCCATCCATCCCCGCGCTGTCCATCTCCATTTTTAATCAATCCTGGACTTGTCATTATTTTTCCGTACATCGTTTCAACGCAACTATAACTTAAGTGTTGATATATAGAATTGCAATAACACTGTAATAGGACTCAATACAATTTATTTATTTAAGTCCATGACTAAACAAAAGTCCATCCATGTTTTTCCACTTAGCTGAGTTCTTCGATCATTAACGGTTAATCCTCCCATAGAGAATGCTCTCTCAGAGGTGCTTGTTGCTGGAAACTCAAAATAATCCTTGCAACTTGAGACAGTTTTGATCATTTCTTAAAGTTATTTTCCAAAAACTCAGCAAATCGCCTTTTGCACCTTCTTTGTTCAATGCCAAATAGTCAGCAACCTTATAAAAATAATTATTAACATTGTGAAATTAGTAACTCATATAAAAATAATTAATTAATAACAATCAATAAGCTGAATTATAAGTAATTTCTGAGGTCTAAAAATTTTTTCATGCTTTTAATATAAAGACATTTAATAACAAAACCTCATTCGAAACTGAGCTTTTTGAGTTTGTAGAGCACAAGTTTGCATAAAAGTTGTCTTCAAGTTTTGTTTGACTAGTTGATGTTCTATGAAGTCATCTTGTTGGGTTCAGAATGTAGTGTTACATCATCAACGAACATTAGTAGATCTCTAACAAAATTGAAAAAATTCAATTTTATATGAAACTTAAAAGGTGAAAGCAAATTAATCAAACCTTTAAATGCAGTTTATCGAATTATTTTGGAAGAACACCGATATTATCTTTTAACTTTTAACCCAGGATCAAATAGGAGTGAAAAGGCGCAACAACAAAGTACTGACTGTTGCACATAAATATATACTGTTGCAGCTAATTTTTGAATTTCAGCCTTTTTCATATTTAAATGAAAATTCGAACTACGAGTTCAAAAATTTAACAAATAATGCAAATAAAACCTTCGGTAACTATTATCAGCGATAAAACAATGGCGCGTTGCAAAGATTAAAAAACATAAACAATGATATTGACTCGACCATAGGACTCGACACATTTTCGGTTAATTGGACATTTTTTTTTTATAAAATACTTGTTTTATTTATGCGGTGATACCGCAAAAACTTGTCCCCATCCCCGCGGTAGTCCCGCAGCGTTTGTTTCCATCCCCGCGATAACCCCGCAACTTCATCCCTATTACCGCGGTATCCCCACCTCATTCGTCCCCATTTCCGCGGTAATACCGCAAAATCCGCGGTATTCCCGCTGTCCCCACTACCGTGCACACCTCTAGTATTTACAAATAATAAAATTAGTGGTATTTACAAAAGAACCAAAAAACTTGACTTAAATATCTTTCGTATTTCTAAATTGAGTATATTTGAAATAAAAGTGTGTTGAAAAACTTGTTTTTACAAATTTTTATTTAGGTTACAATCTTTGTTTGTGCGTGTATGTATGTGTATGTGCGTGTGTGTGTGTGGCTTTCTCTGTACGCAAATCTTGCATCTAAAATTTAACCAGCTTTTTGACTAGCTAGGAAACTGAAACTTTTAGCATAGCTTTATATTGGATGACAATACATAAGTCAATTAAAAAAAACTTTAATTTGAACATCTTTTGTATTTCTAAATCGAGTGTATTTGAAATTAAAGTTTGTATTAAAAAACTTTCCTTTACCTGTTTTCCTTTAATTATTTATTTTGATTTTGAATGATTTGATATGTTTTATAAAAAAAACCATGAAAACCTTTTGTAATTTAGCCTCAAAATCAATCACATCGTTTATTTCAGTTGCAGCATAGCTTTCTGTCGCCCCGAAACTCTTGGCGACTGACAACAACACGTCTTTGTAATAAGACTCGTTTGCATTTCTGTAATAACTGAAATCGTCGCCCACTTCAATCTGTGTGTTGTGATAAAACAATAACTTCATATACATATACATATACACACATATATATATAATAATAATAATAATGATGAATTTATATTGCGCCAGATAAGTCAGAGGCGCTTACGAAGGTACCTTTGGATCGGAAACTTCGAAGAACACGCTATTTTCATAGACATGAGAAAGCAATGCGAGTGAACTCCTTGCCTAAGGGAGTTACGCTGGTGACGCAGGTGAGGCTTGAACTGCCGACCTAACGATCAACAGGCGAGCGCTCTACCGCTCTGCCACCAGCGCCGTATATATATATATATATATATATATATATATATATATATATATATATATATATATATATATATATATATATATATATATATATATATATATATATATATATATATATATATATATATATATATATATATATATATATATATAGTTTGTTTATTCAGTTATCAATACATACATTCAAAATCAGAAAAAAGAGACAGAACAAAAAAAAAACAATAATAATTAAATAGTCATTATAATAGCATGTATGATTGATGAAGAGGTGCTGCATCAGGCCCCTCTGTGCCGACGAGTCATACTGCAATCAAAGTAGAGCGAGTTGATCTTTGAAGGCATTCACCGAACATGCGTCCACTGCTTCCTGCGTCAAGGAGTTCCAGTTGAAAGCTACTCGATTTGTGAAAAAGTGTTTTCGCATCCTTTAATTCTTTGTGGTAAAAGAAGGCAGTTGTGACCTCTCAAACAATAGGATCTGTTAGTTTGCCATGTGGGATGTTTTTGCAATACAAAAAAATCTACTTCATCAATATGAGCCAGTATTTTGTATTGTTGGATCAAATCGCCTCTAACTCTACGTTCTTCAAGCGTGGTAATTCCAAGCTTCTGTAGTCTTTCTAAGTATGGTAAATGTTTGATTGTTGTAATTATTTTTGTAACTTTGTGCTGGACCTTTTTGAGAGTATCAATGTCCCGGCTTAGATCAGGAGACCAAACTTGAACTGCATATTCGAGGTGTGGTCGAATGTAGGCCTGGTATAATGTTTTCCAAAGATGGAGACTACGACTTCGGAATAATTTTTTAAGTCTACCAAGAGTTCTATTAGCCAAGGCAGCCGCTGCATTCACTTGAGACCTTGCTTTGAGATCATCCGATACTAGAACACCAAGATCTCGTTCTATTTCCATCTGGGTCTAACAAAGAATAAATAAATTTTGATTTCTGATTGGTTCGTCCAACGTGCATAACTTTGCATTTGTCAATGTTGAATGGCATCAACCATTTGTGTGACCACTGGACTGCCTCATCTATATCGTTTTGGAGTCTGATACAGTCTTCCACAGATTTGATAATCCCAATGATTTTACTATCATCTGCAAAAAGCTTGATGTGTTGAGATAATTTGTCAGGGAGGTCATTTATATAGAGCAAAAACAATAGAGGCCCAAGTACTGAGCCTTGCGGTACCCCACTCGTAACCTTTTTCCATCCTGAAGTACAACTGTCGATCTGAACTCTCTGCTGACGATTGGTTAACCAAGATTCAATGCATTTGTGAAGAGAGCCCTGTATACCGTACGCTCTCAGTTTGTGCAATAAACACCGATGTGGGACTCTGTCAAAAGCTTTCGGAAAATCTGTGTAGACAACATCCACAGAAACACCAAGATGAACACTTTCTGTCAGAATGTCGCGGGCTTCCAGTAAGTTGCTTACGCATCCTTTTTTTCTTACAAATCTGTGTTGACTTTTAGTTATTAGGTTATTCATAGGGCAGAAAGACATGATTTGCTCGTGAATAAACTTTTCGCATACTTTGCAAAGTACGGAAGTTAATGATACTGGCCTATAGTTTCCTGCCTTTATTTTGCTACCTTTTTTAAAAATGGGCGTAACATTAGCTAGTTTTCATAGATCTGGTACCATGCCTGTGGTGATAGACATTCTAAACATGAGAGTGATAGGAATTGCAAGAGCAGCTGCGCTGTTTTTTAATATACGAGGATGAAATCCATCAACTCCCATAGCCTTGTTCGCCAAGAGTTCTGATAGTCTTTTTTCAAATGTGAAAACGCTCTCGTCAATATTGCATTCGGAATCTGTTCTCTGTTCAAAAAAAGGCAGTTGATTGCCTGATTCGGTAACAAAGACAGATTGAAGTATTCGTTTAGTGTCTTGCATATTACTTTTTGGTCGACCGATGTGTCACCGTCAGCCGTTTCAATTGCCTTTATCTTCTCTTGAGTTTCATGTTTATATTTCGAATGTGAGTATGAAGAAGATTTGGATTAAACTTTGATGAATAAGCGAGACTTTCTTCGTAGTGAAGCATAGAAAGTCTAACTACTTTTGCCACCTTTTTACAAGCTTTTTTATGAGCTAGCTTAAGCTGATCATGTGTGTGACGCCCGGCTGCTAGGTATTTTGACCAAAGTTGTCTCTTCAGTTGAACCGCCGCTAGCACTTCTGGAGTGACCCATGCCTCTGACGTTTTCTTAAAGGGCACTGTTGTTGTTGGGATAAGTCTTTTTACTGCATATATATATATATATATATACATATATATATATACATATATATGTACAAATATATATATATATATATATGCAAATATATATATATATATATATATTCAAACATGCTCTGTTGAAGTATACACGCCATTTAGAAGACACGGTCTTGTCAATTAAACGCTTAAAATATTTTAAGTGAGAGAAAACACTTTTACTAAATCTAAAATCAAACGTTTTATTAGCAACCAGCTTGCAAGTTTCAGCCATTGCGGCCATCATCAGGGTTGTTTTGACTATCTCAATGTTAATACATACAGTAAATAATAATAATTAAAATCTGGACAATGAACGTTAAAATAAGCAGAACATACGTAAAAAATAATATAAGCAAAATAAAAATACTTAGGGAAATATATTAATTAAAATCGAGAGATAATAATTTAAATTTAAATTCATAAAATTCGATAAGAGTTTCATGAAATGTGATACAGACAAAGAAGCTTTTTATCATATCAAATTATTTTCCCTCAAGATCACACACACCATCACAAGACACACACGCCATCAACACTTAACCAGGCTGGTAAATAGAGGTACAGAAATCAATGTCATCTCCTTTTTTTAAATAATAAATGTATGACTTTGTAGAATTTTTTAATTTCAATTTTATGATTTTCAAATCCAGGATTTGAAAGATTAAAATATGTTTGCCATTTATTAAAAAACAGGTTTATTAAAGAGATTATGTAAAAAATTAACAGTATAATTTTTTGCACAATGACCAATTTTTCCAAATTTTCAGAGTTTTATATTTCTTGATTACTTTAATGCGAAATTGTCAATGATTTCATCAAATTTAAAAGACCTAGCAAGATCATTTTCAATTGCTAATAACGTTAAATCACAAAGTCTTTCCTGTCCCAATACTGATTGTTGTACACTATTTATTTGTTTCAATTTGCTGAATGACCGTTCAGCTTCTGCAACAGTCACAGGTATCGTACAAAAAATTCTTATCGCAACAGATACATTTCGGAAAATGCTTTCAATTTTCGATTAGTAAATTTGATTAGTAAATACAGTGGTTTTAAGACAGATGAATCAGAAATTACTAAATCATCTCCAAAACTTCATTTGTGGATTGCTTTTAGGTGCTTCATTTCATCAATTATTTCCAAGGGAACGTCATTATCGTATTCTGTACGATTTTTGCACAATTGTTCAATTTGTGAATCTGAAAGTTCCAAAAATAACCACTGAATGTATTGCTGATAGATTAGGCTATAGAAAATGTGTTAATCCACCAATAACGCAATCAACAAGTCTGTGAAAAACATCAAATTTAAATTTGATCGTTTCATTCTTATCAATTTGTTGCTCGTTGTTTGTTTAAGAAATTTTGTCGAAAAATACTTTTCTTTTTTTAACTTTTTGTTCTGGAATTTTTTTTCTGCTGGCAAATCTGATGCCATGGCTTCTGCAACAAGTTTTGATTCCGACAACAAATAATCCCAAAGATGCCTAAACTGCTTAGCTTCATTAAGCAAGTGTGCAATATTTTTTACTTATATATAAAAACATACATATAAGTATATAAATGGTCAATGGCCCGGGCCATTTGCACTGCTCCGGGCCCCTGTGTAATTTCCCCCTTTGCTCCCTCTCGACGGCCCTGCTCACATCACATGTTAGGCTAACGCAGGGGTGGCCAACCCGCGGCTCGCGGGCTATCAATTGGCGGCCCGCTCTGCTTTGTTTAAATATTTAAAATTTATAGTAAAATCTTTTAAGAACTACCTTAAATACGAAAATAGTACAAAAATGATATATGCCAGCAGAGTTTCAAATAAAGTTGGTTGAGCTGCAGTCCAATAGCTTTATGAAACAAACATTTTTGGAAGGGAACATAATTGTTGAGTTTTACACCCTTTTAACTTCTGTCAAGTATCCAGCATTGCGAAAGAATGCATTGAAGATGATGAGTTTATTTGCCAGTACATACATATGTGGATATTTGAGCAGACATTTTCCAGAATGAAGTGCAATAAGTCGGTCCGCAGGGCCATACTTACTGATAATCATTTGCACAACATTTTGCGCCTATCAGTGGCTGCATTTAATGCTAATGTAGAAGAGCTAAGGTTTCGCACTGAATGGCAATTGTTCCTGAATAGTTGAAAGACAATGTTTTTTGTGTCAACAATACTATTTTGCAACATAGAGTTTTTTTTAGAACAGTTTCTTTACTTTTTTAATAGTTAACTTTGATAAGTTTACTACCAAAATTAAGTAGAAGCCAGCCAAAATTGAATAAATTTTCATGTTTATTTGAGATGCTTTGTGTGTGTTCAACCAGCTGTTATTGTATGTTATTTTTTTCAAATTTTCATAATTTTGCTGGGGCATCAAGTATAAACTAGTGAAAGTTTAGTTTATAAAGTAACTAAAAAATGCCAGTTTACATAAAATGTACTCAAATGCTTTGTCGTTGGTTGGGGTTCGTCTCAGAGCCACTGTGGGAAATTACACCGCATCTCCAGACCCTTAGTTGGAAGTGCCTCAGAGAGAGAGTTTTGCCTTTCAAACCAGCGGCCCGCCGTATGTTTCAAAAATATAGTAATTGCCCTCTTTTCTGGGCTAATGTAACGATAAAAAAAATTGTAGGATTCTACAAAAATGGTTAATATGTAGAAAATAGAGCACAAATTACGTCACTTTGTGTAAATAAATAATTTTTACATCATAAAAAATATATTTTTTTAAAAACAACGTTTTTCTTGCGCCCTAAAAAGTATAAAATAATATTTCTAGGAGCTCGGCAGAATTTCTGAATAACTTGGTTAGATTATGGTAACATACTTTATAACAGTTTCTAATTCATATACAACAAAAAATGTTGCGGGCGCATTATTTTTTATAACTATTTGTTTTACTAAAGTTTTGATGTTGTAGCTTATATGCGCCCAACGTTTTTCATTGTATATAAATTAAAAACTGTTATACAGTATGTTACCATAATGTGACCAAGTTATTTAGAAATTCTGCCAGGCTCATAGGAATATTATTTAAACTTTTTAGGGCGTAAGAAAAACGTTGCTTGTTTTTTAAAAGTATTTTTATGATGTAAAAATTATTTTCTACTTTTTTGATTTTGATGGATAAAATTTTGTAGGCATTTGAGTTTTTTAGTTTTTTTCGCTAAGTGCCAGTTGAATTTAAAATATAACTTTTTTACTTTTTTTGTTAGGTGGCAATGTATTGTCTATCGGGTACAATGTTTAAAAATACACCATCGTATGCAATTCGCGGACAGACAAAATCTCAAACAAACAGACAACCAAGTGATCTAATAAAAACGTTGTAAAATTGACTTTAAGCGTCAAATATGTGAGTCGCTAACATAGTATTTTAATCACTACATTCTTACAACTCTTTTTTTGGTCAATTAGCACACCTAAGATGATAAAAAAGCTATTTATAGCAGTGTAAGATGAAGATGACTCATCTTACGTATTTTTGTGAAATCTGTTTATTTTATTTTATTATTTGTGCATTTGAGTATTTTGATAGATAATTTCGTAGTTGAAGTAGGGTTGAAATTGTGTGTAAATATTTTTTATGTAAATATATATATATATATATATATATAAAGGACATAATTGCACCTTATTGTTTTTCCAGACTAACTTTTAAAATAATTTAAAGAAATATTCTAAATAGCCTACAACCTATTCTCAGACCTACCAAATGTACACAAAAAATTTCATAAAAATCGGTTCAGCCGTTCCGGAGGAGTTTGAAATCAAACACTATGACACGAGATTTATATATATATATATATATATATATATATATATATATATATATATATATATATATATATATATATATATATATATATATATATATATATATATATATATATATATTCCAAAATAAAAGCCATTTATATATCTATATATCAACGAGATTTCATACGTTTCAGTAGTTTTAATAAAAAACGTTTATAACTTCAAATGTATCTCGATCAGGTATCATAATATCATACCTGACTGAGCCTGAGTTAAAAAACCGTTTCTGATTAGACTTGAGCATGTGGAAACTTAAGTAATAAGTACCACTCACGAGAAGATAAGCAACTTTAGAAGTTTCATTTCTTTCTACCCCAATGGACATAAAAATTTCAAAGCTGAATGATATAAGCTTGGCCAAAGTTTCTTCTAAGCTCCATTTTTGGCAGGTAACAGTGCATTCGTGACTTGCATCCCAGTTTTCATCGAAAACCGGAGCACCTCCCAAAGAATTTATAAACTCTATTAAACCGGCTTCGTTTATTTCTAAAACATCTGAATTGTAAATAATAATGAAATAAAGAAATTATTTCTGAATTTTTAACTTTCTAAAAGTAAATGTCAAATTACCATTTTTCATACACGACTTGAAATACTGACTGGCTTTACCAAGATGGCCTTTGTCATTTTCGGAAGATTTTAAAGATTCTGTATGTAAGAAACATTAGTGATTTGTCAGGTTTAATTACAAAACTACATAAATTATAAACAGTGCGTTTACTCTTAATAAAAGGGCTAGGTAATTTAAAGAAAGGTTTGTAGCAAGATGACTGATCGTTTTTTTAAAATTATTTTATGTGGCATACCTGTTACTAACCGCATTTCAAGATTCTGCAGTTGTCAGTTTACAGAAAGAAGTTATAAAAAAATTAAGGTTTAGTTAGTGGCTTAGTAATAGTCTCCTTAGAGTAACGAACTAAAACTAACTGTAACATTCATTACTAATGAAAGAAGAACTGAAATGTCAAACTAGTCAAGTGTCAGTGTCGCGGAGCGGTTTACAGGGCGGGGGGCCTCCAAAAAACGTCGATGCCCGGGATCATGGACTTCTTAATATATACAATTAAGAAGTCCATACCCGGGATGGAATCGAATTTTTTTTCAAAGAAAGTTAAAGACCGTGGTAGATTTTTTCTCCTAAAAGTTGATGACAGGCGGCGAGGGTAAAATAAATTGATAATCTCCTAGTAATCGTGTTGAAAATAAAATAAAATTAGATCAATTGATAAATTTATTTATTTGCTTTTAAATTTCAAATAGCTTTGAATCCTCACTAGGTTATGTAAAGTTAAAATTTAAAAAAATACATAGTAAATTCTAGGTAATTTTTCTTTATTTTGAAAATCAGGAGGAAGCAAATGCCCCTGCCCCGCCCCGCCTCTCCACCCCCAATTTAAGTCCCTGTACTTTACATAGCTCGCTAACATCCCTCGGGCAGAAAAAAAAGACAACAGACGCCATCTTTAAGTGTTCCGTGTAGAATCAACTACTTCCTACTCTAGAAGCCACTATAGTTTTTTATTTTTTTTCTCATACTGTTCAGAATAGACTATTTTAATTATCTTAATTACGGTTCACCCGAATTTGCTCTACTTTCTTATTGTGAGCACCGCTATTAACCAGAGACGTCATTTAGGAGGCTCTTTGAAAAATAAAGTAGGTCTCATTTACGTTTAAGTGAACCTCCCCCTCTTGACGTTGAATCGGTCTTGCTTGATTTAGAAGTGCGACTATATACTATCCCTTTTAAGCCCTGTACACATCGACAAAAAACCCAACCCGACAACACCCAAAAAAAATCAGATCAAATCGGTCGGTGTGATATAGTCAAGCACAAACCCAACGCGACAAGCACGTTGAAGTCGCGTGTATCTTACATTTTGACATTAACGGCTATATCACATCTACAAACTCCGATTGTACCGGACGTGCCAGATTTGATCGAGGCGTGTCAACTCACGTTTGTCGATGTGTACAGGGCTTTACACTTTTCACTCTAAAAATACTGATGACCTGGGGTGGCAGTCAGAAGTACAGGGCGGATACAGGATTAATGAAAAGAGGGGGTCCAAAACGAGTTGATTGGGAATTTTTTAGTGTTAGAATTATATGTATTAATTCATAAACTGATTTTTTGTCACAGTTTTTAGCAGACTGGAAGAGTTAGTTAAATTTACTGACCTTTTTGTAGTGAAGTGCTGTACATTACAGGATATACTTATTTTACCTATCACATAACCATAATAAAAACCTGATTATGTTCTTCGTAAAAAAATTTTGATTAAACACACTAACGTAGCAGACGAGCAACATTTGTAAACATAGTAATATCTTATTATATAATTTGATGCAACTAAATAATTTATTAATTACTAACGGGGTTATACGGCGTAGCCGGGATTTTTATTGTTTTTCTCTCGCTCCCGTTTCTTTCTCCGCTTGATATCCCGCTCCAGGTTGCTTTCCCATTTCCGCTCGCTCTCCCGTTCCCGATGGCTTTCCAGTTCCCGCTCGCTTCCCCGTTCCCGCTCGCTCCCGTTCCCGGTCGCTTTTCCGTTCCCGCTCGCTCTCTTGTTTCCGCTTGCTCTCCCGTTTCGCACGCGCTAATTTTTTTTTCTTCCACATTCTCCTAGCTTGTTTCAGCATAAAACGTAAAATAGGTTTGCTAAAAATTGTTTGAAACCTTCAAACGTTGCGACGTAAACTAAATTTGAATTTTCGATGGTCGTACATATGCATCTTTGGCCTGGAATGTTTTTGGTCATAAAACATTTAAAAAAGTAAAAAAATAATGCCCTTTGACCTTCTACGTTTTGAGTTATATTTCTATGTCAAATTTTTTTGAAATTGGTGCAGCGGTTTTGATTTGCATAAAAGACAAACAGACAAACAGCCACTTTTAAAAAAGCCTTGGGGAAGAAATTGTTTTTTCTGTTTATCCCCAAATGACGGCCCTGCTTACGACTGCCTCCGACCCCGAGTGCTCCCGACCAGTCATTAACTATTTTGAGAAAAAAATGTAGCAGTTCTTGGAAAATTTCTAGAAAAATACAACAGTTCTTGGAAAACTTCTAGAAAAAAAAGACTATACCCTTCCCACAGTGATCAGCTATTTTGGAAGAAAAAATTGAGATTTATGAAGAAAAATTTCGAGTGAAACTTTTGAGTATGTTGCTCCCACCCCAAGGTTTTGCTAAAATGTCGTCCCTACTACTAGTACTTTAAAATTAAAATAGCCTCTGAAAGCATATAATATAAAATGAACAAATTTTGAAAGATTCGTAGACATTTTTAAAATCTAAAGTACCTATAAATTGTTCCAGCATTTCTGGCTCTGAATGTTCGGATTTTTTAGGGGAAGCTCCACAGGCGAAGTCAAAAAAACTGTCGCATGGGTCTTTAGTCAGATTTGCTTGCTTCTTTATTTCCGTTACTGTTTAAAAATAGCATTAATCGAATAAAAATATTCTATCTCTATTCTAGTTTTCAAGATCAATCCATTTAGACAGGCCTGCAGGTAGGATTTTTAGATTGGGTGGCCAAAGAAATGATTCGGGGTGCAAGATCAAGTGTGCGTATGTGCGTGCACACACGTATGCATGCTTGTTTGTATGCACGTATATTCGTGTGGTGTGGGCTTACAAAAATATTGGAATTGACACTCGTTGGTTCTCTACACATCAAAAATAAATAAAATGAAAGATTTATACAGGAAGCGCGCCTAAACGGTTGGGAGGGGTTTGAGGAAAAGATTTCGGTGAGCCCCCTCCACCGAGAAATTTTTTTGCAAGTCTCTATCTGGAATGGTGCTTTTTTAAACGATTGTTTGGATGTTAATTGGAAATATATAATTTTAACTAAGTTCAATCTTTCATTTTATTTGCGCTTTTGTGATTTACTTTAAAAAGCGCATTATAAATAAACATTTAATAATAATAATTATAATAATAATAATAATAATAATAATAATAATAATAATAATAATAATAATAATAATAATAATAATAATAATAATAATAATAATAATAATAATAATAATAATAATAATAATAATAATAATAATAATAATAATAATAATAATAATAATAATAATATTAATAATAATAATAATAATAATAATAATAATAATAATAATAATAATAATAATAATAATAATAATAATAATAATAATAATAATAATAATAATAATAATAATAATAATAATAATAATAATAATAATAATAATAATAATAATAATAATAATAATAATAATAATAATAATAATAATAATAATAATAATAATAATAATAATAATAATAATAATAATAATAATAATAATAATAATAATAATAATAATAATTCCAATATCGTATGGCATTAGCCTGAGTAGCAGAGTGTAGTACTTGGTACTCGTACACAAACAAACTTAAGTACAACTTGAGAACGTTTTTAAGTACTCGTACTTGGACTTGTACTTGAAGCCGTGGTACTCGTACTCGTTATTCTACTCAGTGCTGATTAGCAGAGATGTAGGACTTGATACTTGTACTCGAGTACGTTTTCCATGTACTCGCACTCGTACTCGCACCATAAGTACTCGCACCATTTCTGCTGAGTAGTTATGGTTGCAAAAACAATATACGATGATATAATATAAACTTTTAAGAGTTGTTTATTATTAGTGATTTATTGATTGATATTTCATAATTATTATTAAAATGTTGTCAAAAAGTTTGGGTAATGCATGCTACGGGCCTGCATCTAGAACATATAGATCCAATATCACGAAACACTCACTTTTGTCCTTGAACCATTTTGGTTCTTCTGTAAAAAAAAAGATCAAAAACTGGCTCATTAAATTTTCTATGCAAGAATTAGCAAATAATTTTATTATTTGAATGTTAATTACATTAAATTACTTACCATCACAGCGGCCACCAATACAAAAACAAAGGAGTGCCAGTAACCCAAACACGCTTCTAGTTGAACATTTCCTCGGAACTATCATTTTCTCGATTAGAACCCTAATTATTAATGTATTAATAATAATAATAATAATAATAATAGCATAATTCAAGTGTGTTTTCACTTCGCATTAATATTTCACATTATAGTTCGAACAAGACTATAGTTTTGATAGGCTTGTCGCTTAATGACAGTTATATTGTATTTAGTGTAATGTATTCTCAACTAGTTTCAGGGACGTCATTTCAACAAACCCTTTGGAGGAAGGGGCAACGTCTAAAATCATATCTCAGATCTACAATGACCCAGGAAAGGCTAAACCATGTTTCCGTTCTTCATTGTCATAAAAAATTAACCGAAGCTATAAACTTGAAAGAAATCTGCAATGAATTTGTAAAGAGAAGCAATCTCAAAATTCAAAACTTTGCACTCTACTAAATTAACTCGGACACAGACAGTCACAGTGCCAGTCTGTCTAACATTGTCACAGACAAATATCTATCTGTATTTATAAAAGGCAAACGGCAAAGGTTTATTATTTATGCATTGCTACACCATTCATCCGATCGTAATGCAATTTTTACACAAGCTTAAGAGGCAATGGGAAAAAGTTCTTGTGAAAAAAAATTAAAATCGAACACAAAATGAGCAGAGGGGAGCCAAAAAACTTTTCCAGGCAAAAAGTGTACGACCATCAGAGGTAATTGCGTAATAAAATTCAAATTTAGTTTACGTAACAACGTTTGAAGTTTTGAAGGCTTCAAGAAACTTTTAGCCAGTTTTAGCAAATCTATTTTACGTTTTGAAGGGCTAAAAAAGTTAGGAAAGAAAGTAAAAGAGAAAATGAGCAACGGGAGATCAAGCGTGAGCGGGAACGTATAAAAGCGACCGGAAACGGAAAGCGACCTGGAGCGGGAAAGTGACCGGGAGCGGGAAGCGACCAAGAGCGGGAAAGCGACCGGGAGCGGGAAAGCGACCGGGAGCGGGAAAGCGACCGGGAGCGGGAAAGCGACCGGGAGCGGGAAAGCGACCGGGAGCGGGAAAGCGACCGGGAGCGGGAAAGCGACCGGGAGCGGGAAAGCGACCGGGAGCGGGAAAGCGACCGGGAGCGGGAAAGCGACCTGGAACGGGAAAGCGAGCGGGAACGGGGAAGGAAACGGGAACGGGGAAGGAAACGGGAGCGAGAGAGACAAACATTTAATAAAACCTCTGAAAACCTCGGGAAACGCGGGTACCCCCTAGTTATGTAATAATCTGAAGTTCATCAAACAAATTAAATACACAATCTGAGTTTATCAATTTGTTCAATTTAGTATGCCCTAGTAAAGAACCACAGCCACTAAACGTTGGCTTTGCCCATTCGGGCCAGGGTTGTCCACCGGTCGGGTCGGGTCAGGTCGTGAAATTTGGACATGTAGGTGGGTCGGGTCCAGCGAGGTCGGGTCAAAAGAGGTCGGGTCGGGTCGAATAAAATTAGGTCGGGTCAAGTTGGGTCAGGTCAAGTCTTGTAAATCTAAAAAACATATAAAAACTGTTTTTGTTTTTAATAAACAATCAGTGGCGGATCTATGGGGCCCGGCCTCCCTTAGAGTTTTCAAACAAATAAAAAAATTGCAATTTTTACTAAATACGTATTGATTCAGAAGAAGAAAAGGGGTAGGCAAACGTCGCAGTGTGACCTGCCTATAAATTTAAAAATTACTATCTCATATTAATACACCTGTCTATAAATTTAAAAATTAATATCTAATGTCTAATATTAATACACCTGCACACGAACTGCGTCATCGTTTTGAAAAATTCTGTGTGTGGGTTTTATTCAATATTGCAGCGTAATATATGCTTTGTCCGCTTTTAAACAAAAATCGATCTAAATGTACATTCTCATCGAATTTGTCTATTTTGGCTTGTTTTTGTAGGCAGTCAGTAGGCACCTTGTAAGACGTACAGTTGAAGAATTATTTGATAATACGTCAAGTAGTAAAATTAACAATTATGCATAATTATTTATCGAAGAGTGTTTTTATTTTTAGCTTAAAGTTTTTGTCTCTGTATCCTGAGGCTTTATCTTTACTAAATTCATCTCTCGACCATCAATAGTTCTGATAATTGGCAGATATTTAAGAATTTCGGGTCTTTTTCAAACCAATTCAATACAAAATATAATTCAAATAATATCTCAAAAACTTTTAGACTTTAACCGACAAGTCCAACTAAAAAGTTGAAAATAAAATCTTCATTTTTCTTAATAAGTTCAGATGGCTCAACAACAAGTTCTTAAAACAGTAATTATTTGTAATATGAATAAAAGCTGTAAGTTCAGGAACGTTAAATTGGAGGGAGCAAAGAAGGTATTCTTCTTCTGACTTTTCAGTGAGCCCCTTGACGTAGTTTTGAGACCCCAAGAAATAGAAATTAAGCCCCTAAATTGGCCTAAGAAGTGTAAAACAAAGATTCAAAGGTTTGAATTTTTCTATAAAGAAATAAACCACCAGTTTTTAGTTTATTTAATGAAAGCGATATTTGATTTTTTAAAGTAAAAAATTATAATAAAACTTAGTTTTATCCATATTGATTCAAAAGTTTTGTAAACGTAGAGGAATATGCTTTCTAGCGATTCGTAACGTTAAAGTCGAAGTTATTTATATCACAATATTTCTCGAATTTATTTTAACTTAATTATTCTACCTTGAAAAATAAATCTTTTAACTGGACTCAAATAAAACTGAATTCTCTCACTTTGTAGAATTTCGCACGGTTCTAACAAATCTTTTGTAAATTCCAATTTCTCTCTGCAGCACGTCTCTTTAAACTTTTATTTTTCTTCTCGAACACTCAACTTTATAACACACTGTCTAGTTTCTCAAAATTCATCCACAAAATAATATTTACATTCTTACCAATCAAAATCAGGAAAAAGATATATATATATACATATATATATATATATATATATATACATATAATTTCTAGATAAAAAAATTAGTAAATACGCACACACATACACACATACATATATATAAAAACATATATATATATATACATATATATATATATACATATACATATATATATGACTTATTGTTACGAAATATCCAATCCTAATAAAATGCACACATAATAAAATAAAATAAACAAATACTATGAAAAATACGTAAGATGAATTATCTTCATCTTACATATCCCCCCTCTTCGAAAAAAGAAACGCGTCAGTGTTTCTTGATTACATCGTCACTCTCTTTACGACTAAGAAAGTCAGCACCGATGTTCTCCTTGCCTTTGAAATAGTTTCCTTTCAACTTATTCTCAATCTCTATCTCTCTGCGTGCTGTGTCAACAGGGCGGGCATCTCCGAAGATTGCCGAATTCAACTTTCCAACTTTCCCCACCCCTCCATGTTGGCCTCTAGGCAGAAGATTGAGCCTTGGTCTTTCTTTTGGCGGATTCAAAGCTTGAACTTTTGCCTCAACTTTATTTCCTACTTTTGAAATGGCAGACGTGTTTCTTTCCTTGCTTTGATACAGCTCCGAGTTAGCCGACGATTTTCCAAAATTTACCTGATCATTCCTCTGAGTGCTGTCGTAGTTGGAAGCGGATTTCTGTGGTTTCCGACCAAAGCGTTTTCCTGCCGCCATTGCATCAAAACCTCTTACCCCTTCAACATTTCCCAGCACGAGATCGCAAAGTAGGTTTTTCATGCAGACCACCTCTCTAGTTCCTCTGAACCAGTCTGTTTTGATTTTTACCACTGCTGTTGGAGCTACTCGAACTGTGCCGTCGATCAAAACACAGGGTCTTGTTCTTCCGGTCATCTGACGCGGGTGCACTAATGATTCCTTTACTATTATGGAAGTACAGCCAGTGTCCCTCAAAACTTTTACCGGTTTTCTGTTCACAAACCCTCTGGTTAATTTAAATTTTTCTCCTGAGTGCAAACAACCATCCGCAATGACAGGAAAAATGCATCCACACTTCAATTCCACCTCATCCATTTTTTCTTCCATCACCATGGCAGCGCATGCATTCACAACACCGGAATCCTTGCATGGTGCTGACGTCGTCGTCTCTTTCCGTGTTTGAAAAAGTACAGGATTACTAGGGCTACTCTGCCGACACTCTCTTGCCATGTGCCCCGTTTGATGACAGTTGTAGCAGCGAGGTTCAACCATTTTGGCGTCACTGACCGACTGACCCCGGTTCCAACCCATCCTGCTATTGCTGTCCAATTTTGCCAACCTCTTCTCTGGATGGGCTTGGCTGTACTTGTTTACCCAAAGGCACAGCTCATTGACATCTATGCTCTCTTTATCCAACAAGTATTCGACCATTCCCGCCGGGCACTTTCCGAAAAACTGCTCTTTCAGAAACAAAAACAACAGATTTTGTTTGCCCGCGAGATCTACCCAGCGCCTGAGGTGGCTATCTAGCCGCACTAGATAATGTTCCCAGGTCTCCTCCGGTTCAGGCTTTGACTCTCGAAACATTATGCGATAGTCTTCCGCTGACTTCCCAAAACGACGAAGGAGTGCCTCCTTTGCCGTTCTGTAGTCCTGCATCTGACTATCGCTAAGTTGGCCAAACACTTCCAAAGTCTTCGCACTAAGCAACGACCCTAGAAGCATTCCCCAATCCTTCTGAGGGTGACCATTGGCTTTTGCCAATGACTCAAATCTCAGCAAAAATGCGTCGATGTCATCACCTTCAGAAAACTTTGGATAAGGAATCTTTGTTGCCTCTACCTTTGGCTCTTTTTTCGTTAGGGCCTCTAATTCCAGCTTTTTCAATTCCAATTCATGCTGCCTCTGTCTCTCTGCCTCTTCACGTTCCCGTTCCCGCTCTTCTTTAGCTTCTTGAGTCTTCTTCTCTTCGTGTTCACGTTCCCGTTCCCGCTCTTCCCGTTCTTGTTTTTTTTCTTCACGTTCTTCTAATCTCTTAACTCTTTCTTCATCCTTTAACTCTTTGACGTAATTCCTTAAATCTTCCCCGGAATAGCCTAGAGCCTGTCCCATCGCAATGAATTTCTCGTCAGACATTTTGTACAAACGAAAAAAAAATTCGGTCACTTGTGATCAAACAACTTCAGAAAAAATATATTTACGTATGAAAATGCGTAAATACGTCGAGGTCACCAATGTAAACGTAGAGGAATATGCTTTCTAGCGATTCGTAACGTTAAAGTCGAAGTTATTTATATCACAATATTTCTCGAATTTATTTTAACTTAATTATTCTACCTTGAAAAATAAATCTTTTAACTGGACTCAAATAAAACTGAATTCTCTCACTTTGTAGAATTTCGCACGGTTCTAACAAATCTTTTGTAAATTCCAATTTCTCTCTGCAGCACGTCTCTTTAAACTTTTATTTTTCTTCTCGAACACTCAACTTTATAACACACTGTCTAGTTTCTCAAAATTCATCCACAAAATAATATTTACATTCTTACCAATCAAAATCAGGAAAAAGATATATATATATACATATATATATATATATATATATATACATATAATTTCTAGATAAAAAAATTAGTAAATACGCACACACATACACACATACATATATATAAAAACATATATATATATATACATATATATATATATACATATACATATATATATGACTTATTGTTACGAAATATCCAATCCTAATAAAATGCACACATAATAAAATAAAATAAACAAATACTATGAAAAATACGTAAGATGAATTATCTTCATCTTACAAGTTTCTTATATTTTCAATTTACACATATTTAACATATCAAATATTTAGAAGAATGTGGTCAAGGTTTTTCTATTTTATAGACTTATTATCACCAGAGGCTGTGCGGAATGTAATTTTATCATCAAGATTACTTCATAACTCGCCAAATGCTGACATCCGAAAAGTCTATCTGAACCATGACCTGACCCGGGCTCAGGCTGAGTTGGCGTACAATCGGAGAGTCGCCAAACGTTCAGG
This sequence comes from Erpobdella octoculata, assembly GCA_963978895.1. Classification (NCBI taxonomy): domain Eukaryota; kingdom Metazoa; phylum Annelida; class Clitellata; order Hirudinida; family Erpobdellidae; genus Erpobdella; species Erpobdella octoculata. The sequence continues at coordinate 26,873,061 of OZ022239.1, forward strand.
ACTGGAGGTAAAGATGTTTTTCTGTGATGGTCCGCTGGCAAACAGATGGATGTCAAATAATTTTGAAGGTTGTAAAGATAAGTATAAAGAATTATCTCTCGTTTTAAGTTCTGATGATTCTGATATTTTCTGTTGTGACAAAATAAGGATGGCAAAAACAATTCTAATTTAACCATCCCTCGAATGACTACAGAGAAGTCTATTGTGAATGGTCTACGTCTTGCACAAACTAATACACGAAGCATTAATAACAAAATAATGAGCTACACCTTTTTCTACAAAACTACGATCCTGATATTATGTGCTTGACCGAAACTTGGTTATCCATATGCCGAGTAGTTTGTTCTTACCGCAAAATTTTTATGCGGTGCGATGGGACAGGCCGTCACGAGGTGGCGGTGTTGCACTTATTAAAAACTCTATCTCCTACCGTCAACTCCACACGTCACACACCTCCTGAATATTCTCAGATTGAAAAAATCGAGATAAAGTCAAATTCAGTTAACCCCCGATTTATTGGGTACTACCGAAGTGGTGGTTTCGACTCTGCTGCCCATTTATACGCTAGAGAAAGGTGTCCGCCAAATTCATCGCGAAACGATTCATCGCGAAACGATTCATCGCAAAACGATTCATCGCAAAACGATTCATCGCGAAACGATTCATCGTGGACAATTCATCGTAAAACATTTCATCGTGAGACAATTCATCGTGTAAACAATTCATCGTAAGACAATTCATCGTGAGGAGAATTCATCGTTAAAATTTCATCGTGAACAAAAATTTTTTATTTCATTTTCTAAGCGACAAAACTCAATCCCTGGTAAATATGCCCAAACCATACCTTTGCTTTTATGATTTATTTTTTGAGAACCTTTTTGTTAATAATCTATATATATAAAAGAACATGTCCTGACTGACTGACTGACTGACTGACTGACTGACTGACTGACTGACTGACTGACTGACTGACTGACTGACTGACTGACTGACTGACTGACTGACTGACTGACTGACTGACTGACTGACTGACTGACTGACTGACTGACTGACTGACTGACTGACTGACTGACTGACTGACTGACTGACTGACTGACTGACTGACTGACTGACTGACTGACTGACTGACTGACTGACTGACTGACTGACTGACTGACTGACTGACAGATGACTGACTGATAATCAACGCCGAGCTCAAACGCCTCATCCTAGGAACGTGAAATTTGGAACTTATATTACTTTTATAGCGTAAACATCCGCTAAGAAAGGATTTTTGAAAATTGTGCTCCTGAGGGGACAAAACTGGAAAACAAACTTTTTTCTAAAACAATGTATATCTCGAAAACCAAAAATGAGAAGATATTGAAATTTTGTATATAGATTCTTTTTAAAAAATAAAAAGATACGTGTTTCACTATTTTTTGAAAATTCGGTTTCCCGGACCTCAAATGTGGGTTGGAAAATTGGGTTATTTAATTTTTAAAGTAGCTTCTACTCAAAAACTGTTACTGCTACAGGAGTAAAAATTAGTATTTAGTTTCTACTCCAAAAATAATGAAATACGTGTTTTAGCATTTTTTGAAAATTTGGTTTCCAGGACTTCAAATGTGGGGTGGAAAATAGGGCTAATTGTCTTTTATAGTAACTGCTACTCAAAAACAGTAAATACCACAGATGTAAAAATTATTATTTAGTTTCTTTTCTAAAAATAAAGAAATACGTGTTTCACCATTTTTTACAAATTTGATTTCCCGGACCTCAAATGTGGATTGGAAAATTGGGTTATTTGGTTTTTAAAGTGGCTTCTACTCAAAAACTGTTAATGCTACAAAAGTAAAAATTATTATTTAGTTTCTACTCTAAAAATAATGATATACGGGTTTCACAATTTATTGAAAATTTGGTTTCCAGGACTTCAAATGTGGGGTGGAAAATGGGGTTATTTGGTTTTTAAAGTAACTGCTACTCAACAACTGTAATTGCCACAGATGTAAAAATTAATACTTAGTATCTACTCGAAAAAAAAGATATACGTGTTACATCATTTTTTGGGTTATTTGGTTTTTAAAGTAGCTGCTACTCAAAAACTGTTAATGCTACAGAAGTAAAAATTAGTATTTAGTTTCTACTCCAAAAATAATGAAATACGTGTTTTAGCATTTTTTGAAAATTTGGTTTCCAGGACCTCAAATGTGGGGTGGAAATAAGGGTTATTTGATTTCAAAATAACTGCTACTCACAAACTGTAAGTGCTACAAATGTAAAAATTAGTATTTTGAAGTTTTGTGTCGGTTAAAAGTAGCTAAGTCCAGTTTATCATTGGCCGGGCCAAGCCATAATTTTAGAGTCTTCACACGGGCCAGGCCAAACCTTAAATCAAAGTGGGACGGGCCGAGGCTTTTCACTAAGTATATAGATATTTTAGTGATTTTAGGGTCTTCAGTTTGACCGGGCCAAACCTGAGGTCAAGGTGGGACGGGCCGAAGTTTTTCATCAAGTATATAGAATTTCTAGGCCTGTAAAAATGGGCCGGGCCTAATTCAGACGGGTTGTGCCGGGCCAGGAGTTTTGGTTTTTAAAATGGGCTGGGCTAATTTGTCGACGGGCCGAGCCGAGACCTAAAAAAATGATCTCTACTATGGATGCACGGTTCAAACTCTCTAATTTCATGCGAGCGAAGCCGCTACGGGCACTGGTAGTACATACATATATACATACATATATACAAACATTCATTTATCTATATATATAAAAGAACATGTCCTGACTGACTGACTGACTGACTGACTGACTGACTGACTGACTGACTGACTGACTGACTGACTGACTTACTGACTGACTGACTGACTGACAGATGACTGACTGATAATCAACGCCGAGCTCAAACGCCTCATCCTAGGAACGTGAAATTTGGAACTTATATTACTTTTATAGCGTAAACATCCGCTAAGAAAGGATTTTTGAAAATTTTGCTCCTGAGGGGAAAAAACTGGAAAACAAACTTTTTTCTAAAAAATTTTTCTAAAATTTTTTTCTGAAATCTATATATATAAAAGAACATGTCCTGACTGACTGACTGACTGACTGACTGACTGACTGACTGACTGACTGACTGACTGACTGACTGACTGACTGACTGACTGACTGACTGACTGACTGACTGACTGACTGACTGACTGACTGACAGATGACTGACTGATAATCAACGCCGAGCTCAAACGCCTCATCCTAGGAACGTGAAATTTGGAACTTATATTACTTTTATAGCGTAAACATCCGCTAAGAAAGGATTTTTGAAAATTTTGCTCCTGAGGGGAAAAAACTGGAAAACAAACTTTTTTCTAAAACATTTTTCTACAATTTTTTTCTGAAATTTGGTATATAGATTCTTTTTGAAAAATAAAAAAATACGTGTTTCACCATTTTTTGAAAATTCGGTTTCCCGGACCTCAAATGTGGGTTGGAAAATTGGGTTATTTGGTTTTTAAAGTAGCTTCCACTCAAAAACTGTTAATGCTACAGGAGTAAAAATTAGTATTTAGTTTCTACTCCAACAATAATGAAATACGTGTTTTAGCATTTTTTGAAAATTTGGTTTCCAGGACTTCAAAGGTGGGGTGGAAAATAGGGCTAATTGTCTGTAACTGCTACTCAAAAACAGTAAATACCACAGATGTAAAAATTATTATTTAGTTTCTTTTCTAAAAATAAAGATATACGTGTTTCACCATTTTTTACAAATTTGGTTTCCCGGACCTCAAATGTGGGTTGGAAAATTGGGTTATTTGGTTTTTAAAGTAGCTTCTACTCAAAAACTGTTAATGCTACAAAAGTAAAAATTAGTATTTAGTTTCTACTCTAAAAATAAGGATATATGTTTCACCATTTTTTGAAATTTTGGTTTTCAGGACCTCAAATGTGGGGTGGAAAAAAGGTTTCTTTGGTTTTTAAAGTAACTGCTACTCAAAAACTGTGAATGCTACAGATGTCAAAATTAGTATTTAGTATTTACTCGAAAAATTATTATATAAAAATTTCAACATTTTTTTAAAAATTTGGTTTCCAGGACATCAAATGTGGGGTGGAAAAAAGGGTTATTTGATTTCAAAATAACTGCTACTCAAAAACTGTAAGTGCTACAAATGTAAAAATTAGTATTTTGAAGTTTTGTGCCGGTTAAAAGTAGCTAAGTTCAGTTTATCACCGGCCGGGCCAAGCCGTTTTTAGAGTCTTCACACGGGCCAGGCCAAACTTTAAATCAAAGTGGACCGGGCCGAGGTTTTTCACCAAGTATATAGATATTTTAGTGATTTTAGGGTCTTCAGTTGGGCCGGCTAAACCATGAAGTCAAGGTGGGACGGGCCGAAGATTTTCATCAAGTATATAGAACTTCTAAGCCTGTAAGAATGGGCCGGGCCTAATTCAGACGGGCTGTGCCGGGCCAGGAGTTTGGGTTTTTAAAACGGGCTGGGCTAAGTTGTCGACGGGCCGAGCCGAGACCTAAAAAATTGATCTCTACTATGGATGCACGGTTCAAACTCTCTAATTTCATGCGAGCGAAGCCGCTACGGGCACTGCTAGTAATAAAAATAATAACAATAACGACTAATTTTCTCATCTTTGTTTAGAAATGTTTAGGTTTATTGCTATTTGTAAGAAATGACAAGATGTTAACGTTTAAACAGTTTATTAATAAGAAAAAAGCACTAATTTAAACAAGAAAAACATAGTTGAAATTTAAAATTCTGAGCTCAAAGATCATCTAATCTGTCTCGATTATTATAATTTTGAACAATCCGTTGAATGCGAAGGGGATCATCGCAACTGTAGGAACTTGTAATTTTTTTTTTTTATTATAGTTTATAGTCTTTTACACCATGTGTTTTAAGACGCTAACTTGTAATTAATTTATTATTACATTTATTATTTGTTAGTTATTGATCAATGCAACGCTTTTTATATCTCTGTGAAGTTTTTTATCTCTGCACTATTTTTTTCTTTAACGATATTACTGATTTCTTGACTCTGATTCGATTGTCGCTTCTCGCATGCTTTTCAGTGTCAACGGTTCGTGTTTAATATTTTAATAAAGTTAACCTTAATATTCTGTTTGTAGATTCTAGCATCTCTATATTGATGACCCTACGCGAACATGGAAAACGGAGAAAACATCAACGCTGCTTTCAAGCTCCCACCATACACAACGGCCGACCCGTTTGAATGGTTCATTCGGATCGATGCCGTTTTCGAGCTGCAACGGATTTCGTCAGAAAGAACAAGGTTCTTGCACGTCATCGAAACTCTCCCGCCGGAAGCTGTCTCCGAAATGATCGACCTGATCACAGAACCCCCTCAAGAATTTTTTTTTTTTTTTATAATAGTTTATAGTCCTTTACACCAGGTGTTTTAAGACTGAAATGGCTGTATGTAGAAAGCACCTAAGTACTTCCTGTCGTGGATCATAATTTGTTCTTTTTAACTTTTCCCTCCTCCTTTCTCCAGGCTTGGGACTGGCTCCCCCTCAAGAAAGACCGTATGCGACACTTATAGAAGCCATCTTGAATCGGACAGGCCATTCTCCTTCAAACAGAGTGGACCGATTTTTCAAAATACAGGAACTGGCCGACCAAACTCCATCGCAATTACTTTGACACATGAGGTCATTGCTGGGCCATGGTCACTTAGCCGAGGTGGTTTTTTAAAAATTCTGGCAAGACAAGCTACCGTTCACCGTTCGTCAGTCATTGGCAACGCTACCTCTGACTACACCGCTAAACGAAATAGCTGTGGTTGCAGATAGAGTAATGTCCCATGTGCCCAAACAACTCTTTGCAGCAACCAGCGCTCATTCAACTTTCCCACTACCTGACCAGAGAGCAGCTAATTAAATGACAGAAGACATCAAACTGCTCATTTCTGAACTTCGCCGCAGCCGACCCCAACGACCTTCAGAAAAGAAGAAACCAAATATAGAAGTATGCTACTACCATCGTCGGTTTGGCAATTCAGCCAAGAAGTGTTATCCACCCTGCTTTTTCACCAAGCCTTCTCGATCAGTTATGACGACAACTGATCACAATCCACGATAGATTATCTGGACATTGCTTTATCGTAGACACTGGGGCAGAAGTCAGTGTAGTCCCAACATTTTTATCTCAACATCAGGCACAACCAACCAAATTAACACTGAAAGCTGTTAATAACTCAACAATTCATACTCACGGTGAAACACAGTTGTTGCTAGACATTGGCCTTCAACGTAAATGTCCATGGACGTTTATTGAGGCTGACGTCAAAATGCCCTTCATTGGGGCTGATTTTCTAGAACATTACAATTTAAATGTCAATATGAAGCAACGAAGACTAACCGACAACATCACCACGCAGAGTTTGCATGGAGAGTCTTTTTCCACCAAGCCAATGGAAGACGGAGCGCGGGACGGTTTGGTCTGCACTCACAAAAATTTGGCCGAGGCTTTCAAGTGTGAAATATCGAAATATGTGATGTTCGCAAAGACACCTCAAAGAGAAAACCAAAGCCAAATTCACAGCTTGTGGCTCAGTAGATTGTTCAACAGATGCCATCAGTTTCAAAGAAAGATACTTCTAAAAAAATGCTCGAAAGAGTGGACATTGGTTTTGACACCTCCCAGGACAGTCACAGGTCTGAGACAAGAGGCAGCGACATTTTAGCAACAACAACTAGCAATGCTTTTGCTGCCACAGCATCACAGCAGCATCAATTGGTTAGTCTAGCTCCATCTTCAACCTTTGCCAGCATTGTGACGTCATCACCCCAGCCTGTGACACAAACGTCACAACCATCCGGAGCATCGGGGTCGGGTGGTGATATCAATATTGTCTCAATCGGTTGTCACTACTACCGCTGCAGCAATCCGACCACTAAAGCCATAACTTCCCCTTTCAAAGTTTTGGAAGAGAAAGAAAAGTATTTCATCGGGGAGAAAGACGGTAACACTGATTCAGTGGTCATTGATAGACTGAAACCAGCATATGTCGAAAATTTTTCACCACTACCTGTTCAAAGCCGTTCTTCAAACACCAACCAAAGATCTGCAGGTTCCATCACCGGCAACAAAAGATTCACAGGATACCCCCTACAAGACCAGATCGGGACGGAGAGTTCTTCGTCCTGCTAAATTTAATTCCTAGCAAACAAACATTTTCCTCCCGAGGCATCAAATGCTCTGAAGGGGGAGTAATGTAGGAACTTGTAATTAGTTTATTATTACATTTATTATTTGTTAGTTATTGATCAAGGCAACGCTTTTTATATCTCTGTGAAGTTTTTTATCTCTGCACTATTTCCTTCTTTAACGATATTACTGATTTCTTGACTCTGATTCGATTGTCGCTTCTCGCATGCTTTTCAGTGTCAACGGTTCGTGTTTAATATTTTAATAAAGTTAACCTTAATATTCTGTTTGTAGATTCTAGCATCACTACACAATTGATCCCTGTACAACTGATCCCAAGACAACTGATCTCAAGATTACTGATCCCATAGACAACTGATCCCATTTTATGATATTTCAAAGTTTATGCAATCAATAAACTGATATTAACATACATAGTTTCCTCTATGTATTTTTGTTTATGCTTATGCATGTTATGATTCTGCCATCAGTGTCAACTCTAAAAAAAATTACCAAAGTGTTCAACCGAAACTGGGATAAGCAACGAAAACTATTTGAAAATGAGATTTTTTCAGTTAAATCAACATCAAATGACAGTTAGTCTAATCATTGATGAAATGTACCTATGTAACAAAAAGAGTTGAGTATAGTGGAGGAGTATATGTTGAATTAATATCAGACGGAAACGTTGCCAGCACAAACTTTTGTTTCATGATAAAGTATGTAGATGGAAAGTACAAAGATTTAATTTCCATATATCCGGTTTCGAAGTTGACTGCTCATCAACAACATTGTTGTTACACTGAAGTTATGCAAATTTTGAATAACATCAAAACTAACGTTGTTTCAATTATTATGGACAACGCTGCAATAAACAGGAAATTTTTCAAAGATTATTTATGCCATAGAGAATTGATTCAAAGCATAATTAATCCAGAAACAGGAAAACTATTTTTTCTTCATTTCGACCCTGTGCGTGTTTTTAAAAACATTTACAACAACTTTCAAACTAGAAAATTTTATAAAAATCAATTTTAAAAAATCAAAAGCAAAAATCAAAAATTGCGTTGTGTTTTTGATATAATAAAGTTATATTTTGAGTTAAATAAAAAAAATATCTATAGCGTAAAATCAACCAGCATAAAACCAACTATAGCCGCTACTATAGCTTAAAATCAACGGCCTCCGGATGCCCGGCGCTGAAATAGTTGACTGTCCAGGTATAAATTAAGAAGTCCATGTCTATACACAGGTGTTCCTGTCGCCATGATACTGGACACTTTTATGACGTCTATAAAAAAATCACGATTTCAGAACCACACTCCTTCTTCTCCCATGCAAGTGTTCTCATTAGTTTAAAGTTACAAAGATAACGCTAAAGAAAATCTACATTTAATAAATAAATAATTATATTAGTAACACAAATGTATAAGTGCACAAGTATCCAAGAAAAAAATTATTTTAATTCATCTGACAAATATTTTATTTTATTTATTTACATGTACACTATTTTTTTTATAAAACATTTAACCAATATCTATGCATTCAGCGGTTTAAAGGAAAATTGTATTACGCAAATTAATTTACCATTGTGAAAAATTATCTAAGATGAATGTTTCCACATTTATAAATACTAATATGTATACTAGATATATATCAATGGTTTCCACGATAAATTGTCTCACGATGAATTGTCTTCACGATGAATTGTCTCACGATGAATTGTCTTCACGATGAATTGTCTTCACGATGAATTGTCTCACGATGAAATGTCCCACGATGAATTTGCAGTAAACCCCCATTTATGCGCTAGAAAAAGTGTCTCCTGCTTGGGACGTTTCTTTTCGGATAACCACAAAATCTGCCTAATGGGTGACTTCAATCTGCCCGATCTTGACTGGAAATTTAATTCAGACCCTGCTAACCCCGTCTATAGAATATTCATAGATTGATTTCGGTCTTCACCAATTTGTGAAATTACCTACACGTGGAAGTAATGTTCTTGATTTGATTCTAGGAAATGATCCTCTACTGGTCTCGGAAATTGAAATAACCTGCCCCCTTGCCACATGAGCCACATCTGACCACAACATGATGACTTTCTACATTAACAACGTAAAGCCACAGCTGTCTGCAACATCCCAGGGATATTTTGACTTCAACAAAGCGGACTATCATGTCTAAACAACTACTTTTCTACAATTGACTGGAATCAGATATTTCAATTCTGTTTCTCGACTGATGAGTTTTTTTTTTTTTTTTTTTTTTTTTATAATAGTTTATAGTCCTTTACACCAAGTGTTTTAAGACTGAAATAGCTGTATGTAGGAAGCACCTAAATGCTTCCTGTCGTGGATCTAAGTTTGATCCTTTTAGCTGTCCCTCCTCCTTTATCCAGGCTTGGGACTGGCTCGCAATTAGCGAGGCGGAGTTGACTGACTGATGAGTTCTGTGTTTTGTGCTTATATTGATAAAGGCACTAGACTTTGTGTCTTCTTAGTTAAGAATCGTTCCACAAACAACAAAGCCACCTAAGAAATGATGTTACAGAAAAGGCTGTACCGGACAAAACTCAGATTATGGAGAGACTGGAAATCTAACCTGGATCCCCACATAAAAGCAAAATACATTAAGTTTTCTAAAGATTGCACGACACAACTTGCCATAAATCGTGCCAATTACAAAAGAAATCTTATTGAAAAAAAGAACCTTGGAAGTTTCTACAATTACGTCAATAGAAAGTTTTTCCGGCATTCTTCGATTGGTGACTTAAAGCGACATGACGGGAGCTTGACTTCCGATTCTTCCGAAATAGCGCGGTATTTACATTACATGTTTCTTGTTATTTATATTGTGTTTTGAAAGAATAAAGTTTTCTGAAAGACACAACAGTGCTGATATTGCTCCAGAGAGAAAAAATACAGAAAGAAAATGAAAGAGAAAAAAAAGAAAAAAGAGGGGAAAAATTCGAGTAGATTAAAAGTTTAATTTCAATACCATTTGTTTGGTTTTACTGAATAAAAAATTTAAGATACCTTACAACGGGCTTTGTAACGACAGCAATCAAAATTTAAAAAAAAACTGAAAACAATTTCGCGCCCCCCCTTACGAAATTCCTGGATCCGCCACTGTAAACAATAATAGATATACAAGTTATAAACAAGTATTTAGTAGGGCTTGTGCAAACCTGCCACGTCTAAACCAATTATAAAATGTTGGGTCAGGTCTGGTCGGGTCAGGTCCTATTCGAGTGGGTCGGGTCTGGTCGGGTCCAAAACACGTGGGTCGGGTCACAAAATTAAAATAAAAAATGGGTCGGGTCGCGTTGGGTTCTTAAAATTCGACCCATGGACAACTCTGGTCCGGGCCGTCCGACGCTTGCATTTTGTCCTTTACAAAGCCTAAAGTTTATTTACAGATATTTCCCTCTAAACTAAAGTATATTATCATGCAGAAAACAATTGAAAAATCACCTGAAAACTGTAATGCAGTAAATCTTTCTTGAGCAGCCGTTAAAGATTTTTATCGGTAGGAATACAAATCCTATGTTCTCTCCTCAGAAATGTGTTAATATATATATATATAAATATATATATATATATATATATATATATATATATATATATATATATATATATATATATATATATATATATAAAGATTTTAATTTCTTATTTACATTTTCGGACACCTTTAACGTGGTTACCTATCTCATTAAAGCGAAAACTTGATACCTGTCCACCGGCGTCCGCGTGTACCTTCAACAAGACGACAAGACCTCTTTGCAACACAAAATCTAAATTACAGTACCATTGAAATCCTTTAATTTATTCTACTTTTCAACGCCAGAACAAGAAGTAGAGAATAAGTTAGAACGAATGCAACGTTAGGCAGTAACTGAGCACACAATTGGAAAAAATTAAAGGTGGCGCAAAATTTATTTTCTAGCGCCACTATGATTTCATGTCCTTGAATGTTCCTTTCCCTACCCCCAATAAAACATAACCAATGAACCACCAGGGACGTCATTTCAGCAAAACCTTGGGGGCTACCAATTTATCATAAACATTTTCGAAACTCTTTTTATTTTTCTTCTCAAAAAAAGGTGATGAACGGGTGGCAGTCGGAGGTACTTTTCAATAGAGATGCACCGATACTATCGGTATCGGCAGTATCGGCCTTTTTCCGGTATCGGTATCGGCATGGTGAAATTTTGAAGATCATTGGCCGATACCGATACTTTTGATGGTATGCGGACTTTTCATCAAAGGACGATTCATCAAGGGACTGTTCATCAAGGACTATTCATCAAGGGACTATTCATCAAGAGACTATTCATCAAAGGACTATTCATCAAGAGGACGGTTCATCATAAGGACTGTTCATCTAAAGTCTATTCATCAAGAGGACTATTCATCAAATTTTGAAGCCACTCCTCAACAACCTTTATCAATATATACCCAAGATATTTTCAGCGTAAAATAATTTGATGTATTTTTAAAAGACAGTTCTTTTAAACATATCAGTAATTTAAAAAAAATAGTGATGGCAACCAGGGTTGTTAAGAGCGGTACTATTGGCTAACAAGATCGTTGATGGCAGCGCCGCTACGTTTTTTAGCTGTTCTCGGCACTATTCGCTACCGCTACTTTTATTAAAAAAACAAAATAAGTTTTTATATCAATTCAATGATTTCCAATGTATTTAGTTTTTATTTGAAGTATGCATGAAATCTGAGTCTGGTTGATTTATCGACGAACGTAAGCGTCTCTTTGAAATGACCTTTCCTGACCTCGCTAAAGTTTGAAGTTTGGCAGAAGTGGTAGACCGGGTGTTAGTGATTTTTTAGATGTATGGTATCTGGCTGTTTGAGTGTGTATAAACCTACAGTTTGTACAAACAGTTGAACGCAGTTTTTTTTAAACTTTTTATTCAATTGTTTTTTGCTCGTTTGATCTTAAGATCTTGACGTTATTTCTTGTCCAGTTGTTTTATTTACTGTATGTGACAAATAAAATTGCTGTATATTACAACCATGTCTTCAACAAACTTGTTGATTGCTCGAGGCAAAAGTGTCTTTGAAGCGTGGCCCCTTGGGGTTAAACGAACGATGCCAGATTTGACATAGCGGGCATGCATGATGCTTTGATGTTTGTTGCCTTTGGTGAATGTGTACATATACGGTTTGCGAAAACCGCCAAATTTAGTTTTGCTGGTGCTGTGACCGGAAGCGGAAAAGCGATCGGGAGCGGTAAGGCAACCGGGAGCGGGAGACAAGCGGGAAAAGAGAGCGACCGGGAGCGTGAGAGCAAGCGAGAAAAAGATCGAAAAACCTCTAAAAACCCCGGGCAACGCCGGTTACCCCGCTAGTTCTTTTATAAAGTATAAAGTATTTGGATACAAGCACAGTAGCACTGTAAAATTGATATAAATTACTCCACGATTTGGTAACATATTTTGGTTGAAAATAACATCTTAAACAATTTTATTAACTTTTTTTGATGAATAGTCCGCTGGATGAATAGACATTAGATGAACAGTCCTTAGAATGAACCGTCCTCTTGATGAATAGTCCTTTGATGAACAGTCCTTTGATGAATAGTCCTTGATGAACAGTACTTTGATGAATCGTCCTTTGATGAACAGTCCTAGAATCCTTTTGATGACATAGGATTCAACCCTTTTTATGCAACAAGTTAAGCCTAATTATTGCCTTCCAAGCCGCAAGTACTTTTCAGATAAAGTGCTTCCTGAAATTTATAGCAAACTGCTCAGTAAGGTTAAGACAATTATCAAAGATACTGAAAATATAAGCTTTACCACTGATATATAGACTAATGTTTTAAATCACTCTTTTATCGGCCTTACAGCCCAATGCATTAAGGAAATTTATGACAGAAATATTTTACTACAAGTTGTACCATTCTCTTAGTCGCATAGAGCTAGCAGGATTGCAGAGGTAATTGAAAATGTAATCCATGATTTTTAAATTCCCTCGCATAAAATTCATCTTTTTGTTAGGGATAATGGTGCTAACATGGTAAAAAGCATTTCAGAAACTGCATACACTGGCTTGTCACTGGCATACTCTACAATTAGTCATTCATGATGTTCTTTTTAAACAAAGGATGATAAAGGATGTCATTGCTAATTTCAACAAAATTGTTGGACATTTTAGCCATTCTTCACTAGCTTCTAACAAATAAATGATTTTCTTCATTATGCATCCAACCCAGACAAGCCTAAATTTTGACTCCTATATTCTTTATCGTGGTGAGTTTGGAATGTTTTTATCCCAACCGTGCTAAACTTAGAACAAAATTCTGGCTAGCAGTTAGAGGCGTAGCTAGGGGGACACGAGTCCCCGGACACCTTTGGAGGGGCACCAAAATCCTTTATGAAGAGGTGTTTTTTTTAGACAAAAGTGAATGTAGCTTTGGAAAAACTACCTACGACTAACCCTCCCCCGGTCATCAGCCATTTTTAGAGGAAAGGTTTACAGAGACAGATGGGATTTGTAGAGGCAAATTTGTTAGACCTTGTCCCCATGCGCCAAAAACCCTAGCCGTTCACTCAACTCTTTAACAGAGGGACAAAAAAACACCTTTCCTTCACAGCTAATCAATTGTTAACTTGAATATTAATTCAAGTTAACAATTGATTAGCTAGAAGTTGTCGACAAGGGCACAATGCTCTCACTCACGCACACACACACTCACATCACAGAACACTCAAACAAACATCCCATCTAAATTTTGTCTTAAACAGATACAGACATTAATCAATAAAACAATAGAAGTTGATAGAGAGTTTCAGCCTTCATTATACAAACCACTCTAATAAATCAAAAATTTCAAATAACATTGAAGTGCCAAACAAAATACAAATCATTAATTTAGATTTTACTATTTATTTAGTTTGGTAAACGAATATAAGAAAATTAATAGTGCAATAGATAACTTGCAGTCACTTCATCTGAAGTGGCACTCATGTCTACATTTCACCACTGATATTTTCTTGTATTTTTGTTGAAATTGTATCTATACATTTTTCCGTCTTGGTTATACTTATATTCATAATGGGCCGGGAACTGTTCCATGTTAACACGATGAAGTACAAGAGCCCGGTTCAAATCTTTCTGTACTGTTTCTTTCTGAAGCACCCATTCAGGGCCAAGTTTAGCAGGTCCCGTTTCTGGAATTTCCTGCTCTTTGTTCGTCTGACCGGCATCACAGTCCAGTCTCTTTTGGAAAACAAGTTCTCCATTGCTTTTCAAAACCACGTGCTCTAACTCCGAAGGGTGCTGTGGAAGGCCATATGGCAGTCTAAGGGGCTGGATCTCGAGAAGATGTTTAACTACATCAAGCATTTTATTAACTCCGGGAATGTTTTTCAGTATCGTTTTTTGGTGAAGCTATGAAAAGAAATAAACCATGTCATATTTACAAAACTCCTAAACGTTATTATATATTACTTGACCACCACTTCTTAAGACTCTAGCATTATTTTATGAATTAAATTAATTTTTAATAAATTTAACATCATAACATTTTAAGAGTTCCATAAGAACATACCTTTCTACCTATTTTCAATTCATCGAGTATTTGCTTTTCCCAGTATGGTCTTCCAATGGCAGTTTTTTTTAGCGACACAACATGCATCATGTGTTCTTCCTGGGGTGGGTTGCATTTGATTTCTTGCAGTCCATCAAAAAGCGCCTTCGTCCATTTTACATTTTTTTCTGATTCTGCATTTCTGATAATTCTTTTTTTCTTTGTAACATAACGTGCTACATTCCATGCATTTCTGCTGCTATGCAAATTTGAGGAAATGCTGCATTTTAGCAGCTTGTTAACAAGTTTAACCTAGAAAATCAATCAAATTAACTTAAATAGATCTTTTTTTTATAAATTCAAAAGAAATAAACTCGCTCACAAACGATTAGTAAAGATACAAAGAATGCCTTAGCTTAACAGCCGGCTCGGTAGTTTTTGTAAAAAAGGATTGATTAATAGAAAAAGCTCAATTATCAGTTGTAGTAATAAATGGAGAAAATGTTAGAGTTGACAAATGCATGCGCATCAATAATTAGAAGTCACACTTAGCAGACTGTTAATGAAACTCATGTCGAGAATTACCCTTGAAAGTAAATCCATTGGAGTTATCAGAAGTTGTGTATAACGATAATGAAAAGCGACAACCCCATAGACTACTATTCACTGAAGTAGCCAGAAAATATAATAAAATAAATTAATTAATTTTATCAATTGTCTGTGATTAAAAACAAATAAGCGCATAAAATTTTTGTGTGTGTAAATTAGTTCAACGTTAGTTTTGTTTCGTCTGGTCTCAGACGTTTTGCCCATATATAAAGAATATTTAATTGTTTAATTATAATTGCTTAGGTATTATCAGAAAAATTTAAATAATTTAAATAAAAACATATTTTCAAAATTGTTATAATTGGGTTCTAACGCTAGCTGTTCTTTGGTTTTTGGCCGTTCCAAAATCTCCTACTAGTCAGAACGTAGAAAATTTCGTTGCATTGGAAGTGTGAAAAAATCCTAGCAAGCATAGAATTTTCAGATTAGGTGTAAAATAGTGATAAGAACTTATCATTCTAAATTCTATAAAAATCGGAGTTGTGTGTCGTGAGTTATACGGCATTTAGTTTGATGAGCGATAGTTAGTAAAATTAGTGTCGTTCGCTTCTGTGCTTGGCGACTAGTATACATTTAGATTAGGACGATTAGGTCTATTTGAAAGATAAATAAGACAAATTAAAAAAGGCACTTATGCATAAGTGCGGGTACCGGCAATTTTGTTTACATTCGGCCCGTAACATATATATATATATTTTGAACGACAAAGCGCAATTAGTATCACAATAATTTCTTTATTCACTAAAAACAAACATAAAAAACAGTAAAAAAAATTAGTTTTAATTTACAGCCTCTGGATATACCATGCGGATGTGTGACACGAGATTGTTAAATGGAGAGTCACCAAATCTTTGTCTCCACAGAAACTCCGCAAGGTAGTTGTCTAACAATGTCCTGTGAGTGCCGAAATGCCTCTTGTTTTTTTCTTTGGCCTTCTGCCAAACAGACTCCACGTGGTTTGTGGTTGCCTGTGTTATTGGGTTCACGAAATGAAGCTGGTGGTTCACCGTGAGATGTTGATATCCCAGGTTAGCAACCGTGTTGTACGCAGCCCAAAGGTCGGAAACAACGGTCGTACCTGGGAGGACGTACTGCTGAAGAATGGGAAGTAGTGTTGCGGCATTTCTTCTTTCCACACACACACCATAAAACTTTCCTTCGATTCTACGTCTGGGACTTAACAGCTGCCACTGAAATTGATCAGTCCTGTTTTGTCCGACGAAAATACCACAGAGGCCATCGAGTCCGGGAGCAGTGGGTTTTCGGCGGTTACGACGTAGAATCGAAGGAAAGTTTTATGGTGTGTGTGGGAAGAAGAAATGGTATATCCAGAAGCTGTAAATTAAAACTAATTTTTTTTTACTGTTTTTTTATATGTTTGTTTTTAGTGAATCAAGAAATTATTGTGTTAGACTAATTGCGCTTTGTCGTTCAAAATATATAACTATGTTATGGGCCGAATGTAAACAAAATTGCCGGTACCCGCACTTATGCATAAGTGCCTTAAAAAATATCAACAGAAACAATTTTTTAGAAGATTGCTTTTTTCTTTTCCGTTCTCACTGGAAGTTTGCTACATTTTTTGTCGAGTGGTTTAATAGTGCAGAAGTGTAGAACATGTATGTATGAAGAGGAAGTGAGGACTGGTTCTGGCCTGTTGGTCAGTCTGTATGGCAGGAAAGTAGGAGAAAGATTGGCTGATTTACGGTATGAGTCATATTTCAAATTGGCTCTGTCGTCGTTTTCAACCAGAAAGGCTGCCACTATCAGAATGTGCTGCTCACCTGCATGTCCGACGCGTTCATTTGCATGCTGTGATTTGGGGGACTCTGGACAAAGTTGTCTTGATGGCAACCAACTGGGGCTGGGAATCAGTGGGTGACATTGCACCTCAGTCAGTCCTGAAGTTTGTTCGATGCAATTGTAATGGAAACTGCTCATCCAAGTTGTGTTCATGTCTGCAAAACAATATGCACTGTGTTTCTGCGTGCGGAAATTGTCATGGAACGGATTGCTCAAATGGCGGTGTAACAGCGGATGAAACAAATAATATAAGCAGTGACAGTGAAGAAGAATCTTGTGGCACAGAACATGTGGTTGAGAGCAATGATTCACAGTTTTTTTTATGAAGACATTGATTTCTTCTATGAGGAAGAAATTTAATGTTTCTTGCTGCTTACGAACTTAGACAGCAATTTTAGTTTTTGACGTTTTGATTGTAGTTATTTGATATTCTAGTCTGATTTTCACTATTTTTTCATGATCTCACTGAAAGCATCTATCAGTTGTGGTTATAGTATCATTCAAACTGGAGATCTGAATGTTTGATAACAGCTTCATTTATGCTGGCTTGATTTTGGTTTTTGAAATCTTGAGGGCAAACGAGCTAGTCAATTAGTCCTAAATGAAGAATCGAAGAGTTGCAGTTAAACCGGACTCGGACTTTAATTAAACATACCACCACCTGACAGTTGCGGTTTAACCGGACTCGGAAGTTAATTAAACATACCACCACCTAACAGTTGCAGTTAAACCGATCTGGAGGGTAAACTAAGGAGTCATTTGTGTGTATGTGTTTTATATTTTATGTATGTGTTTTAATTTTTTCTTAAAGCTAGATGTGTGCACATGTTAAATTTAAACATAATATTGTTTATAATGAGTTGTAAATATGTCATTTTGTATATATATATGAACATATAAATAAGCTGCTCCTTTTCCCAATACGTTTCCACGCATTTCAGTAAATCAGATTGTGTGTATATTTAGTATGTGCATGTGTGGGCACGTTTCTTGGTAATTGCTGTGTTTGTCAAATATAATCTTGTTCATAATGTGTTGTAAGTTGTAAATATATCATTTTGTGTGTATATATGTAAATATATCATTTTGTGTGTATATATGTAAATATATCATTTTGTGTGTATATATATATATATATATATATATATATATATATATATATATATATATATATATATATATATATATATATATATATATATATATGAAGACCACACCGAAAGAACGGGCATAGTCACATTTTGAAAAAAATTTAGATTTTCATCTTGGCTTATTCTCCATTTTATGATCTTCAGTCTATTAAAACATCAACCAGAAAAACGGGCTCAGTCACAAATGATTCAAGGAAGAAAAAAGTCTATCCTTTGAAAGAACGAGAGATGTCACAAGTCTTCACTGTAAAAACGAGCATAGTCACATGCGTCAAACCACGTGACTTAAATCAGCGAATTGGAATATTTCTCGTTCGTTTTGTTTACTTTAGCGTTCGTTTCGGTTATCATACATTTAAGCATTACTTTATTAATAAGAAGAATTACTTTATTATTAAGAAGAATTACTTTATTATTTTATTTTTTATTACTTTATTATTTTAATAATTATTTTATCATTTTAATAATTACTTTATTATTAAGAGTTTGTGATAAGTTTTTAGTTTGTTTTATGAACATGGCAGATGCAACCTGCAATCCTCAATTAACTGAAAAACCAAAAAAGAAGAGAAAACTTGAAAACAAATCTGAATGTTTGAAAAAACAGAGATTATCAAACCATCAAGTGGGTGAAGATTGTAAATGTATTCGATATAAATGTTTTGAGAACACAACAACAGAAGAAAGGAAGAACCTTGTAAATTAATTTAATGGGATGTCTTGTAAAGATGAACAGGATTCATACATAAGTACAATGATGAACATTAAACCAATAAAAAGACGTCATCCAAGAGCCAGTTCACAAGTTTCACTACCAAATGATTACAGTTATGAATACAATATTCCTATTTTTTGAAACAACAGTGTACAATGCATACATTCCCTACTCATCCTGTCAAGGAATTAATTAGTCATAGACATTAAAAATTCAATGATAGTAGAATATAGAAACAATTGGAATGGTTTATTTGTAAGTGCAGTTATTGTTATCAGAGGAAAAAATGACAAAATGTTGAAGATGCAATCACTAAGGGACAACCTTCTCAGTTGTATGATAAAGCTATCCCCTTGAGCATAGCAAAGTTCAAAAATTTGCAGGTTTTAAAAAATTTTTGCAGCAGAGAGACCTGTCAGAACGTTTTTGCTAGTTTGTATCATGATGGGGATGCAGTTGATCAGTTTCATCTAATAGAAAGTAGTGATGATTCTGAGTAACTTTTTTACCTAACAAGCATGGCATTAGAAGGATTGTTTTTTCAAAACATTATTGCTAAAACAATGAAATACTCTAGTTTTTATTTTATTTTATTACTGTTTTGATTAGTCATTTGTATTAGATGATTTGATTTTGTTTTTGGCTTTTATTTATTGAAAAATTTAAAAAAAAATCATCAAAATTTGGAAGAACGGGCAAAGTCCAAATGTAAGTTCCTCTAGGAAAATTTTACTTGGGTGAATGTGTTACACATTTATGTCTTGAAAATTATTTTTACCTCTACAGAAATGAGTAGTCAATCAGAAAAAAATATAACATGTTTTATTTTCATTGGCGCTGGTGGCAGAGCGGTAGAGCGCTCGCCTGTTGATCGTTAGGTCGGCAGTTCAAGCCTCACCTGCGTCACCAGCGTAACTCCCTTAGGCAAGGAGTTCACTCGCATTGCTTTCTCATGTCTATGAAAATAGCGTGTTCTTCGAAGTTTCCGATCCAAAGGAACCTTCGTAAGCGCCTCTGACTTATCTGGCGCTATATAAATTCATCATCATCATTATTGATTTTGCTGAAAAAAGTCTTCAAAGTTAAAATTTTGATTTACTCAAAAGTGAAAAACTGTGACTATGCCCGTTCTTTCGGTGTAGTCTTCATATATATATATATATATATATATATATATATATATATATATATATATATATATATATATATATATATATATATATATATATATATATATATATATGAGCAAGACAACATGTTTATGCTTTTCTTAATAAGTTTTCATGCATTGCAGCAAACCTGGATGTGTGCATATTTAGTATATGCATCTATGGAAACATTTCGTGATGTCTGTTCTGTTTGTGAAGCATAATCTTGCTCATAATGTGTTGTAAATATGTCATTTTGTATATATATATATATATATATATATATATATATATATATATATATATATATATATATATATATATATATATATATATATATATATATATATATATATATATATATATATATATATGAACATGTTAATGTGTTTATGATTTCCTTAATGTGTTTCCAAATATTCCAGCAAACCTAGAGGTGTGTGTATATTTAGATGTAAATATGTACATATGCTGATTTGTTTCTTGTTTGTATGTGGCACTCCATGTGATTAACCAGGCATTAGGCAATAAATTGGGCAACCAGGTGAAACCAATGACTCAAAATATCAATATTTTCCAATTTATAAAAATGATTATTCACAATATGCTGGATGTCTTGCAATTTCCAGGGCAGGAAATAAAAATTGTTATTTTTAGTGTTTCTGTTGTTTTTCGGTTTGTTTTTTTGTATTATATGTTGAAATTGGAAATTATTTATGGATGTATGTGAATAAACATATTCTGGAACTAGTTTGTATTTGATTGTTGTTCATAGGTTCAATTTTGGCAGTAATGACTTTTGAAAACCATAAAAAGCCATTTTCCAAAATGGCTGATATCGCAAAATTCATAATTCAGTGGATCTATGTAATACTAGACTAACTTTAAAAGGCCCTCATTACCAATGTCATCCCACCCATGGCGAGAAGGGTCTATAAATTTCTGTGGTTTTTCAACTTTTTCTTCAAAAATTTTATTAAAAAAATGTTTTTTTGAAAATTATTCAAGTAACACTGCTTTAAGACTATTTAGCATTAAAGTCAAGTTGTAACATTGTTATAAATAATTGTTTTGGAAGGATATTTTCAGATTGTCGGCCATCTTGTTATTTTGTTATCCTACACTCCCGCATTGTTATACAGTTATAGAATTCCGTTTTTCATATTCTCCTAATTCATACCTTTCCAACGATATATAATAAGTGCTTGCTAGGATTTTTTCACGGTTAAATTTATTTCTTGCTGACTATATGCCATCTTGCTTTGTGCAAATTGACTGGGAAGGCCTATATATATAAGATATATGGTTTTGCCTAAGAGAAAATAAGCAAGCACACATTAAAATTGAAGTCGTAAGTCATATCGACATATTTATGGAACCACTTTCTTTTTTCTTTTACAACGTTGGGTTTACTTACTTACACAATGTGCTTAAAAAAAGTTTTAATCTATTTTGGGCGAAACTGAACAGGGCGAATGCTAAAAAGAGCGCACGATAATAAGAGCGAAAATGAAAAAGGCGAAATTAAAATGAACGCACAATAAAAAAGGCGAACGTAAAAAAACGAAAACATGAAATGTTATATTTTCAATTTTACCCACACTAGCAGCACACAAACCAACATTCCTTCTTCTGCTATCTCGTTTTTCTTTTTCTCTTTCATTTTTCTCTTTCATTTTTCTCTTTATTTTTCTCTTTCTTTCTCTCTCTCTCTCTCTCTCTCTCTCTCTCTCTCTCTCTCTCTCTCTCTCTCTCTCTCTCTCTCTCTCTCTCTCTCTCTCTCTCTCTCTCCTTCCCTAGTGAAACGCATGATAATTTAGTTTATTTTTTGTTCCTCTCTGTCTGTTTTCTTTTACTTTTTATCTCACTCTCTCTTTGTCCTTAGTAAAATGCATGTTTCTTTTTTCTCCTTTCCTCTTTTTTGTTTCTTGTTTTAATTTTCTCTCTATTATTTTTTTGCTTGGTTTGTCTCTTTCTTTTTTCCATTTGTGCTTTTCTTTTCTTCTTTTTTTCTAAATAATGATGATATTGTAGCGGGGATGTTTTTAATGATTAGTAGATATTATAATCGTTTCCTTCTCTTTCTCTTCTCTCTTTTTTTCTATCATAGCTTCCCATGAAAATTCACTTATGCGAATGTAGCTAATACATTAAAAAAACATTAATGCCATATGCCAATGTCACGGTCAAAAAACTTCCTACCTAATTATAGTTTGAACTTGAATTTATATATAAGTATTTTTGGTACCAAGTTTGTTATCTGAAAATTTGCTCATGTAAAAACCTATTTAATTCTACAACTTCTGTGCAAAAAGTGATGAACAAATTATACCCAGCAGTGGAGAGCTAGAGCTATAACCCAAAAAAAATAAAATTATAAACAACATTGCCAAATTAATTTTATATAGCGATAAATATTGAAAAAGAAACGCAATTAAAATACACGTTTTAGCACGGTTCTGTTAGGTACATGAAAGTTAGCAACGAAATCGGCAACGAACGCTATTTTGGACACAAAAAGTAGATTATAGACAAAAATAAATTTATCCGAGCCAAAAGTTTAATTGATTCAAATAATAATTTATGTGCTTAATCCAAATGTAAAAAAAAAAAATAGTTTTTTAGGCGTGATACGGCTATAAACGAGGCCCATCGATTTTTTCGAATGGCCTCAAAATACCGGAAATAAATATGAAAAAAATATAACTAATTTTTTTCGATGGCTTATATTTTGGAATTTAGTTGTAAATTATATACTGAATTCAATAATGTAAAAAAATATTTTATAAAAAATGTTTTTTAGGTGCTAGACGCTATTGACCGTTTCCCTTATACACCGAATTCCGCATGGGAATTTCCATTGTAATTAGAAAGTAAAACTATATAAATTTGTCCGAGCCAAAAGTTTAATTGATTCTAATAGTAATTTATGTCATTAAATTATTAAAAACGAATTTATTTTTATTTTCTCCTTTTGGGTTTTTGAAGCGCATTAAACGAAACGATGTGGAATTCGGTCTTTACAGTATATTTATCAATTTTTCCTAACCTGTGTTGAATTTATATAACTTAAAGGATTATTATTATTAACTAGAGATAGCCCGTCAAAAATGACGGAAGTTTTAAAATACGGTGCCCGTTATTATAAAAATAGTCAACAAAAACAAAAAAAAAAATCAAAATTTTTGCGCCCATGGAAGCGAAAGAAACTGCGCTGTTGTATGATCGAATATGTTGTCGAAAATTTTGTCTATCTGGATTGGCGTGTCTGACATGAGGCTTTTAAGAAAATCGGGATATTCAAGTGTATCACCGTAAATGTCAATTGGTTTTGGCAACATTTCTTTGCCTTTTCGACAACATGAAGTGAATAGTCCATCTGATGGTTGCTCTGCAGCAAAATTTCTTGATCGACATGAAGTACATAAAACATCAAATTCACCACAATCATGTTGATCGAATTGAGTTTCGTTGAAGTTAATTGCTTCGTTACGAACTGCCTCACTCGTTGATAAACGTTGGGAGATCGCATTAGCAGCTTGATGTAGCTGCAATTCATTGGGAGACATTTGTTCAACTCGATGACGTTGTGAGGCAGCATTGGTTTCTCGATGTAACTGCAATTCATGGGGAGACATTTGCTCAATTTGATGACGTTGTGAGGCAGCATTGGTTTCTCGATGTAACTGCAATTCATGGGGAGACATTTGCTCAATTCGGTGACGTTGTGAGGCAGCATTGGTGAAGTGTGAAGAGCTTCTAGATTTTGAGGAGTAAGTCGATAGACATAACGTTGTTGTGATGCGGCCTGAGAAGCATGAAAAATTTGCAATTCCTCAACAGACATTTGTGCAGTGCGTTGTTGATGAGCTTCTGCATCTAAAACTCGAGTTTTTGCTTTTGACTGTGGAGTTTGTCTTGCGCGATATCTCTGTTGCCTTTCTTTAGCTAGACGCCGTTTTCTCGACACAGGATCTTCGTCGTCGTTCATATTAAGAGACATTTTGTTTAAAAACATATCAAATTACTTTTTTGTATATTAGCCACACATACTTTCATAGGAAAAAAAACTAATATATATATATATATATATATATATATATATATATATATATATATATCAATGATAAAAAATTCTATTTAATAACTACTGAATACTAATAGAAATATCCTCGATAATATAGTAGCTATACGACTAATTACGTAAGCGTGACAGAATCAGTAAGTGACCTGGACTACTATAATATAGATAAAAACTATTATACCTGTTTTCATGTTTTTTTTTAAGAGAACTGGATGTGGGATCGTATTGAATTACACCTAGGATCAATGTGCCCCATGGGGGGATCATAGTGCCCCGTATGTGGGGCACTTTGATCTTTTTTAAGACTTGCACCAAAGTTCAATTTAACAATAGTTCTCTTACATTATAAAATGTCAAACTGAATTGAATATATACAGGAGATGTTCCTCTATGTAATTAAAAAAAGTAGATTTTTTGAATGGCTTGACTGTTATCACCAAAAAAACTCAAAAGAGATCAAATAGCCCCGATCTCCCCTACTGTTTAATTATTTTGGACATCTGGCGACTTATACATAAACAACTTGATTAGATTAATTTTAATTGATTTAAAGCCTAATTCATGTCGGAAACATTCAATTCAAGTATTGTCATCCAGAATAAAGCTTTCCTGAAAGTTTTAGAGCTCTAGGTGGTCGAAAAGTGGGTGAATTTTTGTTTCTAAGATTTGATCACCACGGACAAACAAACAGAGAGACGAGTGAAGTTAAATAAAAGCATTTAAAAAATCCGTCATTTTTGACGGGCTATCTCTAGTACCTACATAATGTCCGACGTCTGTATGTCAGCCATTTCACATAACGCGGCGGAGGTCAGCAGTTAGCAAAATTAGTGCGCGTAGGCATGTAATAAAAGTTAAGCAGTTGTACGCCGTCAGTGGCCCGTCAGACAGTTCTAAAGATCAGAAAAGCTGGAGCTGCTATCACTTTTAAAAGCCATAATTCCCACCACATAAATACGTCAGCGGCCTGATTTGCAAACATTACATGATTTACAGTCTCAAGCCCCCAAAAACTGTCACCAGTGGCAGTCATCCCACTCACAGACGCAGCTTGAATTAATGGGAATCAGTCTCATAAACCGCCGCAAAGATAAGCGGGGACCACAAGAAAGCATGAAACTATGAAAAAATAAAGGCCTATCTCCAGAAATTTGTACAGCCAGGTACTTATTTATTTGCTTAAACTCACTCGAAAAAAGTCAAAAGATTTTTCACAAAATCGAGAGTGTCAAAACCTTATAAACAGATGTTTCATGAATATTTTTATGTTTTGTCCGATTGAAAACACTGACTTTATTCAGCAGTAGTCTAACTTACGAACAAGGTTTAAGAACAAACAAAAAATTAAATAAATTTCAATAAGAAAGTTTATTAGTGAAGATTCCATGTTTATTTTTTTGAGAAATTTTTTAATTAAATAAAATAGAAATTTAAAACATCTAAACCCCCTTAGGTCTATGATCTCACAGACAGATGGCAGAAACAGAGAAAAAATCTGAAAAAGTTTAGTAGTTTGAATCTTCTGTAGCAATACATTCAAGCCCATAACAAACCCATACATAAAAACACAAAAATCAAAAGAAAAAAAAATAATAAAAATCTATTATTAATCTATGTTTATAACTGAGATCTAAACATAATTACAAAATTACGAAACCCCCCGAATGCTAAGACGACGAAATCGAATTGCTGGGTTCATTTGCACCGAACCCTGTAGAAATGAAATGCTTGAAAAACTCATACACAGACCAAGATATTGCGGTCGACGGCATCTGAAAAATAACACGCGCTGACAGCCCCCTAAAGAACCCAGGAACACCCCTAACTGAATAGATAGTCTTTACCGCACCCAAAATTCCGGTGATGGAACTTGGTCTGCCCGACGGTGCCACCAGGCCTATTGCACAACCTTCCTGCGTATTTAACAAAGTTTTGCAAACATCGAGCGGGGTCGTGAAAGCAGCAGCAACACCGCCGGCGAGGGCCCCGGAAATGACGTGGGAACGTGGATTGTAGCTTCTGTCCGCATTGAGAAAGTCTTGTCCGAGTTCGTAAATGATGAAATGGACACCCTGGAATGGAATATTCATCGTCAGCTGAGTCATGTAACTCCTGTAGAATGCTCTCGGGCCTTCCAATCGGTTGATGCACTTTGCGCAATCGAGGCAAGATTTGTAGGGGCTGTTAAAAACTTGCATCCTCTGTTTTACCACTGCAAATTAAAAAATTGCAATTACATAATATATAATTCTACAGCTATTTATTTACAAAATCACTTAAAAGGACACCAGAAATAAAGACCTGTCGAAATATACTATTTTTGGGATACAACATATATATATATATATATATATATATATATATATATATATATATATATATATATATATATTAAATCGTATAATTACCTTCTGCAGGAGTCATGACAAAATCATGAAGAAGAGTCGCTCCGACACCAGCGAATCCTTTTATAAAAGAAAAAAAAACAATTGAAACAATAAATTAAGAATTAACAATTTTTTTCTGTGAGACAGTACTTATGACACAAGAACTAAAAACAAAATTATTTATCTACTACAAGGTGAATAATTTACGATTGAATTAAGTGCAGGCCGACTAAAACTAAACTAAAACAAAAACAATATTTCTGTAGCGAAAGAAAATATCCAATTTAATTAACAATTTTAAGCAGAAAATTACAAAGGTCAAACAGCTAACAGAGAAAGATCAAAATAAATAGTCATATTAGCATAGAACAGTGGTTCCCAACCTGAGGGTCGCGGCGTGTTTTCTGGGGGGTCGCCAACTTACTCAGTTAAAAAATTATTATAAGGCATTTTTTAATTGGTTTCTTGAAGTTATTGACCAAATTATGGACAAAGTATTGTAGGAATTTGTTTATTATTGTGCAAAGTTGTTCTCACTCATGAGTCTATGAAACCTTCAAAACTCAAACGTCACTTAGAGACGAAGCATTCAGAACACACTAAAAGGAATTTGGAGTTTTTCCAATATCAGTTGCTTGTCTTCGTAAAATATATTTATTCAAAAAAGTTCAAAGAAGAGTTTCCTATTTTGTATTGAACTTGAAACTACCACAAAAAGTGAAAATATTATGGAAAAGATAAATACGTTTTTTGAGACTGGAGGTTTAAAGTGGAAAAACGTCTGTGGGGTTTGTACTAAGGCTGTTCCGATATGACTTTTTGCCGATACCGAGTATAGCCGATTATTAAAATTGCGGATACCGATTATAACGCCAATTATTTTATAATTACTATTTCTTTAGTGAAAATGCTTGTTCCAAAACATACCGCCATAATACAAGCGCGTGTTTTGCTGCTTGCATGCGCTCGCTCGCTGTGATAATGGTTAGTGGTTTTCCCGCCAACACTAAAATATCGGCAAGATCAAAGAGAATTAAAAATTTTAATTCTTTATGATAATTTAATTTTTAAACCAGTTAATTTTCAAAACATGCCGCCCAACTCTTTAATTTTCTTTCAATCAATACTTTACTTTCATTATCGAATGACTGAAGAATGCCGACGTTTCCTTTGATGTCATTTTTATTTCTATTATTTCAACTTTCATTCACTGCACAGTGAAAGATTTTTTTATTAGTTGTCGTATTTTCACATATATAATCACATACAAACAAATTGTAAGTGGGTAGTTTTTCAGAAAAAGTTTAATCGGCACCGATTATTTTTTCCCTTGCCGATTACGGTAATAATCGGTCCGATTATGCGTGTGCTAATTAATCGGGCCCAGCCTTAGTTTGTACGAATGGTGATCTATGCTTGGTTCAGGTTTTCAGAAAAAAAGCCAAAGAACTAGCTCCACAAGCAAGGGGAATACACTGCATGATTCACCGGAAAAACTATTTCTGGTGTTTTTAATTACTTCTTAAAATTACCTTTTTTAATTGGTGGGTCGTGGGTCACTTGGCTTTTATAAAAAGGGGTCGCCACCCAAAAAAGGTTGGGAACCACTGGCATAGAACCTAGACTTGTAACTGATTTTTGATTGCTTATATTTGATTTCACTTTTCAATACTTTTTTTTTAGGTAACAACTCGATAAAAACCTTGAATCAAATTGATTTAAAAAAAACGTCTGAAATAAAATTAATTCCTTCTGTGACCAGCCGCAGCCAATCCTCGAATAAACACTCTCCATATCAAATACAACCCAGTGACCTAAAATAACCTATTATATGAAACCTAATATAAGCATACCTGGCGCCAGGTGACTGTTGTTCGTTATGCCTGCAAAACGAACTTTCAAGTTTTCGTAAGCTGCAAAATACAAAGCATGGGCAGGTCCAGCTCCATAAACTGTGGCATTTATCCCTCTGACGGTCCTTAGTGGTCCTTCGTATCTAACAATTTTGTAAAGAGCATGGAACACGTTGCGATACTTGGCTTTCGGGTCTGGAGTGAGGGCTTGCATTCTGGTCTGAAAAATTAGTATAAAGTGGAAGTTATTTTCAATAATTTAAATTTTCTTACAAATTTCCTTTGCCATTTATTTACAATTTAAGCAGTTGAATATGAAGTTATTTAAAAATAGATTTCCTCTAAATCATACACTGCTAAATCACTATAATTAACAGAGAAACAAAATGCATATTCAAGAACCCACGAAGAACAAAATAGCAATTAAAGAACTTGGGTGTCAGATAACAAATTATTTTCTTGAAAACAATTTTCTTTAGCACATCTGTCGAAATTGTTAGATGTGACAGTTAAAATAACAAGTCATGTCAGTTGTCAACAAATCTGCAAAAATATTTATTGAAAGAACCACCTGAATCTCTATTTTCTGCACTGAGTAAGCACAGTAATGATGTGTTCAAACATGGTAAAAAAACTATATATGTGGAGCTAAAGATGCATTTACACTGACAGCAGTATTAACTGGCACACCACTTTATAAAAAATGCCACGTGTAAACACTCACATCTATATATAAAAGGCAATGTGTGTGTGTGTGTATGCTCGAGATTCACATACAATCCACTGGTGCAATTATAACAAAATTTGACATAGAGGTAGTCTCCACTGAGAAGGTTATAAGCCATTTTAAATAAAAATCAGTTAATGGTAAAGGGGGAGAATAGCGTAATAAATTATTTCCGGTGTTTTCAATAATAT
Source organism: Erpobdella octoculata (assembly GCA_963978895.1). Lineage (NCBI taxonomy): Eukaryota > Metazoa > Annelida > Clitellata > Hirudinida > Erpobdellidae > Erpobdella > Erpobdella octoculata. Next base: position 26,902,439 of record OZ022239.1, read on the forward strand.
TTTTATTATAAAATTAATATAATTACAAATAAAAATAAATAACAAAAAGATTTATCAAATTACTTTTTTTTTAAATTTTCTTAACAAAAGAAGTTAACAAAGGAAAACCGTGAGGTAGAAGCTAAAAAAATAAACTCATAAACAAAAAGCTAACTAAAGGTAAAGTACAATGCAAAGAAATTTATAAAAGTTATGCTTTTTCTGAAGTAATTCTCTTAAAAAGAGAACCAACCATTTCTTCTGCAACAAATTTGATTTCGGACTGCATAACTAATATTTTTTTAGAGTACTGCTTGGGACCGGGCCTTGGTTTTTAGGGTTTTCAAACGGGCCGGGCATAAAGTCAAGGGGGGCTAAGCTGAGATATTTGTGCCTAGTATGGGCTTATAACTTTTACTAAAGCGACTCAAAATTCATTATTTTCTTCGTATGACGAACGATCGTTGACTTCGCTTTTGATGTGTGTTTCTGTTTGTTTGTTTCTTATTGGTACCACTGCATCGTGTTCTTAGAAATTTTTTCGTTTTAGAGAGCACGTTAAATAAAATATAATAATAATAAAAACAGACCAGGCTGGGTCGATCTCACATTGCACCGGTCCGCAAAAAATCGGCATGTACAGTTACATTCATGCTTTTCTTGCAACTGTTTCACTTTTACCTTGTTTTCAGCCACATTTTTAAATTGCTCGCGCTAGTTATTCTCGGTTTTAACCTAGTATCTCCTACTCGAAATAAGAGTCAAGTGAATAGAGTTAAGCATTAAGATGGAAGGAGCTTGGAGTTATTGGAACTATCGGTGTTAGCTCGTGTCAAACGATTACGGTGAAACAACAATGTGTCGTCACTGGGCATTTTGTCAAAGTTTGAAATAAAAAAATAAAAAAAACTATTTCAATAATTGAATCAGTAAGGTTACTGTAATTATTACAAATTATTATTCTAATGTGAAAATAATTAAAAACTTCAAAAAAAGATATATTTCGCTATTCTCCACCTTTACTGAGTTAATTATTTTATGTTTTATGGGCAAACAACAAGAGAAAACAAAAACCAGGGCAATTCTGGGTAACCCTGCTAGTCAAACATAAAATACCAATCTATAAGTATAATCATGAATAGTCTAAAATTAGCTCCAAAAACTTTCAATGAGGCGTTTAGATGATGAATGGAGGTGCTGAATTGTAAGGAACCGTCCAACACGTGCAAACACAGAAAAACGGACATAGAACAGAAAAATAAGAATGAATAAATTTATAGAACAATGCAAGGTAAAACACATAATTTGATTTATATAAGTGAAAAATACTTGCCTTAACAAAATCAAATGGATACATGACACAATGCTCCATTAATCCTGCAATTGCACCTGCAACCATGTGGTCCTTCATCGTACACGAATTGGGAAGGCTTTCATAGTCGTCAGCCATGATTACTAAATCGTAGTGGTGTGATGTCTTTTTAGCTAAAGTATAAAAATGTTTACTGTCTATTCCTCTTTCTTTAGTTTAGTATAATCGTAAACAAGTTTTCTGTCAACTGCGAAAAATCGTATAGTCGTATAGCAGTATACTTGGGTAAAGTTCTAGTATAGCGTCATCAGCCGATTTCTATAAAAAAACATAAAACACAGTTTAAAAAACTTTTTAATAGAATAAGCTTAGAACATACTACAAAAAAGTTTTTTTTACAGAAAAACTTACTAAAAATCGAACTTAAGCTAAAATATTCAAAGGCAGTGTTCAAAAGTGGAATAATACAATTCAAGGAATGAAAAGTAAGAAGAGTTAATAATAAAATAAAATAACAAATAATAAAACAATAAAATAACATATAATAAAACAATAAAATAACATATAATAAAACAATAAAATAACATATAATAAAACAATAAAATAAAAAATAAAACAATAAAATAACAAATAAATGTTAAAGTGTTCAAAATAATTGTTTAATTATTTAATATGCATCTTAAATTTAAAAAAATCAAAGCTCTGAGCGAAAATTTATCCGTGACTAGCGGGATACCCAGCCTTTTTCTATCATTTCTTTCTCTCGCTCCCGGTCGCCTTCCCGCTTACGGTCCCTTTCCCGCTTACGGTCGCTTTCCCGCTTACGGTCGCTTTCCCGCTCCTGGTCACTTTCCCGTTCCCGATCGCTTTCTCGCTCATGCTTGCTCTCCTCTTCCTGGTCGTTTTCTCGTTCGCTCTCCACATGATTCTGGTAGCCATCATGACCTCTAAAACTCAGAATTTCTGCTCGAAGAAATATGGTCGAAACCGTGTATAAAGACAACCGAGTACTTTTACTTTAATATTATTTTATTTTTTCTTGGTGTTCTGCTGCTAATTTATTGTTATAAATGTTTTTTTATTTGTCTTAACTTAAGACTCTTAAGGCATATTGACAAAACCGTCGCATTTAAAGAAACTGTTTTAGACATGGAGCGGGTTACGCAACTCGTACTTATAAAACAAACTATTGTATTTCAAGTTTTAATTTCCATAATTTAAATTTTTAATTTCTTTATTCCAACTGTTCACTTCTATCGCTATTTACAAATAGATCTTCACCGGGAACTACATTTGCTTTTTTATGTTCTAAAGTGTGATATTTTTTGTTTTTTTTTAATTATTTATGTTGTATTTAGTCTTTATTTATGCTTTAAATATCATTTACGTTAAAAACCGGTCATTTCTCATCGAAATCGGCCGATGACGCTATAGTCTACAGTCGCTTTAGTATACTAGTATACTAGATAGAATTAGAACTTTACCGTATACTTGACTCAAACAACTTGAGTATCCTAAAACTAAACTATACTAGTTAACTATAACTGGTAAACTGGTATAGTATACTCAGTATACAGTATACTGATATGAATGTTGCTGTTGAGGGTTGTTGATTAGTATTGACTGTGTTGAGTGTAGATTGGATTGTTGATAATATAAAATGTTAAAAAACGTGAACCCTGATTGAAGAAATCCAGTCGACAGACAATATTTTATTTGATATCTCGTTCCGCTGAGTAAACTAAGTATATGCACCGTACAAAAAAAGTTTAGGGAAACCCTAAAATCAGAGATAAAAAACCACACCATTACACAACATTTTACTTCCAAGGTTGTTGACTTTAAGTAGTAATGGCTTATTCCAGTTTTAGTTTAAATGTTTTCAATATAATTTTTTTATTATTGAATAAAAATTAATGCATTGATTAAATTTTGAAAAATGTTAATTTAGTAAAAATTGCAAATGTAAACAATAAATTTTTATTTTGCATAAACAATTAAACATAAAATAAGTAATTTTATGTTTTCTATAATTTAATATTGTTAAATAAAATAATTAAAAAATTGCAAGTTTGAGTCTTCACTGGTTCTCTGGTGACCATAATAAAATGTTAATTGATAAACATGCTAAATTGGTTATGTTTAATTGTAACTTCTCCTCCGCTGTTTAAGACGTGTCCTGGATGTCTCCTAATTGAAATTTTGAAGTAAAATTGTTTGATAATGGATAGTTCTACTTTACACAAAATTCTGGAAGCGTTTTGTGCTCCAATTAATGAAGAGCAAGCATGGGCTGTATGTTACCAATGCGCAAAATTCTTGCAAGGGTCCATAGCAAAGATTCCGTCCTCTGTCGAAAATAGAGTCATAGCGTCGTCACCAGGGCTGCTCAATGGAACTGAATCTGACTCAAAAAATCCTTGCAGCGCGTTTGGTCTGAGTGATGTGGTGTTGGGATCTGATGGCAACATCATATCAGTTACTGGAATAAGTAAGTCCGCTAATAAAAATGATTTCATTTAATTTTGTTTTATATAAAAATAGAATAGAATTATGTTTAATGTTTGAAAATAAAGGTACAACAAACTTCACAAAAAATTGCCGAATTTGTTTTGGTCTTTCAATGAAGCCTTTATTCAAGCTGAAACATTAAAACAGATTGATTATATAAATAACTATTTACTAATTAATAATCTTAAAAATGAAATTTATCAAAAAGGAAGTTTTGAATATTTTGTCCAATCGCAGCGTCTGTTTATGTTTCGGTTTGCTCGAACAAATTGGTATACGGTCCGACGTTTTATTCGATAACTTTTTTATTTATTAACTTTGAGAAGCGAAAGTTATATTGTTGGATTTGATATTGAATTATCTAAAAACAAGCGTCTCGGATATACCCAGGGCAGCAGTTTAAAACAAATTCGATTTTCTCAAAGAAGAGCCAAGCTAGATTTTATGCAATTTTCGGCGGAAAATCGTCGTTTTTCGCGTATAACTTTTTTATTTGTTGAACTGAAGACAATCCAAATATACCATTCGATTTCATTTTTTTAGACCCCATCCAACAATGTATAGCATAGCCCCAGGGCAAGGAATTTTTTTTAATTAGCATTGCCAGCCTCGAGGCTAACTTCACACACGTTTTTTCATTCATTTTTAAGAGTAAATTTTGATATGTTTAAATGTTGTTTTTTTCAGGTTACAAGTCAACTGAAAAGCAGGTATGCTTGTGTTTTAGGGTTGTTACAGTTTTGAAAAAAGATTCAGTTTCAGTTAAAGTAACTGAAACTTTACAAAGATTCAGTTTCAGTTACAGTTAGATTCAGTTTTTTTTTTCATTTTTTTAGCTTAAAAATTCCTTCTTGAATTTATAAAAGACTTCAGCTTCCAGCTTGTCGTCACCCAAATTATGCTGACATCTGCTAAGAGCAAAGCCTGTAATGGGTTGCATAATTGTTCTACAAGTCAGAAAAGCTCTTCATATTTTATTGATGTTTCAATCAAAATAATGGCAAGTTATTCCCATCATTGCCGATGAATAACATGGTCGAGACCATCTGTAGTGATTGACACATACTTAGCTGAATTCAATGATAATTCAACAGATCGTTTTAATTCTTTTACTATTTTGGACACTTTTGTTGATATATCGTGTCGGTTCGGCAAGGTTAGTAACCGACCTTCCGACACAACTGCAAACATATTTTTAATAGAAGGTTCTTCGATCAAAAGAAATGGCAAACTGTTTGCAGCAAATGCTGAGGCGATAGCATGGGTAGCCTTATTATAGGAATTGGAGCCTTTTTTAATGTCATTTTTGCGTTCTTTAACTACAAAACAGTTTTCAATTGTTGCCTGGTTTTACAAACATGAAAAGGATCGTTTAATAGACTTACTTTGTGTTTTTGATTTCATAGTTTCATTTTCCTCTAAATACTCTGCATATTCTATTTCATGCTTCTTCAAGTGAGACTCTAAATCTGTCACATTCTTACCCTTCAAAATTACAGAACAAATATTTCACTTACTATCTGCTCCAACTCCTGTAAACCTTTTATGTACCGTGTTAGTATAGGTCTTGTTTTGTTGAATCTAGCTTTTTTCGTTAGAGGTCCTAAAGCAGATTCAGACTCATTTTGTTGAATAAACGATACTTCTTCCTCGGAAGATTCGTCGATGACAATGTTATTACTAACACAAGTATCTTCCATTTTGGTAATTCTAAAACAACGCAAGCAACAGAACACTAAACGAAACAAAAAGAAAGAACTATTCCTAACTTTGACCGAAGTTATCGTCCATGCCATAGAATCAAAACATTTAACCGCAAACATACAAATAATATAAAAAAGGATAAAAACTATTCCTTCTAAAAGATTAAGTTTTCTCAATAGATTCAGTTTCAGTTACAGTTTTAAAAAAAGTTTCAGTTGAAGTTACTGAATCTAAAAAGATTCAGTTAACTGAATGTTTCAGTTTTAGATTCAGTAACTGTAACAACCCTATTGTGTTTATAGACAAAATTATCTATATATATAAAAATGAATGTTTGTATATATATATATATATATATGTATGTATATATATATATAGGTATGTTATTTATGCATTGCTACACCATTCATCCGATCGTAATGAAATTTTCACACAACCTTGAGAGTCAAGGGGAATCAAATATAGAAATTTTTTTTTGAAATCTGTCACAAAATGAGCGGAGCGGGTGAGCAAGCGGGAACTATATATATATATATATATATATATATATATATATATATATATATATGTGTGTATGTGCGTATGTATGTGTATGTGCATGTATGTGTGTGTGTGTATGTATGTATGTATGTATGTATGTATGTATGTATGTATGTATGTATGTGTTTTTTACAATATTTCGGCACTAAATGCTCATTCAAAGTATGTATGTGTGTGTATGTATCTATGTATGTATGTATGTATGTATGTATGTGTGTGTGTGTGTGTGTATGTATGTGTGTGTATGTATGTATGTATGTATGTATGTATGCATGTATGTATGTATGTACATATGTGTGTATGTAGAATCGGATCTAGGGGGGGTCAACTGAGAGCGAAAGAATGAGCGAGAAAGCGACAGGGAACGGATAACGACCGGGAGCGGGAGTGTGTATGTATCTATGTATGTATGTATGTATGTATGTATGTATGTATGTATGTATGTATGTATGTGTGTATGTATGAATGTATGTATGTATGTATGTGTGTATGTATGATGTATGTATGTATGTATGTAGAATCGGATCTGGGTGGGGGGGCACTGAGAGCGAAAAAATGAGCGGGAAAGCGACAGGGAACGGATAACGACCGGGAGCGGGAGCGCAAGCGGGAAGGAAACGGGAGTGAAAAAGAAACGCATTAGGTAAACCTCTAAAAAACCCCGGGCAACGCCGGGTCCCCCCGCTAGTACAATAATAATAATTTAATGTCGTTAATAGAAAATAATTCAGGTACATTTCATAGAATGAATTTTATTAATATCATGAATATGGCATATGAGTATTAACATTAGATTGCCATGATGGATAGGTTGTTAAATCACTTGGAGTTCTGGTATTTCAAGCCTTGGACTACGGCTTAAATGATACAGAGGAGCAGAAGCTGTCTAACTCACTGGAGAGCCTCATAGGCCGAATGACCGGGGAAACCGAGGCCCCCCAAGATGGGGACGAGGGGATTGTCGATGACGTCAAGCCGGATATGTGTCTGAAAGATGTCATCCAGGTTACCGTCGAAGCGGTTTTTTTATTATTAGACTCAATTATTATTAGGGCTGTGCCGGTATATCGGCATGCCGGTATGCCGGCCGGTTTTTGGCAATACCGGCAAATACAGGTTCCGCCGGTATGAAGGGTGCCGGTATTGAACAATCGACAATCAGCACATCTATATATATAAAAATGAGATTATGTATGTATATCCAGATGTCCTTAATGCATTGCTACACCATTTATCCGATCGTAATGCAATTTTTACACAAGCTTGAGAGACAATGGGAGACAATTATAGTGAAGAAAAAATTGAAATCGGTCACAAAATGAGCGGAACGGGAGATCAAGCGGAAACGGGAATTATAAAATGAACGGGAATGGGAAAGCAAGAGGGAACGAAAAAGCGAGCGGGAAAGGTAAGGCAAGCAAGAGCGGGAAAGCGTCCGGAATCGGGAAAGCGACCTGGAGTGGAAAAGCGAACGAGAGCGAGAAAACGACCGGAAGCGGGAAAGCGACCGGGCGCAGGAAAGCGGCCAGGAGCGGGAGAGCAAGCAGGGAAGGAAATGGGAGCGAGAGAGACAAACATTAGAAAAACCTCTAAAAATCCCGGGCAACGCCGGGTATCCCGCTAGTCACTCATGAAAAACAAAAAAGTGAAAAACCTTTAGCAGCAGGATCGGTGACCGACTGCGGACGGTAGCACTAACAAACTTTCAAACACTATGTCTAGCCAATTTTAGGCTTTCGACATTATACCGGTACCGGTAATCCTCATTTTTGGCCTGGAAATACCAGTACCGGTACCGGCAGAAAAAAACCATACCGGCACAGCCCTAATTATTATGTATCTGAATGTTTTTAATGACAATTTGGAGTTTTATAAGTTCAGGAATTTTTTTTTTCATTCAGGAATGCATCAAGCATTTTGGGAAGGATGTGGACGTCGGAGCCCACTGCAAGGCGGTTTGCCGGGCTCTGGTTCACGAGACTGGGGAACTTGCGATGTTCCTTGAAAGGGTTGTATCTGAAAACGAGGTAGCTTGTAATTTCAACAATTACATTTTTTTTTTTATTTATTTGTAAAGCGCCAGATAGCAAAACGCGACTGAGGCGCTGGAGAAAAAAGTCAGCAAATTCAGAAGTTGGAAAAAAAACATAAATAGTTATAAAAAGTAATTAGTTAGATTTTCACTGTAGCTTCAGAAGTTTCCTGAAAGAAGAGAGAGAAGCAGCTGTCCTTGCTTGTGAAGGTAGTTTGTTCCAGTTGGTCGGAGCTGAGTGTCTGAAACCTCTGGACGAAAAATTAGAGCTGAATCTGGAACATTTCAATGCTTTTCCCGCAGATCTAAGATTGACTCCATGGTCTTGTGGATGAAGGAGATTATAGAGATATGGCGGAGATGACAGATTTAAGACATTATAGGTGAGAGTTGAAATTTTGAGATTGATTATGGAGAGAATAGGTGCAGGAACAGATCCGGGACCTGGGCCGGGAGAGCATCCCATGATTAATCGTGTAGTAGTGTTGATGAGACACTGTAACTTCTTTAAAGAACAAGAAGGAATGCCGTAAAGAAGGGAGTTACAGTAGTCTCTTTTTGAAAAAATTAGGCAACGCACCAATAAGTGAAGAACCGGGTTTGGAATAACGTTCAAAAAGTGTTTTATAGATTTTATATGATAGAAGGATGATTTGATTACATTGTTGATATGAGGAAGAAAGGTGAGGTGTCGATCAAGTGTTACGCCTAGGATTTTTACTGACGTGGAAAGTACCAGTGTGGAGCCAGCTAGCTCAATGGACGACAAAGTGAACCGCTTAGCCATGGGCGATGTGCCAAAAATAGCAGTTTCCGACTTATCAGGGTTAAGCTGCATTTTATTCAACTTGAACCAATAATTAAGTTCAGACACACAATCAGATAAATTCTTAATTGAGTTGTGGAAATCATCATTGGAGATTCCGATGCACATTTGAATGTCGTCGGCATAAACTAATAGAAGGGTAAGCGGAAATAAGAGAGGATATAGGAGACGTGTAAACAGTAAAAAGAAGAGGGCCCAGAACTGAGCCTTGAGGAATTCCTGAGTCCAGGGAGAAAATCGGTGAGCGCTGTCTGCCAACTTTGACATATTGTGTCCTATTTGATAGACAAGACTTGAACCAAGATAGCGCTTCATTTCGGAGACCAAATTTGTCATGTAGTCGGTTTATGAGGATTGTGTGATCGACCGTGTCGAATGCTGCTGAGAGGTCAAGTCCCACAAGAAGAGAGGCCTTCTTTCCATCAGCGTTAGAGTAGATGCAGTCGAGTAGATAAAGCAGAGATGTTTCAGTGGAGAAATTGTTTCGATAAGCAGACTGGAAATGTCTGTAATTAGGATTTTTATAAGATGTAGCCGAACACGATTTAGTACCAATCTCTCCAGCAACTTTGAAATGGTAGGAAGGTTAGAAATAGGTATGTAATTCGTAAGCATCTGCGTCCCGATATCGCTATCTCGAATTCAATCGAGATTTCAAAACGATACGGGAGATCCCGTATCGCTATTGAAACGATACAGCCTGCGGAAGAAGTCTCGTATCGATATAATTGGCGATACTTAAAATTTCATTCCCGATAAAAATCCCGAAAAAATATCGGGATTTTTTAAAAATATTTTCCAATAAATAACGAAAGTCATACATATTTAATTAACGATTGTCACAACTGTGAATATTTGCAATTGATTCATCAACATTGATTAATTAATCTACCTATTGACAGAAGTTTATAACTATTATCATCCCCACTTTAAATTCGGTTTTCCAGACAGCCTGTAGCCCCATTATTTACTATTTTTAGTCTGGGAACCGGCAGCAAAAAAGCCACGCTCCTCTCAGGCTGCTAGTCGAGCTCTGCATACTACTGATACTACAAGGCAATCGTACTCGCTGACATCGATGAATATTATTATTAATGAGAATAATGAGTAATGTAATAGTAATGATCATTCTATGTTTATGTTTTGGTTTAGTCCGTTTCATAAACTTATTTTTTCAAATTTGTTACATAGAATTGGAATGATTATTTTAGTGTTTCGATATCCGTAATTGACCGTAATAGTAGCTCATCTAAGATATATCTTTATAATCTCGATGATATTCTTGGTTGTGTGTGAATATGTGTGTGCCACTTGTAGTGTGCACGACAGTGCCGCAGCCCGTATCGTCTGCAGCTGGAATTCGAAACTTTCTTAGCTTCTTTCTTGCTATTGCTAACCAGATTCGCCATCGCCTATAAATAAACACGCTGGGTTTTTTTTCACTTTCTTAATTCTTGCATAGAGGCACTTTCTCGTGTTTGTCATCATTATCATGCTGCGTCACCGGGGTCAAATCTGGGAGTACTTTGAGGAAGAGACGATCATGCAGAAAGTCAATGACAAGGATGTAGAAGTAAATCTTGCCAGATGCAAAGACTGCGGGAAACAATATCATTTTAATTTAATCTTAGTAATCTAGTAATCTCAATCTCAGTAATCTGCAATCTATTTCTATCTCCATTGGTTTTTCCACTTTCACTATTGAATTGCCTAAAAATGTCGTTCTTTTCTTTTGGTGTGCTAGAAGGTTTTCTACTTTTCAATTACTTGAAAAAATAATTTTAATTTTTTTTTCATCGGCAAGTAAAATCATTTAATTAAATTGATAAACTACCGCATAATGCGTACTAAATAAAGTAAATAAATACTTACTATCGGCGGTAGCGTTTTATTTAGAATCTAAATTTAGAAAAATAGATGTACCGAAACTAAACAAATGGAACTTATTTCAAGTTGTAAAAAAATTAAATTTTGTAAATTTTTATAAATTTTGAAATTTTTTAATATTTATATATATTTTTTTCAATGAATTTCTTGAATGTAGTTATTAATATTGTCTGTCGCGTATAGTTCATCATTCTATGTTATCTCTAGGCAAAATTTCCACTTCAGTCGAGATCCCGAAATCGTATCGTATCGTTATTGTTCGAGGCGTCTCGCATCGTTTAATTCGAGGCAAATTTCAGAAATCGTATCGTATCGTTCCAAAAAAATAACGGGACGCAGAAGCTTAGTAATTCGCTGGTACAGATTAATCTAGGGAAGGCTTCTTCGATAAAGGAAGGATTTGTGCTGTCTTGAAAGCTGAGGGAAACACACCTTGGGAAAAAGATAAGTTGGCCAGCCTGGCAATTATTGCAGACACAGCGTTGGAGCTGCTTTTAAGGAGTAAAGGGGGTAGGATGTCGAGAGGAGACGATTTGTTGGGGAGGAATTTAATGAGGTTGGATACCTCAGATATAGAAACTGGAGTAAGTTGGAGAAGAGGTTGGGTGTCGAGAGGTCTTGAGTATATGGGTTGCTGGGAACAATTCTGAGATGACAGTGAGTCGTGGATCTTTCTAATTTTATCTTGAAAAAAAGCAGCGAACTGAGGAGCAAGAGTGGAACATTCATCATCGTGCTGAATGTTTTTCTTGTTTCTATGTAGTAGTGAATTAGCTAGTTTCCACAAGAGTTTAGGATTGTTAGAAGCGGAAAGCAGCTGATCGGAAAATTGAATCAGATCTGGCCCTGAGGATGGCTTTCCTGGCGGCGTCTCTTGCAATATTGTAATTTTTCTTGTTGGTGGGATTTTTGTCGCGATAAAACATTTTTTCCGCCCTTCTTCTGTAACGTATCATTTTGATGACTTCGGGAGGTAGTGCAAAGAAATGGTGGGTGCTAACTCTATTGGTGCGTTTGGTAACAGGCACATGAGAATCCAACAGCCTCAGGAAAGTATCATTCATTGCTATGACATAATCATCGACGGATGTGAATTCATTGTCAATTAGTCCGGAATCTAACAAGTCGGTGTTGAATTTTGCAAGATCAATTTTATGGATGTGACGAAAGCTGAACGTAATTTTATTTTGAATTTCGACCCGAAGTTTGATATCACATGAAATGGCGAGGTGGTCGGAGATGGGAAAATCTGAGACAGTGAGATTAGACACTAAGGAAGAACTATTGGGGGTAATGATAAGGTCCAAGAGGTTGCCGGAGATATGAGTTGAAGACGTAACATGCTGTAACAAATTGTTGCTGTCAAGAATTTCGGAAAGACGGTGGTCTATGGAAAGGCTGGACTTGGTAGGAGAGTTAGGACCCCGAGGAGAGTTGAAATCACCGCATAATAAGAAATCAAGTTTGTTAATGATGATTTTGTCTAGAAGATCAGAAAGTTACTCAATGAATGTAGGGTATGAGGTGTCAGGAGGACGATAGAGACAGATTAAAATTACGGAGGTAGATCTGTCTCTTATTATTAACGAGCAGTGTTAAAATGTGTAGGCTAGCATCGTAGGAGGAGATTTTAAACTCGTTATTTACATTTTGTCGATGTTGGTGGAAGACGGAAAAGCCAGATGGAGCAAGGTCAAGCTTAACACAATCAGAGGAATCGGCAGATACCCATGTTTCCGTGATAGTCAGGATATTCAAATTATATGTCTGGATGAAGTTATGAAGCATGCCAGCTTTATTAACGGCTGATCGAGCGTTAACCAGACCGAATTTCAGTAAGCTTTCATTGGAATGATTTGGCATGCAGGACATTAGTTTCACCTTTTTACTTTGACAAGATTTATTTTTAGATTGTGTTTGAGCGTTGAGGTGATCTTGATAACAAGCCTGCATATCTCGCGCCCGGACAGTAGTCGTTCGGCCAGTAGTCAATTTTTCGTCCGCACCATTGGATTCAGCGAGCATCATCCTTTTGTTGGATTTTGGCTTCCAGATATTGTTTTTGAAGAGTGTGTTGCGTAATGTCTTTGTGACACGAAGCGCTGCAGCGGAACCAATGTCGAGTAACTGTGATGTGCTGTATTTGATTCTACTCATGGTGAGCGATAATATCTCCTGTGCTATGTGTTGAAAATGTGGAAAAAAAGCAAAACTAACGTAGAGACTAAAATTAAGAATATTGTATCACTTGATACGATAGAGGATAAAGCTTAATTATTAACTATTTAATCGAAAAACGGGACGCTTGAGAACACGCTATGTTTACATAGACATGAAGCTAAACGCTTTAAACGTGCTAAAGGATCTTTTTGTGTGTGTGTGTAATAGAGGCTTTAGAGGTCATTTACATTTATATTATTTTTGTATTTGTGTATTTAGAGGTCATTTATATTATTTTTGTATTTGTTTAATTTTATAGCATTACCAGCAAACGTTGTTTTGCCTAATAAATTATTTTGGTTTTCTTATTAAAAGTTTAATGTACAAAATTAAGACAATTTAAAAAATCGATATCAATCCTTCCCCGCTCGCTCTCCCTTTCCAGCTTGCTCTCGTTCCCGCATGCTTTCCCGCTCTCGCTTGCTAAAGTAGAATAAAGGGCTTTTTAGAGGTTTTTCTATCGTTTTCTCTCACGCTCCCGTTTCCTTTCCCGCTTGCTCTCACGCTCCGGTCGCTTTCCCCCTTTTCGACCACCTAGATCTCTAAAACTTTCAGGAAAGCTTTATTCTGGATGACAATACATGAATTTAATGTTTCTGACATGAATTAGGCCTTAAATCAATTAAAATTAATCAGACAGTCCAAGATACTCTTTCATAGGAAACATATATATATATATATATATATATATATATATATATATATATATATATATATATATATATATATATATATATATATGAATATATATACATGAATATATATATATATATATATATATATGAATATATATACATGAATATATATATATATTCATGTGAAATAGCTGATTTTACGATCAGTTTCCCATTGATAGACGTTAAAGGATTTAGAACAACTATTATGGACATTAAATTATTTAATTATTAATAGATTAGAAGGTATAAATAGCCTTAACAAAGCTTCATTTATTATTTTCCAATAAACTGCAAAACCATTCTATTGAGCCCGGTATACGATTTGCTGATATTGTAACATTGGTGTCAGAAGTGGGATACAAGAATGGTTTTGAAATCATTGGATGAGCTTTGGGCGAGTGAAATGAAAGACGAGCTGGAGAAACGTGGCCTGAGCGATACAGGTAAAAAGGACACACTTATGGAACGCCTCTTAGCCGCGTTAGTGAATGAGGGCTATGGGCCTGACGACGATGAATATTTATTCGATATTGACGAGGAAGCTGTGGTTAAGCGGAGAAAATTAAAAAGCAAATTGCTGGAGGAAGAAAGACAACAAGCGAGAGAAAACATGGCAGCACAGGAGAAGGAATGATTTTTGGCCACGAAAACAAAGTAGCAGCAGCCGGTACAACTGTTGAGAGTTTGGTCGCAGGGTTGGCTGAGGCAGTGGTGACGGTGACGATGGCGATGAGCCAAAGAAAGACTCTGTTGATGAGCCGAAAAAGGACTGGAAGAAATTGCGTCAAACGGTCAAGAGACTTGACCATGTTGTTTGCGAATTGCGGTCAAAGCCACGAGTAAAGATCAAGGTATTTTGGTGTTCGTGACCGAGTCGCATTTCTCAAAAGCGACTATGCTGTTCGGGACGAACAGAATTAAGAAGGGGTTAATCATGTAAAATCGCTGATTTTACGATCAGTTTCCCATTGATAGACGTTAAAGGATTTAGAACAACTATTATGGACATAAAATTATTTAATTATAAATAGATTAGAAGGTATAAATGGGCCTTAACAAAGCTTCATTTATTATTTTCCAATAAACTGCAAAACCATTCTATTGAGCCCGGTATACGATTTGGTGATATCGTAACAATATATATATATTTATATGCATTTCTATATGTTGCATTTTCCTATGAAAAGGACATAATTGCACCTCTTTGTTTCTCCAAAATAACTTTTTTAAATAATTTAAAAAAAATATTTTAAATAGCCTACAACCTATCCTCAGACCTACCAAATGTACACAAACAATTTCATAAAAATCGGTTCAGCCGTTTCGGAGGAGTTCAATTTCAAACACCATGACACGAGATTTTTATATATATATAATAGAGATAAATTAATTAAAAAAAGAATGTTTTTAATGTTTAGAAACTTAGCTCTCTGTGTGAGCAGTCTGATCCAGAAGATCAAAAACAGCTTTCTGGCTTACAGAGAAGAGACTGGGTCAGTCAAATTTACGAATTAAATGTAGTAACTTTGAGATCTTCTATTCTAATCTTCTATTTGTAAATGGTGGTCTTATTAGTTTTACGTTTTATCAATCAGGCGAGGCTGTGGATGCAGGTAATGAAGGAACTTCGTCAGGGCGTGAAATTGAAAAAGGTGGAACTATCGCTATCGCCTGCCAATCATTCGGTCGAATATGAACTCACACCTTACGAGATTCTAATGGACGATGTACGACGCAAAAGATACACCCTCAATAAAGTCCTGGTACGGGTTGTTTGCATGAATTCCGAAAGAGTTTAGAAATAAAAGTGTCTGGTGATATCTGTTTTTTTGTATTGCATAACGATTCTATGCTTGCGCATGAGCTTTTAATTGTTGAAATATTTTTGTTAAAGAGTTTTGGACTTATTATTTTTTCGTATTTCTATTTTTTTAATTAACTACAGAAAGCCGAGCACGTTTATCCGATCAGAGTGAAGAAGGACGTCCACGAAATAATTCTTGACTTCATCAGGTCGCGCCCCCCTCTCCAACCGGTGGGTCGCGACCCGTAAATAATAATAATAATAATACAATTATTATAACATATAATCGTTTTTGTATTTATTTGTTTATTTTGTGTGATGTGTCTGAATGGAGGTTATCTCTGTTATTTTTCCGCGCATGATTAATTCCACGTTGCCTCTCCGCGTCCAGGCGAACAAGAGAATTCTGACGGCTCCCCTGGAAAGGTACGTCGATCCGAGGGAGAGACTCCTCATCGACATCAGGATGGTCAAGCCCCAGCTGAAACCGATTCCAAACAGGCCGTGTAAGTTGAAATCTTTAAAATATATATGTTTTGTATAATCTCCTGTGCTGAGTGCATTAACAGGCAAGCGATAAGAAATTGGTAAAAAAATATCTTAAGTATTTCTGATGGCAGATTTAATCTGGTTTTATAGTTTTTTCCTCGTATTTGTTCAAGCTTGGCGGATTTTTCCCGGCTTTGTCAAGCGCCGTTGAACGTATCTCGGAGGTATTTGTTTGCAGTGTGCCTGTGCGTGCGGGATTTGATAAGTATGTTCGATATTGTTCAAAAAAATTATTTTGATTACTACGTATTTATTTGTAATTACAAAAGCTGACAGTTCACGAATGATCCAAACTGACAGCAGAGGGAACCAGGTGAAGAAAATCATAAAGCCGGACCTTTCACTTCTCTCGTTCAACTCTGACGTAAGTGAATGTTATTGTTCCCCTCTTTTTTTTGTAAGTACTTGTATTATATGTATGTATATTTGTATGCATGTGTTAGTATGTATGTATGTGTGTGTGTATTCGTATGTATGTGTTTGTATGTATGTATGTATGTGTGTGTGTATTCGTATGTATGTGTTTGTATGTATGTGCTTGTTTGTATGTGTTTGTTTGTATGTGCTTGTTTGTATGAATTTGTGTGTGTGTTTGTTTGTATGCGTTTGTGTGTGTGTGTTTCACAAGGTTTGATGTCTAGGGTGAAACCGATTTTTGATTCCAAAATTGTGATCAACCGAATATTATACAAATTCAGAGCAATCGGATTAAGCGAATCAAATAGTTTCCTTAATTTGCTGAATTAAATTGTAATAATTCATTAAAACATATTTAACAGTGATAGATTGTCACGACAAGTTGTCAATCGATCGACTTGCAAGGTGTCCAGATTGCTGTATTAATTAACGTTTACTGAGGTTGTGTTGATAATCTTGATAAACAGGTTCCCCTTAACTCATTAAACTGCAAATTCATCAAACTGATTCGACGTTCTAAAGTTGTTTTTGTTTGAAACCCGCCGTGTGGCGTCAATAGAGAGACAAGTTTCGGCACTCCCACGTGTCTTTTACAGTGGCAAACCATCGGGAGTGTTTGTTGTTAAAAGCGAAGATGTAGCCACTTCTTGCTAAGCATTTGACAGTTATATAAGTTTTTGATCATTAAATTGCTTCAGTTTTAACAATATGTCATATTCTGTGTTAAAATAAGTTTATTATTATCTTATTACTCTTTTTAAATTTACTTAACTTTAATATATTAAAATATATAAATATGTTAATATTCATTTTAATTTTCTTTAATATTTAATATGTTGAAATATATCTTTTAATGTGGATTGCACTTGATGAAAGTTTTATATCGCCTTTGAATTTACGAAAAGTTGTTATATATATATATATATATATATATATATATATATATATATACATACACACGTTCACTTTGATTGGTTGAAGAAATGCATGGTTTTCTGTTTGATAGAACGAGTGCGACATCACCAGCGATTACAGCAACAGCGGCCACACCAGGGACGATGACGACAAGAACAGAGTGTCGGCCCTCGATCTTGAACCTCTCACCCCCCTCTCCCCTAAAAGTCCTCCTAAACATCTACCCTGGCAGCACACGGGCATGTATCTATTTCTTTCTTTTCGGTTTTAATAATTAAACATGAAAATAAATATATGACGAATAAATATACTTTTTCTTTTAACGTTTATAATTCTATAACGATTACGGCAGTGGTGGCATAAATAGTTTGTTTGTTTCCTATTCATACTCATCATTATCATCATCAACGTTGTCATGATAAGCAGTGAAGCATTTTAAAGTGCCGCTTTCGCTTACTGAACTTTTATTTTGTTGGCAACCCCCACTACCACTCGACTGCTGATTCGTCGATTGGTCGAGAATAGCACTCGACCTGTTGAAGATCACGACCTCCGTAAAGCCGTTCAGAAGACACAGCATTACGGTTTGCGAGACGCCTCGTCTATCCAAGAACTTCCCGTTCAAGGTTGCTTGAGATCGTAAATCAGTTCATTGCACGAGTCCCGGTGTCGTCATTGTGCGTGTGTGTATGTGTGTGCGTGTGTTTTTATTTGACCGTTTTGGAGCGGAAATCCCGGTTTTTTTTTAATCGTAGTTCTTCTCGCTAACACGTGTGCTTGTTTTGTTGTCATAGTAACCCTTCTCTATCAGTCAGTTGCCGCATGGCTTTACTAACATAGATGAGAGATGTCATGATGACGATGATGATGATGATTAGATAACATTTCAATGGGTTTCTACCACCTATTTATACCACCAGGCTGTGTTCGATTATTTGCTAACATGGTTGTTTTCAATAGAAGTCGTTTAACTTTTTTTTCATTTTTGATCATTTTTTTACGAATTGCTCTCGTCCGATAGAGTTTGGTCACTGGCCTGCGTTTTCTTCGAAGAGAACCAAAAATAACGACACCGACAACGTCGCCGCCACATCATCATCATCATCTTCGTCGTCATTTTTGATGCCGTCATCGTCGCATCACTTTTTCTCCGCGTCGACCTCGGCCATGAAGAGCCAGGTCGACCGATTCGTGGCTGCTGACTTTAGCAACTTTGTGAGTCGTTTTGTCAGTTGTATTGCATCATCATCGTGATGACTAGCATTATCATCATCGCTACTATTAGCTAGCATCATCATCATTATCATCATCATGACAAGCATTATCATCATAGGCTACTATTAGCTAGCATTATCATCATCGCTACTATAAGCTAGCATCATCATCATGATGACTAGCATTATCATCATCGGCTACTATTAGCTAGCATTATAATCATCAGCTACTATTAGATAGCATCATCATCATCATTATGACTAGCATTGTTATCATCATCTCCATGACTAGCATTATCATCATTGCTACTATTAGCTAGCATCATCATTATCATCATCACAACTCCTTCATTACCCTGTATCATTTAGGCTAAAAGATCTCCATTGCTTCTACTGATAGCATGAATGTGATGATAATAATAACAAAAATAATTTTATAAATTTATAATATAACTCATAGGGCATGTTAAAGGTGTTTTTCTGCTATTTACTTGCAAGCTTTCTAACAGCATGCATGCTTGAGCCTATTCAAAAAGTAAAAGTTCAAGTAAATGTGATGGATTATATTTTCTTGGATTTGATAGATTATAAGCAATAAATACGTACAATCATCGCATCTCAGCAGGAAAGGATAAAATTATCTTTTTGTGGCTTGGAAGATTGTGCCGCATTTAGGAAAGGAATGTCGAACTGCGATGAAATTTAAGTATTAAGCATTTATTAACTGAAATAATTACCAAACAAAAAAACTAAATACTTTTTCATTCCTTGAAGAAGAGCATGGCATCGACGATGGAGTGTCTTTCCCTGACCGTGGAAGAGGTCATGCACATCCGGGGCGTGCTCACCAAGGCCGAGCTGGAGTGTGCGTCCGTCAATCTGGAGTTGCATTCTCTCCTCCAAAATGGAAAGGTTTGTGTCTGTGGTAGAAAGAATATAGTCCCAAAATTTTAATAATGTCTGCGAATAGAGCACTGTTCATTTTTATATTCTATTAATTGTAATATTAAATTCATGCTAACTCATCAATGCAGGTGTGTTTCACCTGTAAGAAAGTCAAGTTCTCTATATTCGGTCCGTGGCCCACTAAATGCAAGTTCTGCTGTCGAAATGTCTGCTCCCAATGCTCAAGCAAAGTTAGTTGCTTAGCTTTCATTTTTTTCTCATAAGAACTTTTAAAAAGTTTTTCAAACTTTTTTTGAATTGTTCGAAAGTCAATTTAATTGAATGTTGATTTCAATTTCGAGCTTCCCGTTTTTATTTTCGAGATGAGAATTCCGACCGAGCATTTCGAGCACATACCCGTATATACACTCAACCCGAGTCCTTCATCTCCGATGGACAGTACTCCACTGTACTGCATAGACGGCAGTTTGTAAGCTTTTTTGCGTCTGTTCTTTATTATCTAATAATAACTATATATTAATAAATTAAATGAATGTATGTCTGTATCAAAAACCTAAAAGGATTTTATTGAAATTTGACTCACTTGTCAGGGTCAGGGGGGTTTGTGTCCACTTTGCTATATAATCTGCCAGCCAGTTGGGCTTTTTGGCCAAACAACAAAATAAACCAGGCAAAGCTGGTTATCCCAGTTAGACTTGTTTTTTTAGCATCGCCATTATTATTATTATTATTATTATTATTATTATTATTATTATTTGGAGTATATTAATGTTTTAATATTTTCCATCACAACTCGCAGGACTGGATCAGCTCCTTCTTCTCCTGAACGACAGCTGGACATGCCGTCGCTCGCCGAGCATTTAAAAATGAAAATCGAAAGTGACAAGAAATTACAAAAAACATTTTCGTTGGACAAGAAGCTGCCTGCGCAGTCCGAACGCCCGGGGATGAACTTGTCCGCGACCAATGAGGTTCCAGCAAGAAATGTTTTCCAAAGGGCAAACACCATTCGTCCTTTTTCTGCCACTGTCGGGGCTTCTTCCTCCGTTAAGTCTCGGATCCTTGAAAGCGGCCCGATGATGAACGTGTGCTGCGACTGCAAGGCCATGATAGTCGGCATCATCCGGGCCAGCAGGCGATGTCTTGCGATGCTGGGACAGAGAGGGGCTTGCGGCAGGGCCGAAAGGGCGTACAGCGCTTGCCCGTCTTCGAGGAGGAGCTACGGTAACCTGGGAGACGACCCCCGGTCGTCTGCAGCTGGTCACAGATCGAATAAGTGATGGCTGCTTCTCATGGTAGTCTTAGTGGCATTGTATTGTAGTCTTGTACTACACCATCTAATCTCTCTTTTTATTTATTTATTTATTTATTTCTTCGTTTAATATTCTCGCTTTTTGTTTATTAAAAACTTTTTATTTTCAATTTACTTTCAAAGCCAAATAATTCTAATCGTTATACATAACTGACTGTTGGAGTTTAGTCGTTTTTGTAGCAAATTTTTCATTCTGCGATATCAAATTATTTTCCAACTTAAATTTTTAATAGTTTCGGCTTAACGATTCCGTTTCTACGAGCTGGCTGACCTCGTAACGACTATCCCAACTATGCTGCTTTACGTCATCATTTAGATAAATATTTTGTCTTTCTGTCAGATTTTTTGCTTTATCATTTCTTTTATAGGAAGATCATTTGTTTATGCTAGTCACTAATATGGACTTTCAGAAATAGCTCCTAATTTTTGTTATATCCACCTTGACATATATATTATGAATGTTTTTGGGACTATATATTCTGTAAATACATCTTTATAACATTTTTTTTAAATCTATTAATCTACAACAAATAAGTGAACTAGTTATATTGAAGTTTTTTTATACAATAATATATTTTTAAACTTTTCGTCTCTATTTGTTAAAAGAATTTGTATAAATTCGACTCTTTAAATATGGTTGTATTATTATTATATTATGATATAATAATTATGGTACTAAGGATATTATAGGTGTATTTGTCTCGTTCCATCAATTTACTTCTGAGACCATAATAAGTGAATATAATCTTTGTTTCCTTCAAGAGAATTGATATTCAGTGTTTCTTATTATTATATTTCTTATTATTTCGATTATTATTATTTTTATTTTTTGTTTGGTTTCTTTGAAGAACTAAATTTGCCTGAGTTAATCAGTTTTCATTTTTTGTTTCTTTTATTTATTTGCGTCTGCATCCAGTCATCTGCAACTTTTTGTTTGTTTTTTCGTTTTATTTCGAATTTTTGAAAATGAAATTCTCATTTGTTGGTTACCCTGAGTTGTTTGGTTTCGTAATTTTTTCTTTCGTTTTTTTGCTGGTAATTTCTTGAAGAATAGTCGTTTTTGTTTGTGAGTGTTTGTTGCAAGTTTATAATTAGAAATTTTGCAATAATAAGGAGTCTAACTTATTTTTATTAATAAAATATTAGAGTATAAGATTCAAGCATTCTTTTTAATAAAATATTAGAGTATAAGATTCAAGCATTCTTTTTAATAAATTATTTGAGTATAAGATTCAAGCATTCTTTTTAATAAATTATTAGAGTATAAGATTCAAGCATTCTTTTTAATAAATTATTAGAGTATAAGATTCAAGCATTCTTTTTACACTCATCTAAACCGTTTTTCACACAACTTGAGTGTTCTCAGTTATAAACAAGTGAAAGGAGTGTTTGTATTTCGTGGTGGTATTCGTTGCGAATGCATCGGTCAAACGATTCTATCTGCCATTTGGGAATGGATTAGCTTGTAGTAATTTGCGTCCTTGATATTTATGGTTTGATAATTACGGGGTCTGTAACCCTTAGTTATTCTGCTGAGGCAAACATAGGAGATGAGGGTTCTGAGGCTGTTGGTAGGGGATGGGGGTTCTGAGGCTGTTGGTAGGGGATGGGGGTTCTGAGGCTGTTGGTAGGGGATGGGGGTTCTGAGGATGGTGGTAGAAAGTTTTCTGTGAGAGGATATGGAGCAGAACAGCATTGACTTAATTTTGACAAAATATAAAAAAAAATGAAAAAATACGTGTTTCACCATTTTTTGAAAATGTGGTTTCCAGGACCTCAAATGTGGGTTGGAAAATTGGGTTATTTGGTTTTTAAAGTAGCTGCTACTCAAAAACTGTGAATGCTACAGGAGTAAAAATTAGTATTTAGTTTCTACTTCAGAAATAATGAAATAAGTGTTTTAGCATTTTTTAAAAATTTGGTTTTCAGGACTTCAAATGTGGGGTGGAAAATAGGGTTATTTGTTTTTAAAGTAACTGCTACTCAAAAACTGTAAATACCACAAATGTAAAAATTAGTATTTAGTTTCTATTCTAAAAATAAAGATATACGTGTTTTACCATTTTTTAAAATTGGTTTCCAGGACCTCAAATGTGGGGTGGAAAATATGGTTATTTGGTTTTTAATATAACTGCTACTCGAAAACTGTAGATGCTACAGGAGTAAAAATTATTATTTGGTTTCTACTCCAGAAATAATGATATACGTGTTTTACCATTTTTTGAAAATTTAGTTTCCATGACTTCAAATATGGGGTGGAAAATAGGGTTACTTGGTTTTTAAAGTAACTGCTACTCAAAAACTGTAAATGCTACAAAAGTAAAATTAGTATTTAGTTTCTACTCTAAAAATAATGATATACGTGTTTCACCATTTCTTGAAAATTTGGTTTCCAGGACCTCAAATGTGAAGTGGAAAAAGGGTTATTTGATTTTAAAATAACTGCTACTCAAAAACTGTAAGTGCTACAGATATGAAAATTAGTATTTTGAGGTTTTGTGCCGGTTAAAAGTAGATGAGTGCAGTTTATCACCGGACGGACGGGCCAAGCCGTTATTTTAGGGTCTTCATACGGCCCTGCCCAAACCTTAAATCAAGGTGGGATGGGCCGAGATTTTTAACCAAGTATATAGACATTTTAGTGATTTTAGGGTGTTCAGACCTGAAGTCAAGGTGGGACGGGCCGAAGTTTTTCATCAAGTATAAAGAACTTCTAGGCCTGTAAAAACGGGCCGGGCCCATATTAGACGGGCCGTGCCGGGCCAGGAATTTCGTTTTTGAAACGGGCTGGGCCAAGTTGTCGACGGGCCGAGCCGAGACCTAAAAAATTGATCCGTGCAGTACTCTACTATGTATGCACGGTTCAAATTCTCTAATTTTATGCGAGCGAAGCCGCTACGGGCACTGCTAGTTTATATATATATCTATATTATAGTAGCCCACGTCACTCACCCACTCACTCACTGATTCTGTCACGCTTACGTAATAAGTCGTATAGACCAAGGATGTCTTGTTATATCAAAACATCCTTGTATAGACCATGGACGTCTATATAATAGTATCTGGACAGTTAGCCAATAATAGCCTTGTACCCAGTTGGTCCCATGACTGCGCAATGCTTCATATACGCATTATAAGTTTGATTTATAGCTAAATCATGTGGAGTGAAAAACACAACGCTGTTTTGAGATAAAACAAATATATTTTACTTAATCAAAATCCATAAAAAGTAAAAATCATAAAAAAATAAAGAAAAAGTAAACTTAAGAATTTTAAATTATAACAATTATAGTTATTTATTAGTAGTAAAGTCAAAGTTATTAGAAAATTTTCAATATTTTAACATTGTGATAATTAAAACAGTAAAAATTGTATGTTTTCAGTTCTGAGTTGAGATTCAAAGGTGTGCAATCAATTATTTTGCAGAAAAGTACTCTGTGACTCGATGACAATGACGACAGAAATAATTTTGCCAGTTCTGGTGATGCCTTGATTTCTTTAAAAACTTTCCAGCAATGTACGCATAAAATTACGTTACGATACGTTACGTTACAGGGGCCAGATAGACTATGTCTACAGGGGATCCTTCGTCTAAGTGGGTATAAATTTTTTCAAAACAAACTAGCAAATTTGTTAGGCATGATCGCCTTTGTACGAATCCATGTTGGCTGTTTATCAAAATGCTGTGGTGTCTAATGTGGTTCATTTCTTCGAGCTGAATGATTTTTTCCATGACTTTGCAAATAATGCACGTGAGACTTACTGGACGATAGTTACTTGCCTCAGATCTGCTATCTTTTTTTAAAAAGTGGTACAATGATTGCATCTTTCCAATCTCGAGGAATTTCTCCAGGCTTCAAGGACCTGTTCATTAAGTATTTAAAAGACTGTTGTCAATTGTCAATGTTTTCATATTTTATAGATTTACTATATCATCAGTAGCGTAGTAACCTAATATTTCACTACGGGCGAAGGAGAAAAATGCCGCCCCTAATTTTTACGAATTTTCTCGGCATCTTCACCGAAACTATCCTGCCTGTGCATTAGCACCAATTAGGTGTAACTCCGTTTTTAAGTTTAGCAACATTTAAAGCAATTTTCACACATTTTCACGCGAATTGTTTAATTTCCCCTAATATTTTATATAATTCAATAAATCTTCTTTTATTGGTTATGATTATGAACTGGCCAAATAGAAGTTATTAAACCAAAGTACATAGTATTGTAAGCATGAATAGTATACAGGAACGCAATATACTGTATACTGGAATGAAAGAGTACAGCATCGCATCTTTTTTGCTTTAATGGATGCAAAATCCCTCAAGATATCACCACCATCGAGTTTTTCAGCAGCTTCCTTTTCTATGGAAAGAATAGCCAAATTTGTAAGTCGCTTCTGAGTCATGGTTGATCGGAGAAACGTTTTTATAAGCTTTATCTTAGAGAAGCTGTGTTCGCAACTTGCCACAAGACACCAATCGTGAGGAAAATGCGAAGAAGAATAGCGAGATTCGGTAAGCATTCAATAAGAGCCCACTTCACAATCCACTGCAGCATCTCCAAAGATCCAAACTGTGAAAAGTCTTCTCCCGTTATGTCGGAAAAGCTCTTTGCATGTTTTCGAAATCGTTTTATCTCTTGAAGCAAGTCAGTCGCATTTACATCTGTATAGGTATTTGTCACATAATTAACATTCTCCTTCATGGCAGAAAATAGGCTGCTTTCAGAAAGCCAAAGTGAATGTTAAGATTGCGCAGCTCTTGCGTACGTCTGGAAATTTCGGCTGTGAGTCGATCCATCACTTCAAGGTGTTCTATTCGCATTTCCTGTTGCATAGTCAGTCCTATATCTGTTGTCTCTTTTCCAGGCAAACGTTTCTTCTTCCTTATTCGTCTTTACATGGGAATAATCATTTCCCCGCAAAACGCAACAGCTGCAGCATGAGCCTCTAAAACAACAGAATCTCTCTCTTCGGCCAGGAAAAACGAGAGCAACTGCATCTTTGATGCACAGACATCAAGTCCTAGGTTTGTAAGTACTTCTGTGAGTCGTTAATCTCATTCAGTAATCGCACCCAGAAATGAAGATACGCAACGAAATTGTAGGTCAGAATAGTTGATAAAAAGCACCCGGCATCACCTCTTGTCTCCATGTTCTCTGACTGGAGTTCCTCCACGGCTCTGATCACTTTTTGTAATTTACTGTGAAAAACAGCAACAGCATCATATCTTGCACTCTACAGAGTATCGGAAAGACGTTTAACAGTCACTGTAACATTATTCTTCAAGATGTCCCATCTGTGAGTAGATGCTGAAAAGAAAATAAACACTTTTTCAACCGTGCCAAAGAAGGTAGAAGCATTTGCAGTAAGGCAGGCAGAATGGACACCTGCTAAATTCAAGCTGTGATTAAGTGATTATTGCACGGTATGAAGCTGGCGTTTTTGCAGATAGTCTGTGTGCGTTTGATAGTGGGCATATGTGAGAGTGTAAATATGGGGCGTGGCTTTAACGTTCTCTAATAATGATAAGGGGAAGTGCGTTAACAGCCGTAAACTCTCTATGTCTGTGTATAAGCATGGAAATTAGTTTGAATAACTGTATTTGCATGAAATACAGTGGTCTAAGATGAATGATTTTAGTTGTGTGGAAAAATTCGACTCTTTTAAAGTTTTTCCTCCATTTTTGTAAAAAGGTCGTCACTTTTTTAAGATTTTAATTTTGCCGCCCCTCCTTAGTGCCGCCTTGGGCATTTGCCCCGTCCGCCCCCATTTCTACGCCACTGTATATCATCAAAAATATTTTCCAAAACATTTTTAGTCACAGAATTACAAAATTATAAAGGATTTTTATTTTCACCTTTACGATGTAAGTTAGTTCTGTAGCAGCCATAAAGAAATGTGTTCAGGGAAATATGAGAAGAAACTTGGGCCTCTGGAGAATAAGTCGCAGGTCATATTTTCAAAAATTTTTTAGAAAAACGTGAGACCCTTCATAAGCAACCAACTTTGCTACAAAAATGTTTCATGTTAACTGTAAACTGTATAATACCTCTATCCAATTCTTCTTCTATCCATACAAAATGCTGTGCCGTGTTCACCACACCCAGAACACCCCCGGTCCAAGGCCGTAACCAGAATGAGGACACCGAGGACGAGTCCTCGGTAGAAATTTTACTAAAAAAAATTTTTTAATAAATACAAAATTCATTCGGGTTTTTTTGGTCTAGACTTGAATAATCTAATGCTACGTTTTTAGGTAGTGGAGCTCTAGTCATACAAGTCAGAACGGGGGAGTTTAGACATATCAGCTCACTATCGGTTACGCTGTAAGATGAGAGTGCACACCAGCACACGCGGACATATATATTCTCTGTCTCATTTGTAAAGGAATGTCTTGAAAATGTTTTAAGCTCTAAGACCATACCCACAATGTACAAAACAGGCTGGACATCAAGAGTAAAATGCCTAAGCGCATTTATTGCACATTTCTCGGTGGTGTACAAAGTTCTGCAAATTATCGTTCGCACCGATAATGGTCAACGGAAAAGTAGCAGATTCCGCAATATCTTGTCAAAATGCCTTGGAAAAATTTGAGTTTTTTGTGACATGTGTCATTGTACAAAATTTTCTGTCCTTTACATATCTACTCAGCCTTCAGCTACAGAAGGCGGACTCCGATTTGTTTCAGTCTTATCTAGAAGCAAAGGTTGTAAAAGATATACTTCACGACCACTGCCGTATTTAGGGGGCTATTCTGCCATGGCGCCACATTTGCCGGCGACGCAATTTTTGCTTTGCTGAAAACTGCCCAGCAGTACTTCATAAAGCATAATTTTTGTCATTTTCAACGGCTGCACCACAGAGCTGACGAAAGATTCAATAATTGCATGACTGCAGCCGGTCAGATTAGTGCATTTCTGCCAGCTTGTGTCAATAAAAGCTTTTTTAATAATATTGAAAAGGCTGGTAAGTTGTACCATAACTTTTTGCCCGTCCTCAAGACCCCTCCATCTGAGCCCATAAATGTTTTCTGCATACGCCAGTGTTCACGCAAACGTTCTAACGAATCAACTTTCAGTGAAATTTATGTACAAGCCACAACCATATCCCGCCTCATTGGCGTTGAACCAACAGGTCCCAGAATCACTGCAAAACAGAGGAATCACGCAAATGCTCCAACAGTCTCTATTGAAAAGCAATTCCAGGTGAACATGTTTTATCCGTCCATTGACCATATTTTACTAGTGTTACAGGAATTGAATAAACGATTTTCAGATGATCAAGTTCCATTGTTTAAATTGACGTCTTTGCTGCCAACTACCAAATAGTACAAAAAGTGGCCCAAAGTAGTGGTTGGATTGCCAACATCACTACAAGAAACCTATAGAGTCACTAATCTAGACTTTTTTTTACAAACTTGAGAACGGTGTTTCATCTGCTTTTAACGCTTCCTGTTCTTTCCTGTTCATGCGAACGGTCATTCTCTGCACTAAGGCGCCTTAAGACATGGCTGCGAAGCACCTTCGGTAAAGATTGCCTTTCTGGACTTGCTTTACTGCACATCCACCGCAAGATTCCAGGGGACCCTTTAAAGATTTTGCAGCGCTGGGATTCATCAGGACATCGACGAATTAATTTAGTATTTAAATAAATAAACTTTTCAAGCCTTTTCAATATCCTATTATTACATTTAAATGCATGGCTGTTGGTGGAGTAGGTTATATTTAAAACAAAGGAACAGCAAGCGTGAAATCAAAATAATCTTTAGAAAAGTTCAACTTTTGGGGGCATACACCCATATAGGTTATTTGCTCTTATTGCAATAGACTGGTTTTGTCCTCGGTAGATTTTTGTCTCTGGCTACGGCCCTGCCCCGGTCCAGGAGGAGCGGGCTTGAAAGAGCCTTAAAATTATGGTTATTCAAGTTGTTGGTCATTACTATTTTTTGATATTTTATTTCCATAATTTTCCACACAATCCACCCGGTCATCGAATTTGTTTGAGAAAAAGTTAAGAATTAAAAAAAAAAATTTTTAAACTTTTTATAAAAATAACCTAATTATTGGCATTATGCTGTAACAAATATAAAAAGTAATTTTTTGACCAATCTTCTACAAACTTCCAGTATCTAGTACTAATAGGTTATAGTTAAGTAAAATAAAGTAAATATAGAGAGTCGTCCTCTATTTTAACGGATACAACCTTTAGTGGAAAGTTGTATGAAATAATTTTTAAAATTAAAATAAATAAACCAAATAGTTACTAGACTGTATATACTAAGCATGATGAGCTTCGTAAATTCCATCCTAGTGAAGATGTTTAATGTTCACTTCACGATAATTGTTTCTGTTAAAACACTCTCGTCACCGTATATAAGTATTTAATAAGTGGTAACTATTATGAGAATAATTCCCTCCTAATTGCTTATTAGCAGAGAAACAAAAATGCAAGATTTTCTAAAGTGCTTTTATACAGCGGGTGATTTAAATTTCAGTCTCGTTGCATGACTTTGAAGAAAATAAGCCTCAGTAGTAGGCTACAAAGTTGAAGGTTGATGTAAAAAAAACTAACATAAATATTAACAAATAAATATTAATAAAGAAACAGAGTTCAACAGACGATTAAAAAAAACTCATGTGAAGCCAGAAGTTTGTATTGATTAATTTGTGCGAAGTAAAAGTATTTAAGATCTTCGGCGTGATGCGTGCGCTGACGACAGTGTGCTACTGCGTGCACTTGTTTGTCTTGATTAACATTGTTTTCAATTCAACGTGTATGTACGTATGCAGTGGTTTGTGTCGTCCTACTAACTACCGTGCTAGTAGTTTTATTTTAGAGTAGTTGGTTAGGCAGTTTAGCGAAGTTTGTCAGTGATTGTAGTTTTTGTTGTTGTTTCGTTGTTGAAGGTTTGGTTTGAGATATCAAAAGTAGTTCACCCGAGAGACTAAATTACAAAAAAGTTTATTAGTAGAGACTATAAGAAAGTCTGGGGGTTGAGAAGAAAGTTTGGGGGTTGAGATACCTAATTCTGGGATTATTTGTCTCTTGTCAGAAAAAAACTTTGTAAACCGTGGATGGCCTGCTAATAACTCTCATTATGTTTGGATCCGGAACTCTTTAGAAATATCTGAATTCGTCAAATGTTTGACTGCTTCAAGAATCACCAACACCCATCGACTCTAAACAAAGGAACAGACGAAGAATTGGCAAGATATACTTTAATTTATTTCATTTTATGAGCCTACCTAAGAACTGATTCAGTTACACCGATATTTAGGCTGTAGATTTTTTTTAATTTAGATGTAAGATAACTTTTACTGAGTTATTAAAATTTTACGTTTAATCAGGCATGCGTTGGCTACCACAAACACTTGTGGCGACAAGTTCTCTACGTCGGACTGAGTTTGGTGACATTTGGCGCGGTCTGGCTCGTTTGCCTGTGGCTGCCCCATTGGAAGGTTAAGTTGACGTGCGTCAGATGTTCGCTTAAGAAGGCTGACGTTGTCGTATTGACGGTAAGACGTTGCGGCGATGATGATGATAGTGGTGGTAGTGGTGATGGTGGTGATGATAATGATGGTGGCGGTGATGATGGTGGTGGTGATGATGATGGTGATGATGATGATGATGATGATGGTGGTGGTGGTGGTGGTGATGATGATGATGATGATGATGGTGGTGGTGGTGGTGGTGATGATGATAATGATCTCATAGGTCTTTGTTGAATTGAAACAAAGTTAGAGAAGTGGCAGGCGAGAAGTTTTGATTATCAAAAGATTCGCCATTGTTATGAGAGCGGGACGGGATTAATTTCTAAAGACTCGTTTTGGTTCATCTCCTTTCATTCTTTTGCTTCAACGTATTGTTCGTATTTTCAATTTAAACACTCTATAGGACGAATCCAACAGAATATTTGTAGAGGAAGTTCATTGTGAAGTTATCGGCCAAGCGAAGGGGTTAGTAAGCCATAATAATAATACAATTAGAAAGTATGTATGGGGTACTAACCTCAAATTTTGCACAAAGACCTTTTGCATGCTGGGGCGTCATTTCAGAAAATCCATTTAAAAAATCTTGAGGGAGCAAAGTTTTTTAAACATCAAATATTACAGATATTTCTCCTACTAAATCCTTAACTTTCCTCATGATGACTGGGTGGTGGGTAGTCACAGGTACTTTTCTACAATATTTTCTAAGACCCTATGCACTTTAGACTCCAAAAATAGCTGATGAACGGATGGCGAAGGTAGTCGGAGGTACTTTTGTCAAAAAATATTCGTAAACTCTATCCACTTATTCCCTGTTTTTTTCTTAGAAAAAATATTTTTTCAAAAAATCTTTTATTGTCCCTGACCCCCCACCACCCCCCAATGACGCCCCTGTCTGCATGTGATGCAACTGAATATGAATTTGCATGAAACGATTACATTAAATCGGCTAAAATTTAATTGTTTTGAAAATGCCTGCAGTTTTTATGCAAATTATTCGTGATTAGCCTAAGTAATGTGACAATAGCATGTGACGGATGTCCTTCTTTTTACTTTCAGTTCTTACAATGACTATTATGGACGACCGCCATTTTGTATGTGTATATGTATGTTAACGTGTAGGTATTGTGATGGAAATTTGCGTTACGCTGTTAGGTGGAACTGTAATCGTCACAAATCGATTTCCGTCGTTTTTGACGGATTTTATCGCTAGTATGCACTTCTAATATGCAAAAGCATGTACCGAGATTGGCCTCCACATTGACCCATAACCGACTAATTGCTGATTTTGTGACGTAAAAAAATACGACAGTCAACCAGCAGTCAGATCAATATTTAGTTATTTATAATAATTTATTACGAAAGCATAAGAGGTAATGTCGCTACTGTCACCTCAGAATCCTTTGACCTGCTAACACGCCACGTATCATAGAGAAAGGAAAAGACAAAGAAAGAATTAAAAAATGGTTATTGTTAAATCAAATTTTAGGTCGATTAATTTTGAGAAATTTTATTTTATTAGAACGGAAATTATTAGAAAGTAAAATAAATGTTAGTAAATTATGTTTGAAGTATTGAATTGAATATTCCTGTCGCTTACCATAACTTTTTAACGATTATACGACGGTAATGATGATGACGATATTGGTGGTGGTGATGATGATGATGATGATGATGATGATGATGATGATGATGATGATGATGATGATGATGATGATGGTGATGATGATGATGATGATAATGACGATGACGATGAGGGTGAATAAATCTTTTGAGAAATAGCATTAACAAATGAGATTAATAATCGTGTAGTATTTAAGATAACTATAATTATTTTACATTTCCAACCACTCGATTGGCCATATAAGGAAGCACGATCATTAACTGATACACAGGCTCATTATTTAGAAAAAATTACCGCCATTTCTTCCCCAGTCAGAAAGAGAAGTGAGACTACCATCCTCAGTGTCGTAATGAATCGTTAAAATAATTTTTAGCCCGCGGTAAGCCACTGTTAAGTGTATCGATGCGGGGGGGGGGCAAGGGAAGAGTCTTTTGAAGAATTTGTTTAGTTCCGATCAATAAATCTATTTTTCCCAGAAAATGTGCATTAATTTTATAAAGTCGTCGGTTCGAATACGGCACACATTCTTAAAAACTCGCTCAGCTTTCTTCCTACCCATCTTTGAACGGCGTAATGAGCACAGAGTCGTCCACGCGTCAAATTTGGCCGATCCGACCGACTCTTGACCCGAGAACAGCTCTAAATCAGCACCAGTTTTTGCGACTGAGTAAAATAAGGCTCAGCTCGTTCCGATTTCTGACACACGTACGGCGTACCTTGGGACATATGTGCGAGAGCTTCTTCTGTTCCTACCGCGGGAGCCTTGGTTGAGAAGCTGCTGGATGTATTCGACGAAGCGACACCCTGACCCCTGACCCCTTGGCCTTATTTTTTATAGATCTTCGTATCTAATATTATCTAAGAATAGTTTCGTTTATTTAATACGAGTTCTGCTTCTTCAATGTTGCAGCACTAAGTATATTTTTATTTTTTGTATTTAACTTCTTTGCAACTTCTCGTGCACTTTGAACTCTTAGGTGTCGATGAACTAAAAAGAAATGAACAACTAAACATTTTAAATTTTATTTTCTCACGATGATTTTTCAATTTTTTCTCTGAATTTGCAGACTGAAAAGAGAATATTCGACTTTCAAATTGAAGGAGAATGTTGCACAAGATGCGTTAGTTTTTTTGTTGTTGTTTCTTAGCCTTTGGTTTTAGAGTTTCAGACAGATTCCTTCGTCGTCGTCGTCATCATCGTCGTCGTCGTCGTCGTCGTCATCATCATCATCATCATCATCATCATCATCATCATCATCATCATCATCATCATCATCATCATCATCATCATTATCATCATCATCATCATCATCATCATCATCATCATCATCATCATCATCATCATCATCATCATCATCATCATCATCATCATCATCATCATCATCATCATCATCATCATCATCATCATCATCATCATCATCATCATCATCATCATCATCACCTTCAGCTGTTCTAGCTGATACAAGTATTGTGCGCTGTGCATAAAGAAATGATAGGTTTTCAATTGAAATGTTTTCGATCGATTTCAAGATGCTACGCTGCGTGCATCGTCTCAAAGTGAATATTTCGTTGTTTTTTTATTTTTTCATTTAGTTTTTAGTTGTCTTTACTCTGTCTCCGTTGTTTTTTTATCCATACAAGTAACCGGAATCACAGTCCGGTGTTAAGTGACTATCGCTTTATGCGCGTTGTTCATCTGCTTTGTCACTATTCATGGTAGATGTAGATAATGTAGATATTATTCATGGTGGATGTGGTCATTATTCATGGTAGGTGTGGTCATTATTCATGGTAGGTGTGGGCATTCATTATGGTAGATGTGGTCATTATTCATGGTAGATGTGGTCATTATTCATAGTAGATGTGGTCATTATTCATAGTAGATGTGGTCATTATTTATGGTAAATGTGGTCATTATTCATGGTAGATGTGGTCATTATTCATGGTAGATGTGGTCATTATTCATGGTAGATGTGGTCATTATTCATGGTAGATGTGGTCATTATTCATGGTAGATGTGGTCATTATTTATGGTCATTATTTTTGGTAGATGTGGTCATTATTCAGTAGAAAATATGTTCCTTAATCATGGTAGACGTGGTCATTATTCATGGTAGATGTGGTCATTATTCATAGTAGGTGTGGTCATTATTCATGGTAGATGTGGTCATATTCATGGTAGATGTGGTCATTATTCATGGTAGACGTGGTCATTATTTATGGTAGATGTGGTCATTATTCATGGTAGATGTGGTAATTATTGATGGTAGATGTAATCTTATGTTTAATCGTGGTATTTATGATCTTACGATCAATCGTTGCTCACTCTTTGAGGTAGAAATGATCTAATGTTCCTAGCCGTTTATGTTTAATGATCAGTATTTACGGTAGTTAGGATCTTAGTCTTAGGATCAATATAGTAATCTTCGTGGTAGGTAATGATGACGGTGACGGTGACGGTGACGATGACGACAGCGACAGCGATGGTGTTGACGATGAACAACAACAATAATAACAATACCAAAAACAATAAAAAACGCAAATAAAAATTAACGTTGCTTTTAAATTTATTCTAACCTTTCGCTTTCAAGGATGGACGAATCAGGAGGAGGGGATTACTTCTTCAACGAATCGAGGAGGACACGCCAGTCAGCCATATTGGATTCCGAGGTTAGCTTAGGTGGGAATTAGGTGCTCGTTGAGGGGGTGGTGGGTGTGGGGGGTAATCAGAAAACTATGATGAAGGATCCTTGTGGCAAAGAAAAATTATGGCGCATAAACAAAGTAATAAACTTTAAACCGACCGCATCTATAAATAATAAGGTCTGTTCTATATTTAGAAACAGTGCCCACTGAGAGCAACACATTGCCACTGTATAAATATGACCTTCATCAACTCGTTCAACCTTGAACTTTACAAAAACCTTAACCTTAATTTAACGGTGCCTTAAGATGATGCATATATGCAATGTCATATTTCCAGCCCATGGATGTTTATGAATGAATACAAACATCCGGAAAACCAATCATGTCCGTCTGTGTGTGTAGGTGTTGCGTGTATGTCCGTGTGTGTGTGAGTGAGTGTGTGTGTGTGTGTGTTTATACGTTGGTACGTTGCAACCGAAATGTGCTTGTTCAGTTTGTTAGCACAGCTTGGTCAGAAAGTTTGACCTCTATGTGGTCAGACTGGGCTCAGGGGCTGATGTCGTTTGCGCTTGAGTACAAATTCAAACCATTCACAAGCGATTGATATTATAATTCACTGTTATTATATTCTAATACTTTTTATCTATTCAGAAATGTGTCGTTCGCTATTTTGAGCACCACCACACGAGATATGCTTGGAACGAAGCCTCCAGTTCTTTCGAAATGCTGCGGTGAGTTACTCTGAACGACCTCACATACACAAATACATAAAAACACGCACAAATAAAAACATACACATTCATGTTTGCATATGTGTGAATATATCTTGCGTCCATTCATGACCGCATCACTATCATCACCTATAAACCCCCGATATTTCAGGGGACTGAGTAAGGACACGTCGTGCCGGGCGCTCACAGAAGCGTTTGAAGGATTCAACAACGCAACGAGGATCAACAGGTTGTTATTTTGTGTCTATGTCCATGATGATGATGATGATGATGATGATGATGATGATGATGATGATGATGATGATGATGATGATGATGATGATGATGATGATGATGATGATGATGATGATGATGATGATGATGATGATGATGATGATGATGATGATGATGATGATGATGATGATGATGATGATGATGATGATGATGATGATGATGATGATGATGATGATGATGATGATGATGATGATGATGATGATGATGATGATGATGATGATGATGATGATGATGATGATGATGATGGTGATGATGATGATGATGATGATGATGATGATGATGATGATGATGATGATGATGACGACGACGATGACGACGATGACATCGATGACGAAGATGACGAAGATGACGAAGATGATGACGATGACGACGATGATGATGACGATGATGATGATTATGATGATGATTATGATGGTGATGATGGTGATGACGATGACGAAGACGATGATGAAGACGAAGATGATGACGATGACGAAGATGACGACGATGACGAAGATGAGGACGATGACGATGACGATGACGACGATGATGATGACGATGATGACGACGACGACGACGATGACGATAACGATGACGATGACGATGATGATGATGATGATGATGATGATGATGATGATGATGATGATGATGATGATGACGA
Organism: Erpobdella octoculata; assembly: GCA_963978895.1. Taxonomy (NCBI): domain Eukaryota; kingdom Metazoa; phylum Annelida; class Clitellata; order Hirudinida; family Erpobdellidae; genus Erpobdella; species Erpobdella octoculata. Next base: position 26,938,647 of record OZ022239.1, read on the forward strand.
TGATGGTGGTGGTGGTGATGATGATGATGATGATGATGATGACGATGATGATAATATCACCTGATGGTTTCATGGCAGGTTAACCTTGTATGGTTTCAATCAGCTCGTCATCGAAGTGAGATCTTACTGTCAACTTCTCTTCCAAGAGGTTGTTGATTGATGTTCAATTGTCGTGTTGACCTATTTGGAGTTGTTTTAAATGTATATGTTAATGTTATCATTACATTATCTGTAAACAATGTCCAGAAATCGTATTGTTACTAATAAAGCCAACAGTCGGTTGAAGTAGCATTCCCATCACCCAGTGGCTTCTATCCTTATACAGCCGGGCGCAGCTTCGCCCAGCAAAAAACAGGGGGGGAAGAAAAAATAAAAAGGGGGTAAGGGAAAAAGTTTAAAAATCCATTCATTTCGAAATTTCGATTGAACCTAAAGAATATATCTAAATGACGTGAGAGTCGTGAGACGTCGTGTGGCTTCTCAACGTTGACTCGAGATTCGTTAATTAACATTTAATGTCCATCTTATCTTTCATATAGCTCATCTAATACGCTTCACGATGTAGCTGCAACCGAATGGACATGGAACATAATTTATGCTGAAGCCCATGAATGCTGATAAGTTCTACGACTGATGACGGCTATATATAATAAACTTGACTCTTTTTGACTCTTTCTTGTTCACAATTTGTTTACTTTGTTAAAGAAAAGAGTATGCCGCGAGAAAAATCCAAGTTTAAGTTACGTTGTTGCGAGTTAGCCTGCGGGAACCTGGTTCGATCTGATAAATGGATGGAGCATTGTCAAAAGCGTCACGCTTTCAAATGTACTAGGTTAGCTTACCTTATCATTGTAAAAGAAATAATTTGGAAAAATTGAGACGGATTTTTAAACATCAACACATATTTTTGTGGTTTTGCGATTTCTGCGCCAACTTACAGGGTTAAGAAAAGTTTTAGCATTTACACAAACATATATACATACATACACACAGCCGTATTGAATGTAGGACATTTTCCACCTCGGAAATTCCATTAAAACTATTTTTTACTGATAATTATAGTTAATAGTTAAAAATTTAGTCTAGTAGTTCTTATTATATTTTGCAAGTTTTCACACGGGGAACGTCCGGCGGATAATGTTCGTTCCCCGGACGTTTATATAACCATTAAAATTGTTTTCTTTTACAATAAGTTTTACAAATCGCGTTTTATTTTGCTTTGGAATATGGAAATCAAATATAAAGTTATTGAATTTCAAGACGCAAGTGGTCAGTGGAAACCTTGTAAATCCTCTGTTGATGATGTTGTGCAATTTTTACGAGATGGATGCAATGAATGTTGCAAAAGAATTAACAGAGTTTAGACCAGTCTTTCAAAAACTACACACGATTATATGCGTAAACGATCGGAAGTCCGGCACACGTTCGAAGCAGAATGAAAGTGAAAATGAAGATGAAGATATTGAAATCGATAGCAAAGTTAATAATTGTAAAAAATGGGCCGAACAAAGTTTTGTCAAACCACTTAGAGCGCTTCAGGAATTGTCTGGATTTCCCGCATTGGACATCGTGTACAAGATATTTGTGTCGCTTGCAATTACAAGCGCTAGTGCCGAGAGAGCGATGAGCAGGGTTCGACTCATTAAGAACCGGTTAAGGACCTCAATGTTGGATGATTGGTTCTCTTCATTATTATTACTTGCCTCAGAAAAAGACATTTTGGAAAACATTCCTGTAGATAAAATCATTGATAGATTTGCTGCAACATCAAAACCGCTACAGAAACTTTTAATTAAATAAATTTAGATTTGGATTTATAGTTTTAAATGATTTTTTCAATATTAACGTGTGTTGTTTTTCTGTGTTTAGGTATTATACCGAAATTAGACGAATTGTTGAGGAAAATGTGTATAGAAAGAACAAAAAAGTGTGTTAAAACTCAAACTATATATATATATATATATATATATATATATATATATATATATATATATATATATGTATATATATGTATATATATATATATATATATATATATATATAAAAGGTGAAATACTAAAAATAATGGCGGTCGCAACTTGGAGGAGGGGGGGAAAGCTTAGCTACTTAGGGGGGGAATTGAGCCCGGCCACTTGGGGGGGATAGAAGCCACTGCCATCACCAAACCAATACCGGAATATAAAAGTATTACAACCCATACTAATACTTGAAGGTCAATAGTTCAATCCTGTGTAGGTCATTCGCCTGTAAAATTTGCAAATATCGGGGAAGAAGTCAACGAATGTCTGCTTATTGTTTGTTAACTTTATCTTCTAAAGTAGTAGGCAATTTAAGTTAAAAATGCATGACAAATATTGTTATGTTTTAAAGAGAACTTTTTTTTGAAGTATCGGTTAATTTTTGCCCTAAGAATATGGGTAATGCTGATGTCGATACTTTTTTATTCAAAGTATTGGTAATATGCATCGGCAATATTTTATTGTTATTCGACAAATTAATTCACACAATAACCCATTTCCAACGTTACGATTATATTTATCTGCAATATGGGATTCAATAATTACCAATGATTGCAGACTCCCATTGTAGCTTGTTCTCGATGCAAATGTTGCTCTAGAAAATTATCATTAACTTTTAAAAATCTATATTTATGTCTACCTACTTATTTTTCACCTGCTAATGATCAAGTTTCCTACCGGGCATCAAAAACTCTGAATAAGACAGTGCGTAATTGAATTGAAACGTTTTTAAAACATTACAATTTAGTGTGTTTAATTTCATAATTCATTTAAATTTATTCAAAAAACTCGCTATGAATATGCATATTTCTTATACTGTGTTGTACACACTGTGCGTGTATATGTGGTTGTGTGTGTGCGTGTTTGTGTGTGTGCACAACTGACCTGGAATGGGGACGTGTTTATCGGCCCTGTGATATTATTTTTGTGTGTCGATTGAAACATCTGTTGCCTACTTGCTCTGATTGTTTTTTAGACGGTTCAATATTGATTGAAGCTTTTAAATGAATACTAACGTTGTTTACATTCGAACCGGTAGATGGACCGGGAATGCAGCCGGCGAAATAATCTATTTTTAGAACCATACGACTTCGCTGTATGCGACCGAGCTATATATATATATATATATATATATATATATATATATATATATATATATATATATATATATATATATATATATATATATATATATATATATATATATATATATATATATATATATATATATATATATATATATATATATAAGTAATAATTCATATCTCTTATATATACCTATATTATTAATAATTCATATCTTCTCTTTTCCTTATCTCACAGTATTATTGAGTTTGGATAGCTATAAGATTATTAAACTTCGTTAATTATTGTTAGTTTATAAATTGTTATTCAATTGCTAACTACGCTGCCAGGGGGAATAAGGGATGTATCTATAAAATCCACCAAGTTATCAATAAAAAATACCAGATTTTTCGAAAATGACCATACATGGAAATACAATTTTTGGAAAAGCACCTATAACTAACTCCCCCATTAACGGTCATCAACTTTTTTGAAGGGAGAAAGTATGAAAGTCTGCTAAAAATATTTAGAAATGACATACCTGCACATCTCCCCCCACCCAGAAAGAATTCCGGGGTCCACCACTGTAAGCTGCTAGTAATAGCTGATGAAACAGTCTTCAGTTCAAAGCTGAAAATCTGTTAACTTAATTATTTATCATCGTCATCAGCATCATCATCGTCACCGTCGTCATTAGCATTATCATCGTCATCGTCGTAATCAGCATCATCATCCATCATCATAACCACCAAATGCAACAAAGTTATCATTTTCAATTCAATAGTTCAATCAGACTCGAGCCATTTAATTAGTTTGACTAACTAGTAAAATCAATAATAATTAAATTAAAATACAATTACTATATTATAATTACCGAAGAAATTAAATTAAAATATTTTCTCGTTTATTTGAACAACAATCCAGGTATTGAACCCGTTCTACATCTTTCAAATCTTCAGCATCACCTTGTGGAGTTTCGACGATTACTACATATACGCCGCCTGCATCTTCATCATATCGGCTGTCTCGCTCATCGTCGAGCTCATCGAAACCAGGAAGGTAGGTGTGGATGGTGTGGATGGAGTGGATGGTGTGGATGATGTGGTTGGAGTGGATGGTGTGGATGGAGTTGATGGTGTGGTTGGAGAGTTTGGATGTTTTGCTGGTTGGCACATGACTGTATAACCATGGATGTTGTGTTCGTATAACCATGGATTTTGCGTTTGTATAACCATCGATGTTGCGTTTGTATAACCATCGATGTTGTGTTTGTATAACCATGGATGTTGTGATTGTATAACCATTGATGTTGTGTTTGTATAACCATTGATGTTGGTATAACCATCGACGTTGGTATAAGCATTGGTGTTGTTTGTATAACTGCCGATGTCGTTTTGTCTGGACGATGCACTAAACAAACGGTACCATGCAGCGACCGTATTTAAAAAGTGAAGCACCTTCATCATCATAATCATCACTTCCGCCACCATTATCAACACTACCCCGTCATCATCATCATCATCATCACCATCACCACAAAAATATAAATGAACTTTGTTTTCTTGAACAGCAACAAATTTCACTGAGAGACACAGTCATGACTGATGACGTCACAGTTACTGTTTACTTGCCCGGAGGTCAAGGTCAGCGAGACTTTTTATCTCATCGTCGTCATCACCACCATCATCATCATCATCGCCACGATCATCATCATCACCACCATCAATATCATCATGACCAACATCATAACTACTACCATCATCACTATCATCATCACTATCATCAAAACAAGAAATAACTATTTCGTTCTCAAATACCGTCAGAAACTTGCGAGATTCCATCAAGCATGCTGGTCCCCGGCGATCTGATTCAAGTTCCAAACCACAGCACGGTCATGCCCTGCGATGCTGTGCTGCTTTCTGGATGTGCCGTGGTGGACGAGGGCATGCTGACTGGTAAGCTCTCATGATATTCATCATAATCATCGTCATCATCATCATCACCATCATCATCACCACCATCATCATCATCAACAACAACAACATCATCACCGTCATAAATATTTAGAATAATATAATCATACTTGTCTCTTTTATATTTGACATTTAATCATTCTAAATTGCTAAACATATCCAGCTTCAAATAACTATATTTTGAAAAAATTCGTTTACAAAACATTCAAAAAACCTGCTTTTAATAAAAGTTTGACCCATCGTTTTGTCCTCACTTGGGGAAAAAAGCTGAGAGCAAACTTTTCCAGGTCAAGATAGATGGAAGTTTGCTGTATAGCTGGATAGGTAATATATCTATGCAATGCACAGTATACATACATATAAGCAACCATAATTCTGCAAGTTGATTGCTTAGGCACCTTCATTGGCTTAACGAGTCTCCGCAACCCAAACATCAACGCAAGCAAGATCCGGCTAATCGGTCGCTGGCTGTGCATCTCTGATTATGACGATCAGCTGTGATTGATTGTACAGGTGAGAGCGTACCTGTCACGAAGTTCCACGTCACCGAAGAGCTGTCGTCTGAAATCTACTCACCGATAGCTCACAAGAAGAACACCATCTTCTGCGGCACCAAGGTTCTACAGACGCGCTTCTACGGCAACGCCAAGGTCAAGGCTGTCGTCGTCAGGACAGGTGATTGTGGTGGTGGTTTTTTAATGTTAACGTTCGAGTTAGGAATTTACACTCTGCAATGTTTCAAATTAACTCCGCGAGTAATAATAAACGTTTATTATTAATGTTTGTAGCACAGAGAAGTTCGATACAGCACCTCTTCAACAATTTATATATAAATTAATAAATTATCCTAATGTATATTTTTCAGTTCGCATAACTATTCTAATGACTATCTTTACCAAACTTTTGTTATTTTTGTAATTGTGTACGTATGTTTTGATAACTGAATAAACCAACTCAAAATCGATAATATATTAAATGTTAATATAATAGTTTAGTTTATTTTAATTATTAATTTAATTTAATTACATATATAATTTAAATACAACAGGTGTTTAATAGAGCTTGGATGTAGTTACAGCTATGTGATTCAAAGGTGGACATGGGTCCATTTTTAGCAATCCAACCCATCACTTAATCAACCCAATCCAACCCATCACTTAATCAACCCAATCCAACCCATCACTTAATCAACCCAATCCAACCCATCACTTAATCAACCCAATCCAACCCATCACTTAATCAACCCAATCCAACCCATCACTTACTAAACCCAACCCATCTGCAAAAGTTAAATTTCTAACCTAACCCACTGAAAAAATAATAAAAAAATCTGAAATTTCTATTCAACCCAGCCCACGTATGTTTGAAAAAAAAATTGGACCCAACCATAACCCATGTCTATCTCTGAATTGTGAGATTATTGAATGAGCGATTGTTTTAAACGACAGGTTATTCTACAATGAAAGGAGAGCTGGTCAGGATGATCCTCTACCCGAAGCCGATCAAGTTCTCTTTTTACTCGGATGCTCTCAAGTTCGTCCTGTTCCTTGCAACGCTGGCATTCCTGGGACTCGTTTATATTTTTACGTTTCTTACAATTTTTCAGGTTAATCTGTGGTTTAACTTTTTCTAATTATCATTAAAAGTAGTTGCTAAAAGTGTAATCAATCAATCAATCAATAAACCAACCAATAAATCAACTAACCAATCAATCAATCAAATCAATTAATCAATTGACTATTTGGAATTTAGTTTGACGTCAAGGATCGAATCATAAGGTCATTGGACATAGTCACCGTGGCAGTCCCTCCAGCTCTACCAGCCGCGCTGACCATTGGCATAATTTATGCCCAATCCAGATTGAAAAAACTGCAAATCTTTTGTATTAGTCCGCAGAGGATCAACCTGTGTGGTCTGATCAACCGCATGTGCTTTGACAAGGTGGGTGGTCTTACATTTACGGCTAAACATGTTTAAAATTTTAGAACTAAATCTGTTCAATTCTAGAATATCATTTATTCAAAAACTTATTTTTTCAAATTCGAATTTATTTATCAGCCTAAAAACAAATCACTGTGCACTCCGCTTATAACGAAAATCGGTTACAACGAATTCCGCAAGCTATACTATGGAACTTCGCTATAACCGATTTCGTTGTAAGCGGAATTCGCTATAACCGATTTCGTTGTGCATAAAGAAGCACGATAGCTTTCAAGAAATGTGATTTGTAATCTTTTTTTCTCAAAAAACAGACAGGAACTCTAACCGAAGATGGCCTAGACCTATGGGGAGTTGTCGAAGTTAAACAGGAACCGGACGGAGAAGCCGAGTTCGGAGAGCCAATCATCGATCCTAAAAAGATGTCACGTGACAATAAAGTTGTAATCGCCATGGCAACCTGCCACAGCTTGATCATGATTGGCGGAGAGACCTGCGGCGATCCTCTTGATTTGAAGATGTTCGAATGGGTTAATTGGGTCGGTTGAACCGATATCTATAGTTAGGGTTAGGGTTCGGGTTAAGGTTAGAGTTAGGGTTAGGGTTAGATATCTATAATTAGACGTCTGGAATTTTAGTCGAATTGAAATAAAATTCAAATTTTGTTGGTTTCGTTTTTTAAATAGCTTCTGGAAGAGCCTGGAAGTGGTTCGACTCAGTACGACACCTTGGTACCAACGATCGTCAAACCCATCACTGCAGAAGCGTACATGCTCGACGATGCTCAGGTGAGCATCTAATTTGTTTAAATTAAAACTTTCATGGCAGATTTTTTTCTTTTAGAAATGTACGTTTTGATTTTTTTCCAGCAAGACCACACACCTACGGAAGTCGCCATTTTGCGCCAGTTCCCTTTCGACTCCGCCCTCCAGCGAATGAGCGTCATAGTCAGGATGACGTCACTGGATCACATGACCTGTTTCGTGAAGGGCTCGCCTGAAAAGATCGTATCGATATGCATACCAACGTCTGGTTAGCTGATGGAATATGTAAAAGCTTATGAAGCTGTTAACTTTTAATGAATATTTTTTAATTTTTATTAGATGAACGAATATTAATGAATTTGATGAATAAATAATTACATAATAAGCTAATGATCATTTATGAACTAGATTAATGAATATTTATTTAATAGATGAAATGATATTCATATAAAAGATAAATAATTATAATTATTTAAAATGGATGAATGTTTATATAATAGATGAATTAATATATGTATATTAGGTGAATGAATATTTAAAACGAACTGATAAACATTAAAAATCGATGAATATTCAAAATAGGCAAAGTTCTACTTTTTGATGCACGAATAAATTTGGAATGTTCTTAATGTTCTTAAGTTCCTAAAGACTTCCAAGAAGTCCTAAAGCAATACACCGGAACTGGTCACCGAGTTGTCGCCTTGTCTACAAAAGACTTGGAGAAGTCAGTCAGCTGGCACCATGTTCAGAGGCTTCCAAGGTGTTTTTAGTTTTACTTCCATTTAGCCTAAACTCTGATATCATGGTATTTTGTATCAAAATGTTGGTTGCGTTACAACTTATGCTCTTCTTCGTCCTAATATCCTTTTGCTTGATCTCAGAGTGGTCAACTATTATATTGTCCTACATGGTTACATTGTGTACACCACCTCGTTTTTCGTACAACTTCCACTCTCAACTCGGATTCATTAACTAGCTATACAGAAACTACATTTAATTCATATATGATATATAATAATTATTAAGCGTGATGTTGTTTTAAAGGAATTCCATTGAGAGCGATCTAACGTTTCTGGGACTCCTGGTGACGGAAAATAAACTGAAGCCCGAGTCGACGCCTGTTCTCAAACACCTCAGTGAGGCTAACATTGGAACCGTGATGATCACAGGTTGTTCATTAACTTCTGAGTATTTTACCGAATATTTTTATTTAATAGTATAAAATTTTTATTTAGTAATTTATTTTTATTTTTTATTTTATTTCTGTATAGGAGACAATATCTTGACGGCCTTATGCGTGGCGAGGCAATGCCACATCGTCAAACCAGGCGCTAAGGTTGTCCAAGTAGATGCTATGCCGCCCGAAAATGGAAAAAGAGCGAGAATCAATTGGCAGTTGAGTGAAGAGATGGAGATGGGAAAGTTGCCTTCGCACCAGGTTCATCCGTTCATCAGAGTAGATTCCAAGAGTGAGGTAGATGTATATGGTTTATTATTGAAGTATTACTTTTTGTCCACGCCAGAAGGCAAATGCAGGCTAAAAGTTATATGCCGTGCTTAGATTGTCCGATTCCTTGTTGACAGCAGTCTATTGCTATCAGATTTTTTTTTCATAATATGCTCTTTTAATGTTAATTCTGAGAGAGAGAAAAATATATGCAAGAAAAACATCAATCGAAATTTGGTTTACAAACAAATGAAACTCTGTAGCCTAAAAAGCTCAACAGGTGTAATATAATAAAGACTAAAAATTGTTCTTAAAGCTCAATTTGAAGTATTATAATTAAGGAAGTCTTCCTTTTGCTACAGAATCTGTAAACTCGAAGTACACTTTCATCCATTGGCTAAAATCTGGGGTTTTCCCGTTTTAAGTTTTATAGTGTTATTTGGCCAGGCATCTGAAGAGATCTCATTGGACATTAGCGAGTCATGTGACCTGTCCAATTACCAATTCGCCATCACTGGTAGAAGTTACAGCGTTGTGTGTCAGTACTTCCCAGATCTTCTCCCACGAGTAAGCACTTACCCCACAAGTACTCTCAATACTAAGTACACTTTAGTTCAACAGTATACTTTTAGAATATATAAATGATACGTCAATAAAGTTGATTTGTCGGTTTAAAAAATAAGCTTGAGCTTATTTTGACTTGCAGATTTTAGCGAAAGGTGCTGTTTTCGCTAGGATGACACCAGATCAAAAAACTTCAATTATTGAAAATCTACAGAAGCTGGGGTATGTCGGTTTTGATTTTGTGTACAGTAATTACCGATGAAGGACGTGAAATAACTGAGCATTGCAAGATGAAGATGATGACCATCTTCACGCCATGGCAGTGCCACTTGTAACTCATGGTAGCGTCAGTTGTAACTCATGGCAGCGTCAGTTGTAGCTCATGGCTTGTAACTTACACCAGTGCTGCTTGTAACTCGTATCAGTTTACTTACAGCGCCTACATTGTAAACTTTTTGCTCCAGTTTTTCTAAATAAAGAGCTGTCGTTACTAAAACAAAATTCCTCACTACAGTTTTACGGTTGGAATGTGCGGAGATGGAGCAAACGATTGTGGTGCTCTGAGGACCAGTCATGCCGGAATATCTCTGTCCCAGATGGAAGCATCTGTCGCTGCTCCTTTCACGTCAAAGGTCAACAACATTTCCTGTGTGCCTATAATAATCAAGTTGGTATAATACCTTTTATCGATAAATTTACTTTTTTGACTGTTTGTTTGTAAAAACTAATTGCTTAAATATTTTATGAATAAATTAAGAGAGGGCAGGGCATCGTTGGTGACCTCGTTTGCGGTTTTCAAGTTCATGGCTCTGTACAGCATCATACAGTACTCATCCGTCATAATACTGATAACGGTTAGTTTCTATTTGTTTTTATTCTCCATCAAACTATCACAATAGAATTTTTTCTAATTAATTTGACAATTTTATAATGCAGAAGTTTACACGGCTATCCGATCCCATGTATCTTTTCATCGATCTTGCTATCATTACAAGTCTTGCTCTTACAAGTTGGTTTTTTGCACAAGGATATTTTGACCTGATAAACAATCTAAATAGAAAACCTTTAATCGGCCTCAAACGGTATAACGATTTAAGTCATAGCTATATGTTATCAAGACTTTTATAAGTGTGATACAATTTATACACAACCATGATATAATCAGCAATACCAAATGAGGCCTGTTAGAGTATTTTCTATCTAGGATGTGTATCCAGTAGTTATATCAAGATATCCATAGTTTTTTTAATTCATTTAATTATTTTATTCATTAATATAGCTATTAATTCCATGTCTCTGGTTTAAACTCTACAAACAGTTCATGCATCTATTTTATGTTTCAACTCTCCTTGCAAAGCTATTTGCATTATCAAACCAGATATTAAACTGTAGCATATGCACCTTTATCATTAATTAAGACTTCAAGGACTTCCATCCATTTTAATAGTTGGCAGGACAGAACCAAGCTCCATCCTTTCATCAAAGAGACCACACAGTCGCTTGGCATCGTCCTCCAGTTTAATTGGAGTTGTTTTACATGTTGTCGTGGTCGTAGTCTTCCAATTATTAGTTTTATTTTTTACGATGCACCAGCCATGGTGAGTTTGACTTCTGCTATAAACTCTTTATTATTCCTTCGTCTTCGCTTCTGATGTTTAGTTTATTGTACTTTAACTCCAGGTATGTTGGTCATCGTGGCCGAAGAACCGAGTTGACCTTCGACACGACTTCCATCTTCTACATCTCCATATTCCAGTATCTCATCGTTGCTTTTACATTTGCCAAGGGTCCACCGTACAGGAAAAGAATCTGGACGAACTGTGAGTCATACTGCACTTTTTCAATTGAGACGCTCTTAATCGAGTGGATTAAATAAATTATTCGTTTATTCAGACTGGTTCCTTGGCATCTTAATAGTTCTGACAATTGCTTGCACCAGCATTGTAATATCGCCATGGGATATGTCATACCATATATTTGGGGTTCGTATTTCATGTGCACTTTAGCACAGAGCTGGGCATGGGTCCAATTTTGGCAACCCAACTCAACCTGAAAAGTTAAATCTTCTAACCCAACACAGTTAAAGTTTCATTTCAAAAGTTAAAGAAAGTTGAAATTTTTTTCAACTCAACCCACGCATGTTTAAAAACATTGGACCCAACCCAATCCATGGGTCAACACAACCCATGTCCACCTCTGCTTTAGTAAATTCAGTCAATCTCTAGAACATACGTATAGATATATAATACAATTAAAATACACATCCAATTCTTCTGAAAAGGTGAAAAAACTTCCTGATCTCATCTTCAAGCTCGTCTTAATAATCGCAGCATTTGTCAACTTGGCCATAGCATTTCTCCTAGAGGTTGGTACCAAACTGGTGATTGAACATATATATATATCCCATGAGGGACAAAACAACATCTTGTCAAGTTCTAATGTCAATATCTTCCAGGAGCTTCTCATGGGGTCGAAAACTTACCGTTCGATGTGCAACAAGATTACGTGCACGACAAAACGAAAACCTCTCTACAAAGAAATCGCCCGAGAGCTGAACCAGTGCACAGACTGGCCTCCGGTGGCTCAAGTGACCTGGTCTGACCCGACTGTCGATCAACGGAGAGACAGCAGTTGAACTTCCAAGTTCCAGAAAATCGAAATGCAAAAATAAAAACTTTCAAATATGTCTTTCATTTAATCTCAAGCATGTGACAAGCTTCTACTGGTGCAGAAGCTGTTTGATATAATACATAGTAAAAATGCATATATATGTTAAAAGTGGTCAGCATTAATACTGGTCAGGCTGTATCGAAGGAACATTCATAGCAGTCCTTTCTGTTAGGTATTTCACCATATGACAAGCATCTCAAAGTACTCGGGGGAATATTTGGTTTATTTTAGTATTTTAAATAAAAAATAAAAAAATTCAAACAGCTGAAAATGCAAAATTTATTCACTTTCGTTATCCTTCTAGCAACAACAGTGTGGATCGTAACAGCAAAAACAGTTTCTATAATAGAAGCAACAATAAAAAAAAGATGAAAAGTTGAGAATATGCATGCACAAACTCAGAAAGCGAGAGTTCAATTAAATCTCACGTGACGTCATAGCAAGAAGTAACCTCGATTTCGCCTCACGTTAACTCCCTACGATATAACTCAAATACAGAAACACGGCTGCAAGGCGGAAAACGACCCGGCAGCAAGCGCGGACGACGGTGAACCATTTTTTCCGATCGAGTCCGTCATCATGTTTTGGAATGCTAATAGTACTAACTGGAGATATTATGAAAACTTCTTATATCATTAACTATCATAACATCTTTGTTAATTTGAAATGTCTCTCTCCCTCTCTCTATGTCATCTATTCTATTCCTCATCGATTTCATCACTGACCTCGCCGTTGTCGTGTTTCGTCTCTGTGCCGTTCCCGTTTACAGCGAGCGATTCCTTATGTTCTTCCTTCAATAGAAATAAATAAATAATTTTAAAATATATAAGTAATAAAGATTAGTTAGTTTAGCATAAAGTGAAAGGTAGATAATCATTCGTTTAATGTCTTGAAAAAATAGAAAAAAAAACCTTTGTGCCATTCTCGGAGACGACTCCATTTCCATTTATCTGTTTATCTTCCAGTTGCCAGTTTGGAAGTATGGGTCTCGAAGCAGGAATGGGTGGGAACTGATTTCTGAAATAATTATTTATAAGCAGATAAATTATAATGTAACCTATCTTGGGTTGTATTAGAGGAGAGGTTATTTAAAAATAACATCAGTTTCAGCATTATCATATAACAACCTGCTCACTAGCATAGCCTTCAAGGACTTGATGTCTTCTTTGATTTCACTTACAATAGCCACTTCTCCTGAAGAATTCTAAACAAACAAACAAACAAGCCCGCCTTAGTAAAATTCACATCAATAAATCAACTTTCATTAAAAAAACAACTTCTAGCAAGATATCAGAACCTTGACTTTACTCCATGTGCCAATGTTATAATGGTTTTTAATTCAAGAATAAATCCAAACTAAGACACCGACCGGGACTTTGCCTTCTTCATTCTTAGCCAGCTGTCTCCTCAGGTCGTTGACAGCCGCCACGGTCGCAGCAAAATTCTCGTTCAGCTCCATCTGTCCGTCCACGAGTCTTTCCAGCACTTCCTTCCGGTTCCTTGCCTCGCTGTTCAGCCATGGATCGATGTATCTCTGATTGATTCGTAAAGAAATAAATAAATCATTGCAATAGAAATGAGGACTGATGTTTTTTAAGAACGCTCAGAACTATTTCTACGTGATTTTGTTCATACGCTCGAAAAAAAACAACACGTTGAAAGGTCGACTAACGTGGAAGACCTCAAATAGGGCGAGTGCAACCCCTGTGAAAGCAATCGTAGAAACAACAAAATGCTGCAATTTTCTCCAGATGGATTCTTCTTTAATTTCTTTACAAAAAGTTAATGACGGTTCTTTAAATTTAAGTTGTTTTGAAAATCCAACTGGCTTTATTTCTTTTATAACTTTTATTATTTTTGTTTAAACTTCTTGATAATTTTATAAATCTCAATTATCTAATATTATTTCACGTCTTTTTTCAAAACAGTCGAACTACAATGGCTTACCAACTGACACAGACTTAGGGCCTAAGGTTGAATTAGAGAGGTTAGAACCCATATCCGATAAAGATGTGCCAGACGTTAGAAATGCTTCTTCAATTTCTTCAGGCGTTAAACCTACAATATGACAAGATAAAACTAAAACTTATTAGATAAAATAAAAAACAAAAACTTATTAAATAAAATATAAAACAAAAACTTACTGAATAAAATATAAAACCGAAACTTATTAATAAAGTATAAAACTAAAACTTACTAAATAAAGTAAAACTTTAAAATCCAATAAAAACTAAATTCAACTCAGTTTGAGTTACTTGCTGTAATATTCTTGAAGTCGTTCGGCAGAGTGTACTCAAAATTAAAAACACAAAAAAATAATAAAATTCAATTACCTTTGCGTTGGAGGAAGGCTTTCTTTAAATGTAGAGGACTGCTTTTAACCTTTTCGTTCTTTAAAAACGCTACAGCTGTGTTTACCTATTATAAAAGAAACCATTACTTGATCATTGTTTTATTATTAACAATAAAATAAGCAAATGTATGCACAACATTTGGTAATCTTTCCCACGGACGGCCCGTGTGGCAAATTAATACATAATTCTCGGCTATAATTAACTATAAACACGATGAAAAGTAAACACTAGTTTAAAAATTATGATAATTAGTATAAGTAATTTATTTAAAATGGGAAAATGTTATATAAAATTATTTTAATTAAATAAATAATGTAATTATAATTTAAAAAATTTTACATAGACAAAATTTGAGTTTTAAGGAAAAGTGTAAACGAAGGAATCGCGTAGCGCGTTATATAACGTTATAACTATTCCCACGGCGGTAGGCGCCGGTATGCGATCTTTTTATTAATTTTATTTTTTACACTATATAGTATATTCAAACCTTTATACTTATAGTATATTTGTACCTTTATTTAAAATATTAGTAAAATTAAAAAAATATATATTGAAACTTTTTATGCGACTACCTAGGATAGGGGTAGGGATAGGGTTATGGGTAGGGTTAGGGGTAGGGTTAGGAGTAGGGTAAGGAAGGGTAGGGTAAGGTAAGGGTAGGGTTAGGAGTAAAGTTAGGGGTAGGGTTAGGGGTAAAGTTAGGGGTAGGGGTAATTCAAAATACTACAAAAAAAAAAAGAATATTCCATTGTATTACTTCTTCTACTTTCACATAATGATATACAACACTTGGATGGCATTATCAAGTAACTATAAAAAAAAGTTTAAGAAAAGATTAAGAAAATAAACAATTTACATTTTACAGATTGCAATCACGGCGAACCGCCGGGGGATTAGCAGCGACCTTATATAAAGTGACTAGCGGGGTTTACTTCGTTGTTTCTCTCGCCTTTTGTTCTTTATGGTTTTACATAGAAAAAGTTTTAAAATTAAAATGTAATTTTTTCTTATAACTGAGTTTGTTTTTTAAATAAAATTTTATTATAAACTAATTTTATTTATTTTTTATTCATTTCATTCATACGATCATCGTACCTCACCACTCACAACTACGATGTAAATAGTGCTTGGAAGGGTACTACTTACCGTTTTCAAAGTCTCTCAAATTACGATAAATGTTTTTTTTTAAATTAAATTTGATATTAAATTTGTTTTTTTAGGTCATTGTAACAAAATAAAAATAATACGACTATTTTTTCGGCACGGGCCGTCCGTAGGAAAGATTACCCAACATTTTATGCAGCATAATCCATAAGCATAATAAACTGATACTCACCAACGTCTTACGATTTTGACTTCTGTCAGCTTTTTCTTCCTCGATATAAACAGAAGGAGGTTCAGTCTTGCCCTAAATGTTAAGAATTTAAAAAAAACAATTAAAAAGTAAAATTCGCAATATTGTATACTGATACTGCCAATAATTAGACATTCCACCTGGAATTCCTCCGATATCACTGCCTTTTCATCCTCGATAGAAGCATCAGCAGAAACAGGTGCATCTTTATGATGAATCTAAGAATTAGAAAATAACTATTTTAAAAAAGTCAAATTTACAAAATCCAACACTGCCTATAGTGGGAATCCAACCTGGAATTCCTCCGATTTCACTGCCAGATCATTTTCCATAACGTTGCTAAACAAAACTATGGACTTGGACCCCTAGAAAAGATTGTCAATATTTAGTCAACTATTTGTTATGAGACCACCATAGATAAATAATTGCACCCTTTCATTTACTTACAGAAATATTAAATTTTTAAACATATAATTGTAATATTAAACAAATTAAATTTGAATGATAATTGATATAATTTTGTATTGATACCAGTTGACATGTCTAAAATGTGTGGCAATCAACAATCAAAGACCGTTTCCTATACTGGACAGAAACATCTGATGTTTCGAGTGTCGTAAGAATAACTGCTTTTTAGAATATAGAAAGTGCTGGTATTTGTGATACCTATTTGATATCGTGGCTGCGGAAACTCAGACACACACAGCTAACTCTTCATTGATTTTCTTGCACACAGGCACTTATTTTTATGGTCTCCAGGTCGTTTTTATTCACTCCAACTACAGCAGTTGTTCTCGAAAAACGTTTTATCTTATGAGAATTTTCATCAAAAGATATACACTTTTTTAAGAATTCATTCATCCACTGAAACCACGCCTTATGCCATAAATGGCTCCATGTCTCCATGTCTCCATGAAACAAAATCGAGATCAGATGAATAGGGAATCAAACCAGAAGCGGACCGGCTTTCATCAGCTCAAAGATTGAGATTTTTGTCGAAGGATGCAAATGCAAACAATTCTAAAAACATGAGTTGAAAATATTTTAATCTCGAATCCTTATTGAAATATTGTTGCATTGGTGAATCCATATAATCAATCCATGGAATAGAAAGCGATAGGTGGTGATGGATACGATTTTGCTTCCCCACCACGTTTGTTTTCTTAATTGTGAAATGTAAAAAATAAAGTTAAAGTAATAAAATATGAGTTTAATCGCTATATAATATGAAAATGACTGTCTATTTGCAGGGGCGCCAGAATAGTTTTGAAAGTGGGGGACCAAAAAAAATTTTGGGGGTCTTCAAATGCCCGTAAGCAAGCTATATAAAATTTATGTTGAAATGCATCTATATCTGAAATCATTAGTTTTAAAAAAAAATTGTTTCTAAAATAAAAAAAAATAAAAAATGAATGACAGTCTATGTAAATAAAAAAAAGTCTAATGTTTAGATAATTAACATTTTACCAAAGTCCAAAAAAGCTACCATTTACAAATTGCAACTTTAACTACCATTTACCAAAAAAATTACTTCTTGTGTCACTTAGCATACAAATTTACACATTTCCAACAAGTTTAGATTGTTTGTTTTTTACCAATGCTTTTATTAACTCGTCGTCTTTGTTTGTTTCTCTGTCTGTCTGTTTGTTTCTCTGTCTGTTTCAAATCTTGCAATCAATTTTTGAGTCACTTCCTGATGATAGATTTTTTTCAAATTTTGCATACATGCTCAAAATAGAAGACAATGCAATATTCAATTATTAGTTTTACAATAAGTCAATTAATTTAGTTAATTTTAATTAATTTCGATATTTCGATATAATTAAGATATTTCGACTTTAATATAAAATAAAAGAGTAATATAAGAAAAAATTGATTGCAAAATTTGTGTTTTAATTACATATAAAAGCATTGGATTTTAAAAATTCGTTTTTAATTTATTCTTTATGTACAGTTAAAAACATGACATGGTTTAATCTAATTTGGGTCATTGTTGACCGCAAATAGGTTTTAATTCGACACAATGCCGAAACACTTCTTTCTGATGTTGCATTTGACATCGAAAAAACCAAATACAATTTTAATAATTAGTTTACTTGTAACAATAAAGTTCTTAAAGTTTTATTTCTACTGAACATATCAACAATTGACAGACTATCGACGAGTCTCTCGTTATAAAATAATATTGGTATTTGAGAAAAAGTGGGAGCCAAAATGACTTTTGAAAGTGGGGGGTCACTGGCACCCTAGTCTCCCCGTTTCCGGCGCCGATGTCTGTTTTCATTTATACAAATCTGAACCGCTGGGCCAATTTAAACGAAATTTGTAGTTTTCAAAAAGGAGAAAAAGATAGGACTGGTTTCAATAACTTTTGTTTTTAACTTTTTTATTACTAAAAAACCTAATCTAGGCCAACAGAAAATGTTATTGCTTAACAAAATTCAAATTTAATTTGCGTTTCAATGTTTAAAAAGGGTTGTAAGAAATTTTTAACAAACCTGCTATTTATTTTACGCTTACACAGTGGCGTAGCGTGGATTGCAGCCACCCGGAGCGGGCAGGCTAA
>OZ022239.1:26962359-26964859 GCA_963978895.1 Erpobdella octoculata
GAATATGAATATGAATATGAATATGAATATGAATATGAATATGAATATGAATATGAATATGAATATGAATATGAATATGAATATGAATATGAATATGAATATGAATATGAATATGAATATGAATATGAATATGAATATGAATATGAATATGAATATGAATATGAATATGAATATGAATATGAATATGAATATGAATATGAATATGAATATGAATATGAATATGAATATGAATATGAATATGAATATGAATATGAATATGAATATGAATATGAATATGAATATGAATATGAATATGAATATGAATATGAATATGAATATGAATATGAATATGAATATGAATATGAATATGAATATGAATATGAATATGAATATGAATATGAATATGAATATGAATATGAATATGAATATGAATATGAATATGAATATGAATATGAATATGAATATGAATATGAATATGAATATGAATATGAATATGAATATGAATATGAATATGAATATGAATATGAATATGAATATGAATATGAATATGAATATGAATATGAATATGAATATGAATATGAATATGAATATGAATATGAATATGAATATGAATATGAATATGAATATGAATATGAATATGAATATGAATATGAATATGAATATGAATATGAATATGAATATGAATATGAATATGAATATGAATATGAATATGAATATGAATATGAATATGAATATGAATATGAATATGAATATGAATATGAATATGAATATGAATATGAATATGAATATGAATATGAATATGAATATGAATATGAATATGAATATGAATATGAATATGAATATGAATATGAATATGAATATGAATATGAATATGAATATGAATATGAATATGAATATGAATATGAATATGAATATGAATATGAATATGAATATGAATATGAATATGAATATGAATATGAATATGAATATGAATATGAATATGAATATGAATATGAATATGAATATGAATATGAATATGAATATGAATATGAATATGAATATGAATATGAATATGAATATGAATATGAATATGAATATGAATATGAATATGAATATGAATATGAATATGAATATGAATATGAATATGAATATGAATATGAATATGAATATGAATATGAATATGAATATGAATATGAATATGAATATGAATATGAATATGAATATGAATATGAATATGAATATGAATATGAATATGAATATGAATATGAATATGAATATGAATATGAATATGAATATGAATATGAATATGAATATGAATATGAATATGAATATGAATATGAATATGAATATGAATATGAATATGAATATGAATATGAATATGAATATGAATATGAATATGAATATGAATATGAATATGAATATGAATATGAATATGAATATGAATATGAATATGAATATGAATATGAATATGAATATGAATATGAATATGAATATGAATATGAATATGAATATGAATATGAATATGAATATGAATATGAATATGAATATGAATATGAATATGAATATGAATATGAATATGAATATGAATATGAATATGAATATGAATATGAATATGAATATGAATATGAATATGAATATGAATATGAATATGAATATGAATATGAATATGAATATGAATATGAATATGAATATGAATATGAATATGAATATGAATATGAATATGAATATGAATATGAATATGAATATGAATATGAATATGAATATGAATATGAATATGAATATGAATATGAATATGAATATGAATATGAATATGAATATGAATATGAATATGAATATGAATATGAATATGAATATGAATATGAATATGAATATGAATATGAATATGAATATGAATATGAATATGAATATGAATATGAATATATCATTATTTTTAGAGTAGAAACTAAATACTAATTTTACTTTTGTAGCATTTACAGTTTTTGAGTAGCAGTTACTTTAAAAACCAAGTAACCCTATTTTCCACCCCATATTTGAAGTCCTGGAAACCAAATATTCAAAAAATGGTAAAACACGTATATCATTATTTCTGGAGTAGAAACTAAATACTAATTTTTACTCCTGTAGCATCTACAGTTTTCGAGTAGCAATTACATTAAAAACCAAATAACTTTATTTTCCACCCTATATTTGAGGTCCTGGAAACCAAATTTTAAAAAAATGGTAAAACACGTATATCTTTATTTTTAGAATAGAAACTAAATACTAATTTTTACATCTGTGGTGTTTACAGTTTTTGAGTAGCAGTTACTTTAAAAACAAATAACCCTATTTTCCACCCCACATTTGAAGTCCTGAAAACCAAATTTTCAAAAAATGCTTAAACACGTATTTCATTATTTCTGAAGTATAAACTAAATACTAATTTTTACTCCTGTAGCATTCACAGTTTTTGAGTAGCAGCTACTTTAAAAACCAAATAACCGAATTTTCAAAAAATGGTAAAACACGTATCTTTTTATTTTTCAAGAAGAATCCATATACC
>OZ022239.1:26969859-27009859 GCA_963978895.1 Erpobdella octoculata
CGTTTTATAAGCCAAAATTTCAGGCCCGATATATTTTAATATATAAAAATCTCGTGTCATGTAAAAATGTAAATGTTTGATAATTTATAGAGCGCCTTTTCCGCTTTGTTCAAAGGCGCTGTTCTTTTACATGCCCCACGGAGAAAACGATTTTACCCGCTAAGTTTTCCGTTGACATGGGCTATTAGGCAGTGAGTGGGAGTCGAACCGTGAAGTTCTCAAATTCAAGGCTAACGCTCTACCAACTCAGCTAACCTAGTGTCATAGTGTTTGAAATTGAACTCCTCCGAAACGGCTCAACAGATTTTTATGAATATTTGGTAGGTCTGAGGAGAGGTCCTAGGCTATTTAAAATATTTTTTTAAATTTAAAAAAAAAAGTTAATTTGGAAAAACAATGAGGTACAATTATATATATATATATATATATATATATATATATATATATATATATATATATATATATATATATATATATATATATATATATATATATATATATATATATATATATATATATATATATATATATATATATATATATATATATATATATATATATATATATATATATATATATATATATATATATATATATATATATATATATATATATATATATATCAGGTTTTCGGGTTCGGGTTTGTAGTTGTCCAAAAACCGGGTTCGGGTTTGGGTACACTGGCTTATGATTTCAAATTCCTGGATTGATTTTTAATTTACCTAGTGTATATACATATACAAACGAGAGCGATAAATTCATCCATTGGACATTACACGTATTGAATAAACTCTAACAAGTTATTTTTTTAGCTTTCCAAATAATGTGATTTCTTTGGCCGAAGGAGGCCTAATTATTTTAGTTCGTTCGTGGCTCGGTCTGGCCAGATAATCAGGCGGATTAGTGGTCTAGCTTACACACTCACCAATAAAATGACCTATTTGTGTTATTTGTTACGCAAAGGTGATGATACAAAACTTGCATGGCTTGCGATTAGTATAATACGTTACCTCTTAAATTATTGTAGTTTATTAATTTTTTTCGCGGCTCGGTCCGGTCGGGTAATCAGGCGGATTAGTGTCCTAGCTTACACATTTGCCAATAAAATGACTGTGACGCATAGATCTTTTATAGACTTTGCCAGTTAAAGTTTAGGATTATGCAAGATTATCTTTATAACAAGGGGTCTTTGTTATATCAGAAAAGCTTTGAATATATGAATGAATAAATATAAGGTTATATAACTGAAGTAAAAAGTTTAGAGTCATGGCTATCCGCGATTTCTTCGACCAAAGGAGGCTTAATTATTTTAGTTCGTTCGCGGCTCGGTCCGGCCTGATAATCAAACGGATTAGTGTTCTAGTTTACACAATCACTAATAAAATGACGTATTTGTGTTATTTGTTACGCAAAGGTGATAATACAAAACTTCTACGCTCGCGATTAGTATAATATGTTACGTCAACAAAACTTGTAATTTATTAATCTCTAATACACAGCTTTTATAAAGATTTATTTGTTCACAACCCCGAGTTCTGGTATTAGGCTTATAAATTTTCGGGTTCGGGTATCAAGTTTTCACATTTTCGGGTTCGGGTATCAAGTTTTCTCATTTTCGGGTTCGGGTTCGGGTATCAAGTTTTCACATTTTCGGGCTCGGGTTCGGGTATCAAATTTTCACACTTTCGGGTTCGAATTCGGGTTCGGGTATCAGAAAAAGACCGGGTAGTACCGAACTCGGGTTCGGGTTCCCGTGACATCCCTAATATATATATATATATATATATATATATATATATATATACAAGTATAATTTTAATTTTTTAGAAAATACCAAATTTTAAAACCTTCACTTTCTTAGTTTTTTTTCCACCCAACATTTGAGGTCCTGGAAGCCAAATTTTCAAAAAATGATGAAACACGTATATCATTATTTTTTGAAAAGATACTAATTATTAATTTTTACATCTGTAGCATTTACAGTTTTGGAGTAGCTGTTACTTTAAAAAACAAATAACCCTATTTTCCAGCCCACATTTGAGGTCCTGGAAACCAAATTTTAAAAAAATGGTGAAACACGTATTTTTTCAATTTTTGAGAAGAATCTAGATACCAAATTTCAAAAACCCTTCGTTTTTGGTTTTCGAGATAAACGTTGTTTTAGAAAAATATTTGTTTTCCAGTTTCATCCTCTCAGGAAATTTTTTTTCAAAAATCCTTTCTTAGTGGGTGCTTACGCTATAAAAGTAATATAAGTTCCAAATTTCACGTTTTTAGGATGAGGCGTTTGAGCTCGGCGTTGATTATCAGTCAGTCAGTCAGTCAGGACATGTTCTTTTATATATAGAGATATAGATATATAGATATGCATATGCGTATGTTTATGTGTAAGTGTAAGTGTATGTGTTTAATTAGATTCTATTCCCACGAGATTCCGTTGATTGTTGGACCTTGTGGCAATCTATTTTCATGCACATTTCCAGTGTTCAAAATTTAATTTTTGGTCTTTCTGTTACTACCCCATCCATTTTCCATTCATGGTTTTGACTACACATTCCTATGGAGATGGGACGTTTTTTCTGCGAAATAATTTCGATGACGGTTTCTTCATTAATGTGAATGTTGCGATTGATGGTCATCTGGGCAAGCCCATTCAGTTTTGTTCATAGTTGTTGTTTATTTAAGTCCTTGTCACTTTTTCAGCGTTTAGGACCAAAATGATTTCGATGACGGCTTCTTCATTAATGTTGGTCTGTGGGACGTGTTGGTCTAGTGGTATAGATACGTGGGACGTGTTGGTCTAGTGGTATAGATACGTGGGACGTGTTGGTCTAGTGGTATAGATACGTGGGACGTGTTGGTCTAGTGGTATAGATACGTGGGACGTGTTGGTCTAGTGGTATAGATACGTGGGACGTGTTGGTCTAGTGGTATAGATACGTGGGACGTGTTGGTCTAGTGGCATAGATACCGGCTTTGAGAGTCGTAGGACCCGGGTTCGATTCCCGGTCCAGGCTCGTAATATCAAATTCAGGCGACGTTTTTTCTGCGAAATAATTTCGATGACGGCTTCTTCATTAATAGACCGTCAACAACTCGGCCGGGCAGATACTTTTCATAAACCAAAATTCAAGGCCCGGCCCGTTTTTACAGGCCTAAAATCCCTATATACTTAGCAAAAAATCTCGACCCGGCCAGGTCCTTGCAGTACTCTATCGTGTCTGGTATAGCGGAATGACCAAATTGAGATGAGTTAACGGACAAATGGGACTCTCTATATATTCCAGTTTCACGTCGGAATGGGGGTGGCTTTATTTTTCAAAGTTTCTTGAATGGAATGAGCTTATATTTTTATAAACTAGTTTGGTTGTTTGCTACTAGACTGGGTCGGGTTTTTGGTCCGCCAAATGGGCGGGTTGGTCAATAAAATTACTTTTTGAAAAAGACTAGCAAAGATCTGAGTCTAAATAATGTCCATAGATAAAACTAAGAGTTTTCTTTCATGTTCGACCTAGACATTTGCCTTAGAAACTAAAACTATAAAATAGATTTAGAGAATGGAACAACATATAATGGGTTTTGAAGCTATTAAATCTAGAACTCCCAAAAGATGAAAGCTAAACCATTTTTCAGAACCGAGATGAAAAAAAAGCATAGAAAAAGTATACTGATTATTGTGTTTAACTTATTATTTTATTGACACGATAAAATATTAACGACTGTATCAATTCTAAATCAGATCTTCCGATTGTTGACAAAAGAAAAAGCGAAATCATACCCAGCCCCACAGTATCGAATAACAGGGAGAAAAAAGGATACGTCGACTGCTGCAGAGTTAACAGGATGGACAAAGTTGCTGGGTGAGGTTTTGAAATAAAACAAGTAAAGATAAAAAATAATTTTTTTAAATGCTTTTATTTGCCTCTTTCATCTGAGTCAACGAACTAAAAATTTTTAATCTAAAACAACCGTTACGCTCAATCTTGTTAATTATTTTGGACCTCTGGCGACTTATAAATAAACATCCGTACTGTTTAATTATTTTGGACCTCTGGCTATTTATACATAAACAACTTATTACAGTCACTAGATGGCAAGAATTAATTTGATTTAATTACTTTTAATTAATTTAAGGCCTAATTCATGTCGGAAACATTTAATTCGTGTATTGTCATCCAGAATAGAGCTTTCCTGAAAGTTTTAGAGCTCTAGGTGGTCGAAAAGTGGGTGAATTTTTGTTTCTAATATTTGATCACCACAGACAAACAAACCAACGAACAAACAAACAAACAAACAAACAAACAAACAGAGACACGAATGAAGTTAAATAAAAGCACTTAAAAATATTGCAATCAATATTAAGTTAAATAAACTAATATATATGCTGGTGGCAGAGCGGTAGAGCGTTCGCCTGTCGATCATTAGGTCGGCAGTTCAAGCCTCACCGGCGTCACCAGCGTAACTCCCTTAAGCAAGGAGTTCACTCGCATTGCTAAAGGGGTAGGCGCCTATAAATGGCTGCCTCTGCAAAGAACCCTTCAGTGGCCTTGAAGTCCTTTAGGATTTACGCCACTCTAAATATTGTCAAACATTATTATTATTATTATATATATATATATATATATATATATATATATATATATAATAATTTTTATATATTTTTCAAGTTCATGAGTGTAGCTTTTGTTAAAGTTCTAGATTAAAACCTCATTCAATATTTTCAGTGACTGATACCATAAATTGAAATATTTTTTAAAGAAATATCTGATTGATTAATTGACTGACTGACTGACTGACTGACTGACTGACTGACTGACTGACTGACTGACTGACTGACTGACTGACTGACTGACTGACTGACTGACTGACTGACTGACTGACTGACTGACTGACTGACTGACTGACTGACTGACTGACTGACTGATTGACTGACTGACTGACTGACTGGCTGGCTGGCTGGCTGGCTGGCTGGCTGGCTGGATGATCGATCGATCGATTGATTGATTATTACGTGACTGTCCTTTTGCGCTGCAAAAAAAAACTAGAATTATATAACAGTTACGACAGTTTTCATATTTTTAAACAGTTGACTTACGAATTCGCCTTTTTGTAATTGGTAGTAATAAGTTAATGGCTTTGGGAGGAAACGATAAAGAATGATTAATTTCAAATTAATTTCCAAAAAAATTTTTTTGTTATTTTTAGCCGCCAGATTTGGAAAAATCTGTATTTGATCATAGCCGAAGGACTCATGGCTTTTTCAGAAGTGAATAATTTTATTTTGTTACTTATATAAAATAAGATAAAATGTGGTGTGGAAATGTGATGGAAAAACAGTGGAATATGGTATAGTAGATTGAAGTGTGATTAGTGGTGGAGTGAAGTGGAGTGTGGTAGGAGATGGAGTTAAGTGTGAACTATGAAATGAAGTGAGACAGGGAATTGAATGAAGAAGGGCTGGAAGTTGAGTAAAGTGTGATAAAAATGAAGTGAAGTGTGATAAGCGTGGAGTGAAGAAAAGAATGGCAGGAAATGGAGTGAAGTGTGATAGCGGTGGAATGAAGTGCGACAGGGAATTGAGTGAATTGTAATACAAATGAAGTGAAGTGTGAAAAAATGGTGTTAAGTGTGACAGGGGTTGAAAAGAGGGAAGTCTAGTGGGAGAAAGTATAGAAAAGAATTTGTATACTGCTTGTTTTGTAGCTTAAAAAAAAGCTCTGTCAACTTTTGATTAGATCATCCCATTCCATTCCATTGGGAAATCCTACATCGGCCACGATTTCCTACCGATATTCTTTTTTGAGGTATTTGCATATCCGGTTCTGTAATGATGACAGTATGGAAATGGTTTTGGGTTGAATTTTCTGACTGTTTAACAGAGTTTATTTGAAGATAAAATGTTAAAAAATTATCGCATAGTTTCTGTCTTATCTTTCTGTTATCCTTCACCCACTACCCGCTCCGCTCCACCTCCTCTCTCTCTCTCTTTTTTTTTCTCCCCTTAGATTTGTTTATATAGGTCCACTAAAACGCCAGTTCATAACTAACACTGACACAAAAAGTTTTTTTAAAGTTTAAAGTTCAAAGCGCCGTGTTGATTGATGTACATAAGACTTAACAAACGTTTTGACGGCGCCTCGTCTTACACGTGACTTTAAAAAGAAAATTTAGTTAGCCGTTTATTTACTTTTCCTTTTTTAATTCTACGGTTAATAAAAATAAAGAAATGCTACATCTCAAAATTAACGCTTTGTTTCTTTTAATTGCGGCTGTTCCGATTCGATTGAACTGATTTACTTCAATCGAATCAGCCAGCTAGACTTTGACTCAGGAAGTGATAAACGTAATCGTTGCTCGAAAAGTGAAACAGAAAGGTCATCTGGGCTTACAAAGCAAGGTTAACGTTTCACAGGGCTTAATAATCACAGTTAATTTCAAACTCAGCTGTGTAGTAATTACTTAATTACACTTCATTGAACGAAATGTCAGCCAGACCTCTTTAGTGCTAAATGTCAGAAGCTATTTATGAAGAGAAATGTCGTGCTGTTATGTTAATAACTAATATATTAATATATTTCACTCTCTTAGAAAGTTCCGAATTTTTAGATTACAACTTTCCAACCATTTCTTATTGTTATTGTTATTATCAGGACAAACAATCAAATAATCTCAATCTTCAAGATCGATGAGTCAAGTTGAATTGCTGTTCTCTGGAATTATGGTTTTACAAAAATAGAATTTGATTAAATTGTCATCACAAAGTTAGATAAGCTGTAGAAATGTCTTTACAGGTAATAAATGAACTAAATTTAGAGAACGTCTGGCGAATCACAGCGATTTGATAAGCGCTCCATGTATATAAACCAGGACGAAGAATTGTACCTGACAAGGCTTTGTAAAAACCTCTTCCATATTTGGGTCGTACCATGAATGTGGCCCAACGATGTCTAAAAAAAATTATAAGCTTTTCTTAAAATATTTTTTCTAAAAGCCTTGGACCTTCCCTAATTGAACCCAAAGATCTCTGATTCTTCACAATTATGACTCGACAAGTCTAATTTTAAACAGGATTTTCAATTATGGACTTGTTTCATAATAACGATAAGGACTTTTGAATTGTCGGCAGTTTTTTTACCGAACAGCCGTTTTAGTCGTCTTACACCCTTCCCTTGATTTTTTTAATTTTGTTCCCGTACACTTTTTCACCCTGGCATTTTTTATGCCCACACTTTTGCAAAAACAAATAAAGTTACTTCCCTTGCAAATGCTAGTGATTTTTTTAAATTGCTACATCC
The DNA here is from genome assembly GCA_963978895.1 of Erpobdella octoculata. Lineage (NCBI taxonomy): Eukaryota > Metazoa > Annelida > Clitellata > Hirudinida > Erpobdellidae > Erpobdella > Erpobdella octoculata. The sequence continues at coordinate 26,977,155 of OZ022239.1, forward strand.
AATTAAAACATAATTGTTTAATTCAGAGTGTAAAACGAAAATAGAAACTTATTGTAATTGTCTCGAAAAAATGGAGAAAAAAACCAAGACGCAGAACTTTGATGTTTTCAGAAAGAAAACGACAATCCAAACGAATGTTCAACTCTGAAAAATGCCGAAGTATTCCTGGAAGGAAAAACCAGCTTTCCCGTGATCAAGGCACGATAAGTCACGTGTTATTTTTATTATTTCAGCTTATCCGATTATTATTATCGCTATAATTATTATTATTATTACTAGAGATAGCCCGTCAAAAATGACGGAAGTTTTAAAATACGGCGCCCGTTATTATAAAAATAGTCAACAAAAACAAAATGACATTTTGATAACCATAAAAAAATTCTATATATAAGCAAATCAAAAATTTTTTGCGGCCATGGAAGCGAAACAAACTGCGCTGTTGTATGATTGAATATGTTGTCGAAAATTTTGTCTATCTGGATTGGACGTGTCTGACATGAGGCTTTTAAGAAAATCGGGATATCCAAGTGTATTACCGTGAATGTCAATTGATTTGGCAACATTACTTTGCCTTTTCGACAACATGAAGTGAATAGTCCATCTGATGGTTGCTCTGCAGCAAAATTTCTTGATCGACATGAAGTACATCAAACATCAAATTCACCACAATCATGTTGATCGAATTGAGTTTCGTTGAAGTTAATTGCTTCGTTACGAACTGCCTCACTCACACGATTTCATGCTAAAAGCTGGGAGATCGCATTATCAGCTCGATGTAGCTGCAATTCATTGGGAGACATTTGTTCAACTCGATGGCGTTGCGAGGCAGCTTTGGTTTCTCGATGTAGTTGCAATTCATTGCGAGACATTTGCAAAACTCGATGGCGTTCCTTGGCAGCATTGGTTTCTCGATGTAACTGCAATTCATGGGGAGACATTTGCTCAATTCGATGACGTTGTGAGGCAGCAATGGAAGTGTGAAAAGCTTCTAGATGTTGAGGAGTAAATCGATAGACATAACGTTGTTGTGATGCGGCATGAGAAGCATGACAAATTTGCAATTCTACAACAGACATTTGTGCAGTGCGTTGTTGATGAGCTTCTGCATCTAAAACTCGAATTTTTGCTTTTGATTGTGGAGTTTGTCTTGCGCGATATCTCTGTTGCCTTTCTTTAGCTAGACGCCGTTTTCTCGACACAGGATCTTTGTCGTCATTCATATTAAGAGACATTTTGTTTAAAAAAATATACTTTGTTTTTCAATTATTATTAAAAGCTGAACTTAAATAATAGGAAAAACAAAACTAATAATATATATATATATATATATATATATATATATATATATATATATATATATATATATATATATATATATATATATATATATATATATATATATATATATATTTATATATATATATATAAGCGTTACAGAATCATTAAACAGGCAGTGACGTGGTCTACTATATTATAGATTATTATTATTATTATTATTATTATTATTATTATTATTATTATTATTATTATTATTATTATTATTATTATTATTATTATTATTAATATTATTATTATTATTATTATTATTAATATTATTATTATGATTATTATTATTATTATTATTATTATTATTATTATTATTATTATTATTATTATTATTATTATTATTATTATTATTATTATTATTATTATTATTATTATTATTATTATTATTATTATTATTATTATTATTATTATTATTATTATTATTATTATTATTATTATTATTATTATTATTATTATTATTATTATTTACTAAGCTAATTAGCAACTTGTTTTTGATTCGTTAGATGCAATGCAGCAACGGTGTCAGTTATTCGATAACCCACAAGGACCACGATACCACTCGGTCGTGGTACGAGTTCATCCGCGGGACAATACAATCCGTGGTGAGTTGAATTTTTTTTAACTCTGCTGTGTTTTTCTTCAATATGAGTGGTGTAAAATGTAAGTTGAATACGACTAGAAACGTAATTTTTATTTTTCTGCGTATAGAAAAAGAAGCAAGAATATCTAAAGCAAGCAAGCACTCCAACAAATTTAAAACAAGAAAGTAATAAATTTATTTTCATAATTTTTTATTGTTTTTTATTAATTAATTAATTTATTTATTCATTTATTTGTATATTGTTATATTTATTAATTTGTTTATTTCTTTGTTTATTCATATATATATATATATATATATATATATATATATATATATATATATATATATATATATATATATATATATATATATATATATATATATATATATATATAATTGAATGTTTGTATATATATATATATGTCCTTTATGCATTGCTACGCTATTCATCCGATCGTAATGAAATTTTCACACAACCTTGAGAGTCAAGGGGAATCAAATATAGAGAAAAAAATTTTGAAATCCGTCACAAGATGAGCGGAGCGGATCGGGTGAGCGAGCGGGAACTATATATATATATGTATGTGCGTATGTATGTGTGTATGTATGTATGTGTATGTGCATGTATGTGTGTCTGTGTGTGTGTTTATATATGTAGGTATGTGTTTTTTTTTTACAATATTTCGGCACTAAATGCTCATTCAAAGTATGTATGGGTGTTTATGTATCTATGTAGGTATGTATGTATGTATGTATGCATGTATGTATGTATGTATGTATGTATGTATGTATGTATGTATGTATGTATGTATGTATGTATGTATGTATGTATGTATGTATGTATGTATGTATGTATGTATGTATGTATGTATGTATGTATGTATGTATGTATGTATGTATGTATGTATGTATGTATGTATGTATGTATGTATGTATGTATGTATGTATGTATGTATGTATGTATGTATGTATGTATGTATGTATGTATGTATGTATGTATGTATGTATGTATGTATGTATGTATGTATGTATGTATGTATGTATGTATGTATGTATGTATGTATGTATGTATGTATGTATGTATGTATGTATGTATGTATGTATGTATGTATGTATGTATGTATGTATGTATGTATGTATGTATGTATGTATGTATGTATGTATGTATGTATGTATGTATGTATGTATGTATGTATGTATGTATGTATGTATGTATGTATGTATGTATGTGTGTAGAATCGGATCTAGGGGAGGGGGGAACTGAGAGCGAAAAAATGAGCGGGAAAGAGACAGGGAACGGATAACGACCGGGAGCGGGAGCGCAAGCGGGAAGGAAACGGGAGCGAAAAGAAACGCATTAGGTAAACCTCTAAAAACCCCGGGCAACGCCGGGTGCCCCCGCTAGTATATATATATATATATATATATATATATATATATATATATATATATATATATATATATATATATATATATATATATATATATATATATATATATATATATATATATATATATATATATATATATATATATATATTCATTTACATATTCAAGCTCTGTCGTCAGTCACTGCCATACAGCAGCAATTGGTTTCTTTTTTCAAAAAACGAATCACCAAACAGGAACTTCAACAAAGGGGTATCTACAAAGGTGAGACGATGTTTGAAAAAAATCACAACAGATTTACAGTACTAAGACAACATGTACAGCTGTAAGATAATGTTTTCAACAGTAAGCTGTTTTTTACAGTTGTAAAAAAAATATTTACAGTTTCAAGGCAATGGTTACAATAGTGAGACAGTGGTAAATTGTTTAATTTAGCAGTAATTTGTTATAGTATAACTACGTAGGTACGCAGACTCGATGTCTCAACTTCCATTTAATAAAATTGAACAAAGTTACAAACAACTTATTGATACAGGCGACCAATCTACGCAGTAACAAATTTCTGCAGATGTTCAGTAGATCACTCCGAGATTTGCCATGCCATATAGAGCCTATAGACAACAAACTTTTTGAGCCCCTTATTTGGTGAATTTGATCTCAAAATATAAATGTTTACGCTTTTAAAGAAATAAGTTTAGTTTAACCCTTAGCTTGTTGTCTTATTTGAGAATTTATCAAACGAAAAAAATTCAACATCCGTTACGTTAATGTAAGCGTAAGTCTGTTTACAGAGGCGTTCCCATCGCACTTCTGTGAATGTAATTTTCAAATGTTTTATATAATTACGATCAAAGCTTTATGGCTAATTGCGCTCTTCGTCACAGTCCCATGACAGTTTGACAGAATGATGATTGGACCATAATGGTCGAGCTAAAATGGCTTCCGACATGTAAAAAACCAATATAAAAATGAATCATCACAAAGACAATAATAAAATAAATACCTTCCAAGAACCAACGTTTGGCGGATCTTTGGAATTAGCCTGCTCATTGGACGGCTCTCCTGGTCCTCCAACTTTCCTGAAGGCCTGCCTACAGGAAATTGAAAAGAGAGGTGAGCATATTTACAATTTTTATTTAAAATGCTAATGTGAACCTCTAAAGCTGTTTGCCTGGCTTTGTATAAAAGCTTTTTATGGTACTTATAATAGTTTTGCAGAGTTGAATTTTTAAACGCAGGTTTATTAAGTTATAATGACAAAGATGGTGGTGTTAGTGGTGGTTATGGCAAGGATTTCGGGTCGGTTAGGGGCAGCTGCGATGGTAGCGACAATACAAATAAGATGGCGCTTATAGTAACAGTAATAAAATAATAATAATAATTAATACCGCTGTTACTATTTCTATTGTAAATTATTATTATTGCTGTTATAACCAGATTGTCAATAAAAGTCCTAGGCGTTTGTTTGTTCAATTTACATCGGCTGAGGAAAATTAACTTATTAACATGTTTGCTTCCGTCTGTTTGTTCCGCCAGCAAAAAATTTAATGACTCAGTTCATAATTGAACTACAGACAATAGACCTGAATATTTCATTCTCTTATAAAATATTAATTATTTGAAATATAATTTGAAATTCAGTTTTAAATTTTATTTTACTCGAGGCCTACAAGAGGATGGAATCTACAGGAAAAGTGGAGCTCAGTCTGCTATTCAAAATCTGAGGATTCAAATTAATCAAGGCAAATGATTTCCTTTACGAAATAAATTTTACTTAAACTTTTTTATGATTTTTAGAAGCCTCAATTCTTACAAATCAGTTGTTTTTATTCTAACATGGTTATAATAAAAAGTGATTTTCTTATTCATTTTAGTTGTTAAGAATAATATACCAAATAGGATTAATTAAATTAATAAAATTAGATACATGTTTTCAGCTAGCTCTTTTTACAAACTTTTATTTAGGTTACAATCTCGGTTTATGTGTGTGTGTGTCTTTCTCTGTACGCAAATTTTGGAAGTAAAATCTAATCAGCTTTGACTAGCTAGGAAGCTGAAATTTTCAACAATCTTTATATTGGATGACAATACATGATTCAATTAAAAAAAAACCTAATTTGAACATCTTTCGTATTTTTAAATCGAGTGTTTGTGTTGAAAAACTTGTTTTTCCTTTACTTGTTTGTTGTCCTTTAAAGTTTAGGCTGAACCTTATAATCTTTTTTATCTACTTTCCGACTAGCTAGCTAGAGGCATGAAACTTTTTTTAACATCTAAAAGAACGAAAAATAGATGACAACACATTATTTGAATGCATTTTTTTAAAACCACGTTTTCAAAAAATGTGTTCTGGATTTACTCGTCAGTAAAATCAATCAGCGAAACAAGCCCGTGACTTATTATTATTATTATTATTATTATTATTATTATTATTATTATTATTATTATTATTATTATTATTATTATTATTATTATTATTATTATTATTATTATTATTATTATTATTATTATTATTATTATTATTATTATTATTATTATTATTATTATTATTATTATTATTATTATTATTATTATTATTATTATTATTATTATTATTATTATTATTATTATTATTATTATTATTCAGGCTCGTACAGCTTCGACCACGTGGAGGAGGTGCACGCCCTGACCGGGGCAGTTAAGCTGTACTTCAGGGAGCTCTCCTGTCCCCTCCTTCCCTCGTCAAACATGGACGCATTCGTCAGGGCTTCAAGTAAGACTTGCTGCCTTTTAAATGTCGAACAGTAATAATAATGCAATAATACAATACAACTGTCGTTTAGCGACACGCCTTATCAAGAAGACTAGAGTCTTACTCAAAGGCGAGAACACTGTTCGCAGCTATTGTACCTGCCCGCAGGCCCTTTTTACAGAGCAAGTGTGTATGTGTGTGTGTGTGTGGTTTGTTTAACGTCTGTATCTGTCAATAAGACAATTTAGACGGTATGTATGTTTAAGTGTTTGGTGACGTGTTTATGTTGGCTTTGAGGCAGGGAGGCCACTGAAAGCACAAGGCTTTCGTGGGCACATGGCTCGACTCACTCCTGCCCGCCAACTAATAAGTGCAATAAGTTGGACAAGGACCGGCAAATCGACCTCCCATGCATCTAGCAATTTAACCAGCCTCGGATAATCCTCATAGGCTATGTATCGCTCAGCCGCTTTCCTCAGCCCTTTACAGAGCAACCTGAGCCAGCCATTTTTATAGCCGCCTACCCACGATGGATGCTGGTGACTTCGGCGGGATTCGAACCACAGACTTTTAAGTATACATGCGAATGCCTTACCACTCTTCACCGCCAAGGATTTAATATATTTTGTAGTATAGTATTTTATATATATATATATAACGGTTTTTACTAATCTTGTACGTTAGTTACCTACCTTTTATATCTTGCTTTCCACTTTCCATATGTTGTTTTTCTATTTCAGTTTTCATTAATGTTTATTCTCGTCGTTTTATAGTTTCATTCTATTTTCGCATTATAGTAAATACATTTTAACTTCGTAATTTAAAGGGCTCCGAAGATGCTTTTCTGCGAAACCGATCGGTCAGCCCTCGTTTTTAATAAATCTATTTAAAAAGCGGAGTTATCATGAATTCAAGAGATTTTGAAAGCTTGGCGAAAAAACGTATCAACGCAAAGTGGTCTATCATTTTTAACAGAGCATGCCTAAAAGAAAATATATATATATATATATATATATATATATATATATATATATATATATATATATATATATATATATATATATATATATATATATATATATATATATATATATATATATATATATATATATTATATATATATATGTGTGTGTGTATTTCCTTTTTTTTTCTATTTGCATTTTATTTTCTATATAATTTTATAAGATTTATATTCCAGACACGAAAAATACCAACGACAGAAAAAATTCATTCAGTGAACTGATATCTTATTTGCCAAAAGTTCACAAGAACACTCTTCAATTTCTTGTCAAACATCTCAGAAAGTTTGTATTATGGTGGTTTTTACACGTACCTATAATCCTCTAAACCACCTTACACCCTGTTAATTATTATTGTTATTATATTATTATAATTAATAGTTTTAGTTTTACTACTAATTTTTTTACTACCAAAATTAACAGTTTTCGAATAAAAAAACTAATTAATCGTTTCTAATTCGTCGTAATTAGCTAATTTGCGTTTTCAAAGTTATATTTCTGTGCTAAAATGACTGCTGAAGTTGTTTTTATTCTGGTAGGCTTCCTTTCTTTCTCTCTCTCTTTCTCTCTCTCCCTCTCTCTTTCTCTTTCTCTCTCTTTCTCTTTCTCTCTCTCTCTCTCTCTCTCTCTCTTTCTCTCTCTTTCTCTCTCTCTTTATCAGACTTTCGCATTTTCATTTACACTTTCTGGGTGGCCATTTAAAAAATCTTAATCAGCAACTCAAATAATTTACTTTCCTTCGTCACAAGTTCCTTCAATCGTTACTTTTTTGGTTTTTTGCTTAGTTGTTTCGTTGTTATCTTGCCACTCACTATGTCGCCATTTTCACCTCTCGCTTTGCGCTATCACGAGACACAAATGTGAACTTGGTTTTGTAACAATGTCAGCTTCGTTAAGCCGCCAATCCACACCTCTCAACTACAAGACAAACCTGGAAAGGAAAATGAGTCACGAAAGAGATGGACTTAATTCTTTGAATTGATGATTTTATCAAATTTTATTTTATTTTTAATTATTTTTTCAAGTCTGTTTACTTCTGATTTTATTTTAATTTTATTTAAATTTAGCTTTATTTACTTTTACTTTTATTAACTTTCAATTTTATTTAATTTCATTACATTTCAGAGTTATCGAAAATGAGCGCAGCAATAGAATGTCACTGAAGAATGTATCACTGATCTTTGGTCCCACGTTGATGTGGAAGGAAGTGAACTGCGGAAATGAACTTGGGAGCATCCTGAGGTCACAGGTCCGCGTGGTGGAATGCATTCTTGAACTTCACGATTCTATTTTTAAATAGTGACCTCGGTCATGTGATGACTATTGCGAAAGTAACAGCGCGGCCGCGATGATGATGATTATGATAATGATGGTGATGATGACGGTGGACATAGGAGCAGTTGAGTGGTGTCCCAGTGGCAACTGTCCATAAATAACTGACCGATTTTTGACCCTCTCTCAGCTTTATCACACATCTTCACAAATAGTTATATCTCCTCAGATATGACGTCATAATGCTCTGACTCCCCCCTCTTCCAAAAAATACAATATATTAAATTGCGACTAGCTATAAATATCAAAAGAGAACTTAAGTTTACAACCAGTCTAAACATTTATTTGAAACCCTACGCTATTGACATCTATAGAATAGAAGAAAAATTATATTGCTTTGCTGTTAAAATAAAAACATTTAAGTACTTTTACATATCCAATGTATTCATTGGCCGTTTGATTGACATGTTTTTTAAATAAAAATGTTTATATTTTTAACGGGACGTCGCCTTTCTCAATCCCCCTTCGTCACAAAAGTCTGATGCCCCTCCCCCCCCCCCGCTAAGTGCATGACGTCATTTATGGACGACCCGCAAAACCTATGATGCGATGGCAGCGCTTGTAACAAAATAGTGTTATTTCGAATTACTTTGTGTGAACTGTAATCTTTTGTACATGAATTTCTTTAAAAAAAGATATTTAACGTCGAATATTTTATTGTTAGTGTCATACTATTCCAGGGGGTGTCCCGTCCACCTGGTAGGGTAGGTGGACGGTGGGACAGGTAAATCGAAATGCTGTTACGAAGCTTGCGTGAAAACCTGTACTAATGCTGAATAATGGCAGTCGGTAAGGATATTTTTCTTAAAACACCAGGTAGGTGTAAAGACCTATAAGCAATAATAAGACAAATAAATTTATATGAAAAAATAAATAAATAAAAATTATAATAAAAGTGTAACTTAAAACTCTATGACGAATGCAAATAAAACAGAGTAAGCTTACAAAGAAATGACAATTATTAATTGTTTATTAAGTACAGTTGTCAAAAAGCATTCATGCCTCTGTAGGAGAATTCACTCTGTGCTGGTCTGCTATTGAGTTCCATCGATCCTTTGTTTTTGCGTTTGAACTTATTTAAAAAGTCAAATATAGATATCCTGTTGTTCGTATCTTCGACTTTCATATTTGACGCCGCCAAAACGCTGACGCGATCTGAAGCCGCTGCCGCGGCAGTTGAGCTCGCGGTTGGAACCTCAGTCATAGGTTCAGGTGTTGCTTTTCCTGGTTGATCGTGTGTCGCCTGCTTGGTTGGTAAACGTCTTGGTTGTTGTTTTGAAGATGCCGCTTCTGCAATTGGTGCGGTTGTTGTTGTTGTTGTTTGAATTGATTGTTGCGGTAATTTCTGTTGTGGGCCTTTTGGTTGGTGCGTTCTTGGCGGTTGATGTTGTGGTTTTGGTGGTTGTTGTTGCGATTTTGGTAGTTGTTGTTGTGGTTTTGATGGTTGTTGTTGCGGTTTCGGTGGTTGTTGGGGTTTTGGTGGTTGTTGTTGTTGTGGTTTTGGTGCTTGTTGTTGTGATTTTGGCGGTTGTTGTACTGCTTGTTGCTGTTGTGGTTTAGGTTGTTGTTGTTGTTGCTGCTGCTGTTGCTGTTGTTGTACTTTTGTTGGTTGTTGTTGTGGTGGTTGTTGCTGTGGCAGTTGTTGTAGTTGTGGTGGTGGTGGTTGTTGTAGCGGTGGTTGTTGTGGCGCCAGCTGTGGTGGTTGTTGTGGTAGCAGCTGTGGTCGCTGTTGTGGCAGTTGCGGTAATGGCCGTGTCACTATGTGAGAGGTCTTCAAGTTTTGGCTTTTTGACGGGTGATTCTTTCCAGCTTGCGACTGAGGCAGTACAACGCCTTGAAAAGGTTGCTTTAAAACGTTCTGAGATTTGGAACGTTGCGACTTTCGTAGTTGTTGAACGTGCTGCGGAAACTGTTGGAACGAAGACCGAGTAGAATTTGGCAACCTGACTTGATAAGCCGGAGACTCTTGCTGCTGCTGAGGTTTAGTCGTCTGCTTTAGCGGTGGCTGAACGAGAGGTCGAGACTGCTGCGGCGCTGGCTGAACTCGTTGGTTCTGCTGCTTGCCTCTCTGAGACGATCCTTGAGGCACGGGCAAAGGATACCTCACTGATCTATCCAAGTACCTGACTCTGACATAAATATCTTCAATTTCGTCCATCAGATCGTCATCAACGTCACCACTGGCGCCACCGTTGTTTTCATCGTTCGATGTCGACGTCATGGCCACGTCGAGCGGCAGACTGCGACGTCTTGAGACGAGTTCTTGTTGTTGCTGCTGAGTCGCAGTTGTTCGAAGTTCTCTGTGTCGCAGTTGCACGTCGTTGCTGGAAGTCTTGTCGCCGATCGAAGAAATCGGTTGTTTATTGATAACGATCTTCTCGTTCGTCAGTTTGTAGACCGTCGGATCGAAAACGCTGATGTTTTTCTCGAGTGCAGAACGAATGCTGTGCAACCTAAGTTGAGCATAAATGGTTAAAAATGTGACGTTTAAAAACTACTTTTAACAATGCTTATCTATACCAATATATGACAGGCAATGTGCGTTTGTGTGTCTTTGTGTGTGCATCAGAAATTTGAAAAAAAATTGGCAGAATTTTACCTTTTAAAGTTAAATCAGTCAATTTTTGGAGATACGATTACTTGATAAGCTGGAATGTCGTGTAGTCGGTATTACCCTGGGCATACTGAATTATTTTGTCAATCGAGCCAATAAAAGTCTCCAACCAAATAGGTACTTCTAAGAAGATATTTCTTCAAAAGCAGCCAAAACGGTTGTTCTCACGAGAGATTATGCCGAAACGAGATTATTTACGCATTCATGAATAACGTTTGCTCTGCCCAAATCACAGCCCTGTTTCCACCCTGCGCCCATTGTAATCTGGATTAATAAATAATTATTGCTTGACACGCACATCCCTGGACACGAAGATGAAGGTCTCTATTAGAAATAAATAATTAATTCATACAGTTCTTTTTGAGCAGTGTTATGAATGTTGGACGATCTTGTTAGTGGTGGCGTAAGTCCATATCTAGATATATGTATACACGAGTACATAAATCTGTTTATATTGTACCTATTGTTTTAAACCGTATGGAAGTGGCTGGATGTTAGCTGACGTTGATGAAACTAGAAATATTAAAAAAGAATTTACAAAAATCAATGTTTTTTTTTAATACACTTTTATATTTTTAAATTATGCAAATTGATTTCTAAATGCAATAATAGTTTTACCACTGTTTATAGTAATACTTTAGTCAACATTTTTATAAGTTTTTGTCATAGTCACGATTACCTAAAAGTTCATTTAATTGACGCAAGCGATGCCTGGTGAATAGTTTTAAATGCGTTACAAAGTAAATATTGAAATTCTTTGAAATAATGATTGAATTGCTTCGGAAACTATTGAATATTGTTTCAGCGGGTGGCAAAAGTCTATGCTGAAAGTTTCAACGTTCTAACTTGTCTAAAAGTTGGTGAAAAATCAATTCAAAAATTTTGACCACAAACAGACAGAGAAGTCAAATTAAATAAAAGTGTGTAAAAATGACATTTGTTTTGGTTTTATATGTAATAAGCGTAATTTTGAAATCAAAAATTACATACGCTATATATGGGAAAGTGGGAATTGGTAAGGTAAGTGACGTTTAGTGAATAAAAATATTAGAAATTAGAACAAAAAGACTGCTAGGCTGGTTGTGGAAAGTTGTGTGTCTGGAGTAAACACGGTAGGGATACGGGGTACGGTGGTGGCGTTCTTACAGCCTAATATTTTTCAGGGAAGTTTATTTAAAAGAACTCTTAGTTTCACAATATTCTAAGCTATTATAAAATAATTTAAGAGTAGTTCATTAAAGACTGTCACTAATGTGTGTGCAGGTGCTCCCCCCCCCCCCCCCCGTTAATTTTTAATTTGCTGACAAGTGCGGAAAATTTGGGCTTTATGAACATTTTGCTATAATGGTTTGTTTCGGCCAAATTTCCACTACTACTATAACCATAACCTTTTAGGTTTTTTCTAATGATTAACAACCTCACCTCACACATTCAAGTTGGGACAGATTTTTTCATCGTTATAATTTATAGTCTTTCAAACAGTATATTCGAAAGTAAATTGTCTCGGTGATGTATGGGGCGCAGTGGAAGTTATATTGCCTAGCTGTTTTATTTAGCTATAACTTTATAATTCATTAAAGTTGTTGTGCCCTTAAAATGTTTTCTAAAACCCTCAAGAACTTTAGGGGCCAGCTAATGGCATTGGCTAGAGCTAGGGCGGGGCGATACTGTAATGTATTACGCGCACCTACTTAATTAATTTTGTATCAAATAAACTTAAATGACCAGTCGTTGATATAATAAATTCACTTCTTGACATTCTATATCAACTGCTAGCTTGGCTAAATATCGTACCTACTGCTATCAATCAATTTATTACGTGATGAATGCGGCATTAAGTGTAAAAGGGACGGCTGATAGCTGATGGTGACAAAAATATTTATAAATAAACATTCTATAACCTCTAAAAATAGATCAAAGCTCTTACTTATTTTGGCAAATATCAGAAAGTTGTGGCTTCAGGACAACATCTTTAGCCGCGAGAGTTACGTCGAAGAACTTGCCAGCCTGTACCCTCACTGCCAGAACTTGCAAATCGTCGTTCCCTACTGTAATGTTGATCGTTTCCTTGGCAGCGGAAGCAGGAGAAGAAGTATCGGTAACTTGAGAGGGCAGGAGAGGGGCAACGTAAATGACCTTCTGCGTGTGATGACCTTGAATTCGTAACATGGCGTTGGTCAAAAGCTCGCCACTTTCGGGAATGATTGCACTGCTTGAAACGTTGGCTATATTGATAAGGTTTTTCAAGTTTTTGTTCTTATTCATCTTCTTGTGTGGACTCGACTGAGAGGGGTTTTGTGGAGCCGCTATGTTCCTCTCATCGGCTGGCCAGTAAACGCGGACTACCACTGGCATTTTCAGCTTCGTCAGTAGAAATCTGACATCGTGAGCGTCCGTCAGGTTAGCGTCACGTGATATCGGCAGAAAACGACCTTGACTCTTGACCGAAAGTAAAATCTCAATGTCCTCGCTTTCTTTCACTTCTTTTAAATCCTTTTTAATTAGCCGACAGCTCACATATTGATAGCCGTTCCCGAGTTTGACCACCTCGACGGACTTCAGCGACTGTCCGACAACCAGCGTAGTCGGAGAATAGCCGCTGGTTATGGCGTGAGGCACGGCTGTCGCGCTTGCTGTGTCGGTTGTCGATGGGGTGAGTTGGCCGGGCGACGGTGTGAGGATTTTTTTCAGAGCCGCTATTGGTCTGGTGACGATGAAATGGGTGATGTGTTTGTACACGAGAGATGAGACTTCCGTTACTTGCTTGGACGATCGCCCGTCCTGCGTTCATGAACATTGAATTGTTTAAAGAAATAACGTAGTTTTATTAAATTATATTATAATATTATACAATATAATAGCCCACGTCTGTGTAAGACGTTTTTGTGTGGCGATTTTAATCTATGGCAAATTAATTTATATATAAGAAATAATTATGTAAATAATTATTTTATATATTTTTATAAAATTAAATAAATTAAAAAATATTTACCTTACTTAAATTAATTCAAGATATAAAAAATTATTAATATTTTAATCTATCCTTTTTCATTTCATTTGTTTTGGGAATGCATACGAACGATAAAACAATTTTTTATTGTAATGTTATAAATAAATAATTACAATATTTAATTAACCTATAATAATCTAAAAAATATATCCAATGTTCATCGTCATGTTAAAACATCCGTCATTGGGACGGGCAAAGCCACTAGTATTATAATATTGTATTATTTCATTTAAATATTATAGTTTTAATATCATTCTTACTTGAGACAAAATCTCGAACCAGCCGTTAAAGCTCTGCGGTATTTCTAATTTCCTTCCAGTTGGCTCCAGACAGCCATCTGGCGACTTTTTGCACAGCTCTTCGCCTATCAAAAAACTAACTTCGTCGACGCTTTGAACGAGCAGGTGTGAATGTCGCTGCTCGGAGACGGTTAGCAGTTGCCGAATTTCTTCCCCAGAGACGACGGGGTACAGTGACAACGAGGACAGCGACCGAGTCTTGTCCGCATTCTCCGACAGTCCACGGAGCTTCTGCTCCATCAGCTTGTTTTTCACCAGTCTGGTGACGGCCGGAAAATCTGCAAGTGGAATCGGCGGCTTTGACTGTGTTGACTGAGGTCGGTGCTGATGACGATCTTTATTGCTGTCCCCATTTCTCGTTTGTGGCGGGGTTACGCCGGTTATGAGTTCGTGTAACGTAAAGCTTGATGCCGCCATTGCTTCTACCTTGCGAAAAATAAAGTTACGATAGCATGATTATATCGTTATCTATATAGTATTCACAATTTTAGTTTTAATGCTAAATTATCTGTATATATTTTGCCAGACAACGCTTCGACTTAAAGAGGTCAATATGTCAATGATTTTCATGAACCATTAAAGTTTGATGGGAATAAAATAAAATAAAATTCATTATTGGCTACATAATTATTCTTTGTCGGTAACGATCGCTTGCGTCGGCGATAGCGATGATGCAGCGATTCATCAAATACCAAGTTCAGCTGGCAAGCCACCGAAGTTTGTTTGTTTTTTAATTTCCCCGCTAATACTGACTTATTGTTGATTCCGAATACCTGAAACTTTTCTTCTAGCGAAGTCCAATTTCGATTAGCCGAACGAATTTGCAGTTAGCCGAGTCGCTTCAAAAGAAATAAATTCATTTACTGCCTAAACGACTGAGCAAGACATTGACCTAGCGAACGAACGAACGCGAAAATGACTAAAAAAGACACTAAAAACAAATCCGGATAAGAAGAACAAGTTATGCGACTTAAAGAAGGCGAGCTAGCTATTGTTAGTTTGAATATCCGTCGATTTGTTTGTTTGAATGCATGAGTCAGCTATTATCGACTATGCTGTAATGTTATAAATATAACATTTGTGTTATGGCGATGAAGGAAATGATGATGATGATGATGTGTTTATATCTTCAATGCAAAATTACAGTAGTATAGCTGCTTTTACTATGTATGACTTCTAGTATGTTATTGAGCCTTTCATTGTAAGTAAAAGTCTCAATTTTGCAGCTAGTACGAGGGACGCCCCCTACAGTGTGTCTGGAGTCTCTTTCTTGTTCTTCCTCTCTTTTTTCTATCTTCTTCTATTTTCTATTTTGTATTTTTAGAGTGCGAGGTTATTTTTTTTTAATTCGTTGAGCTCCAAGTCTTTAAATATTAGCATTGTGTTGAATATAAAAAAATGAAGCGCTATGTTGTTTATCAACAAATATGTTGAACATTTATTTACAATTTAATATATTTATTTTATCTAACAGATTCTTTTGAAGAACGTCTAGGACGAGTAAATAGTATACTGTTTATAGAAAATAAAAACATTAGTATTATCAACGATGAAGATGAGGATGACGACAATTACTATTACGATGACGACGATGATGATGATGATGATGAATATGATGAAGATTATAAATATGATTATAATGATGATGATTATAAATATGATTATAATGGGTTATAATGGGTTATAATGGGTTAGTGCCTACTGATCCCAGGACAACTGATCCTAGGACAACTGATCCCAGTACAACTGATCCCAGGACAACTGATCCCAGGACAACTGATCCCAGTACAACTGATCCCACGGACAACTGATCCCACGGACAACTGATCCCATGGACAACTGATCCCGTAGACAACTGATCCCATAGACATAAGCAACTCATTTTTTAACTCATTTTTTGACGACAATGGTGGTGGTGATGATGCTTACGTAGCCAGCTTACGATGGCTGGCTGCATACGACAACGGTGGTGGTGATAATGATACTGGCTACTCCAGTTAGTAAACGGAGAAATAATATTTAGTATAAGCGCACGAGGGCACGATACACAGTTGAAATGAAATTGACAAGTTCGTATTACTTTTCATCGTTTCACTCCTTTCTGCGTGAAGTTCACAATGAGAAATGGAACCGTGCCAATCCAAAAATAATAGAGTTTAGCTCATTTCAGAAGTTGTTTTTTTCGAAGATATGAATTAAATGAATTAATGAAGACACTCCAACATTCTTATCGGCTTATTTAGGAGTCCATGGCTAGGACCATCACTACAGCATAAATACATACATACATACATACATACATACATACATACATACATACATACATACATACATACATACATACATACATACATACATACATACATACATACATACATACATACATACATACATACATACATATATACATACATACATACATACACATACATTCGTACATACATACATACAAACATACATACATACATACATACATACATACATACATAGATACATACATACATACATACATACACATACATTCGTACATACAAACAGAAATGTGGGATCAGTTGTCTATGGGATCAGTTGTCCATGGGATCAGTTGTCCGTGGGATCAGTTGTCCGTGGGATCAGTTGTCCCGGGATCAGTTGTCCTGGGATCAGTTGTCCTGGGATCAGTAGTCCTGGGATCAGTAGTCCTGGGATCAGTTGTCCTGGGATCAGTTGCGATGATCCCGTACACTATTGCACGGCCCCGCAAGATCTGGTTTTTTGAAAGCCTGAAATTCGTTTCAGAGAAAAGTTTTATATCGTCTAGCTTAGACCTTGATACTAGCTGTGTTTAGCTGCATTTATATCTTTTTTTAAACAGATTATTTTAATTTGTTTGATTATTAATCAATAAATTAACTTTGGCATTTATAGGGCACTTCTTTCTAAGTGCAGTTGTCCCTTATTACCGTGCCATTCTCGTAGAAACAAAGTTTTAGTGGTGTGGTGGACTGCAACTGGACTGGAACTGAGGAACACAGAACACGCCTTCAAGTTCAAGGAGACTCTTACCATGTTTTCATTTCAATCGAATAGAAATGTCTTTCAATCAATAAACACATTATTTGCTACCCATACGTGACATTTCACAACATGGGCTAAAATGAAAACGCCGAAAAACCGATTACGTCATTTTATACAAACGGTAATACAAGTCCTACAACAATGGGGTCAATGGTTAGGGGTAGACCGGTTTAGGTTAGAGATTTAGATCGTGATCATGTCATGGTCAAACGTCAATTTCAGTAATTTAGTCAACAACGCGAGCGCCATCTTGCGAACAGATCATCATTATATGTCGCGTTTGGTTAAAAAGTGTCTGTAATTAAACGGCTTTAAGTGGAATGAATGAAAAGTTAGTTGGTCCCCATTCTCGAGTTTTAATTTCTTATAGAGCAGGCTTAAGACGTGATTGGCCAGGAAAAGTTGAGTGATTTCAATATTTATAGTAAGTACAGTAGTAGTCCAAAAAAACACACACAAATTAGTCCAACCCAATTTTTTGTTCCTCTAAAAGAAAGAATACTTTTCATACAAAAAAACCACATCATTAAATTAATTTGAAAAAAAATTACATTAAAAGAAAAACTAATCATAAACTTTTGTTCTTGGGAGTTTGAATTGATTGAATCCCCCAAACTCTCCCCATAGCTATGCTTATGATTCCATCGAGGAAAACCTTTAAGCTAGCGGCCTGTAAAAGATTAGCACCACCGAGCTTACAAAATGGATGGCTCTACTGAGATACATATTATCATATATTATTTTTATGGTAATTCTGTTATATTTTAAATTTAAATAAAAATAGATATGAATCAATATAAGTAAGTCATCAAGCGAATATTATAATCAAGGCAAAAAAATTCTTCAGATGAAAAACAAAAATGGAGAGAATAAAAACGTAAGCATGCTGCATGAAAAAAAGATAAACAAACTGGTCTAGTTAAAACAAAATCAGATGCGACCGGTGGAATATGTAAATGTAAAGAAGGATAACAAATTATAGGAAACAATTCTTGAATGTTGTGTGTGCGTGTGTGGTGACATAAAACACAGCTGATTATACATGAGACAAAACGAAAACGAATTTAGCAATAGGATGGACAGACGAGATAACGATATGCAAAAAAAACCTGGACAATGAAATTATCATTAAAAAATTATTTAAGAAAAAACCATGAATGCTTATATGATATGACCTCTGAACTTCAAAAAGATATCTTTAAGGTTATAAAACGAAAGTTATTGAAGCCACAATATCACGAAGATACCCTCAACAGGTGTACGTAAAATGTTTCAAGAAGTTCACCCTTTACAGGTGTACATAAAAATGTTTCAAGAACTTCAAAAGGCTGTGAAAGTTTTATTAGCTAGCGAAGCTGCCCGTCTAATGTAGTGTAGTCCAATTCGATTTTGTTGCAAAAACCACAAAATTAATTCAAGGAGAGAAAAAACAAGAAAACAAAAAGTCGTAAAATTAATGATGAGTTAAATGAATTTATAATTAAAATAAAAAAAATGGAAGTTTCTAATTCTAACAAGCAAGAAGTAAAAAAAAAAAAAGCAAAATTATATTTTTGTTAGTGCTGACAACAGCTGAGTGAGTCTCAGCCTCCCCTTAACCCTCATCTTCCACCTTAGTAACTCTTTTCTTTTAATAATTAATATAAACTCAAATCATCCCATTTCTTTCTATTTTTTCAATAGACCAATAATCACTTGCGCACTCCGCCCAGTTTCCTGAGAGCACCCAATGCTGCTAGGGGCTTGATGATTCTCTTTTTGATCAGCTGCGTCCTGTCAACTACAATCTGGTTGGTCGGATCGATGTTCAAGTCTCCAGCCTCGGCTTCTGTGATCTGCCTGGCCTTGAGGAAACCCTTTACCAGGGCATCGCCGACATACATCTTTTCATTGGTCACGTTGTCCTTGTAACTCCCTGTCTCCCGGTCAATGAGACCCATCTTGACGGCTTCATCAAACGTGACAGTCTTCTTATTTCTCCTGTCAACTACTGCTCTCACGGCATACCTGTGATAAGAATAATAAACATAATACCGACAGCCAAAGAGATGGTCTATCACATTCCTTTTTTAATATAATAAATATAAATAAATTTATTATCAATAATACTATCACACATAGTTTGACCTCTGAAGGTCAAACCTCAACTAACCTTTTAACGACCTCTTCAGGGGGCGGGACTTCCCCGGTGTACTCGATCTTCACCAACTTCTTCTCGGCAGCATCGTGAATGTTGAACTTCTTACCGGTAGATAAATCCATGTAGAAGTTCCTGTCGATGTCAAGAATGCCTTTCTCCGAAGCTTCCTTTAGGTCAAGGTCAGCTCCAGAAACCGTGTCGCGTGCTGACACAACTGTGAAAGGTCGTGTGACCTCTTTGAGAGATTTGATCTTGATGATTCCTACTGTAGATTTTTTTTCTTTCTCAACTCTTCTGGTCGAATAGGCTACCTTGATCAGGCCCTGCATCATGGCAACCTGAGAACATCAAGAAATTGCTAAAAGTTATTTCAAAGTAATTGAACATTTATTTTCAATCAACTGTGTTATCGGGAATTATTATCAACTAATCTGAAATGTAATTGCAACCAGCACAATCGTAAATAGTTAGACACCCAGACACCAGATATTGTCAAAACGTTTGCTACAAATCTTGTTAGCCATATTATCATCATCATCATCATCATCATCATCATCATCATCATCATCATCATCATCATCATCATCATCATCACCACCACCACCACCACCACCACCACCACCACCACCACCACCATCATCTGCTGCTTGTTATTACATGATTAACTGACTTACCTGGATTGGGATGTTTTCCCCTGTAACCGTGTTCCTGTACACGCCCTCGGCAGGTATGATGACACCCCTGTAGATGGCCTCGTCAAGAGAAATGTCCTTCTGATTTGCAGGGTTGACCACAGATTTTATGGTGAACGTCTGTCTTTCCTCTAAGTG
This sequence comes from Erpobdella octoculata, assembly GCA_963978895.1. NCBI lineage: Eukaryota > Metazoa > Annelida > Clitellata > Hirudinida > Erpobdellidae > Erpobdella > Erpobdella octoculata. The sequence goes on from OZ022239.1 coordinate 26,997,485, forward strand.
GGCAGACGAGATGTGCTCCGCGTCCACTTTCTCTGATGTCAACATGGAACCGAAATCCGTCTTGGACTGATCTTCGGATGACGTTCTTTCCTCCTTGTACGATTCCGCTGCTTTGACTTCCTCAAAACCTACCAAGCAGTTAGTACGATCATCGTAATGATATTTATACATTTTCATCAGGCAAAAAAAAGCTACTAATTTTACTAATGAGTTAGTAATGAGCTACAAAACATCTGTTTCTAGACAATCTGGAAAGAATATATTGACAAAAAATCAGACAGTCCAATAACCTTCTTCGGAAGTTCCAATTTGAGCAGACGCCAAGGTCTTTATTTTCGTTGGCTTTTTTATCTTTAATTTAAAAAAAAAACTATAAAATTTGAACCACGCTTAATAGATATTCCGCTAAAATATTCCAACCTGCATTCCAGCATCGAGGCCGATCTTGCTTACTTGCTCCTGACCCGACCCGAACGCCTCCGTGGCTTGAACTTCGACGGCTTCCACGATCTGTTCATACTGACCTGCTTCTGTGAACTGGAGCAACAACTTCTCGAGGTCACCATCAGTGCTGTCGCCTCTTCCCGAAGCCGTTGACCTTACGACCTCCAGCCCGACGGTGTCCTCCACTTTCTCTCCGTCGATCGAAAGGTCGGAAGCGTCACCGCTCTCTGAGCCACTCGTTTCCAGCTGAAGGGTGGTCTTCCAGAATCTGATCGTCGTTGAAGTTGTAAACAAATATTTGTGAAATCGACTTAAACGGGTTGAATAATTAACATAACAAACAATATTATGCCCTAAATAAAAATAATTAGAATATCAAATCTCAGCATCGATATCAGGATAATCGTCATCATCATCCCCAGCAGCCGCCTCATAATCACCACCACCAATTCAACCCACTGGGACACTTGAGACGTGGGTAGGTACTGAAGCTGCTGCCACTTGTCCAATGCCAGCATGAGTTCAGGATATTTGTAGACGTCAACTGTGGTTCTGTACATCTCCCAGTACTTGGACAAGTCCTGTCAAATGGTGGTCATGAAATTAATACTAAAACGTAATCATTGTAATGATGCTAAAAGGCAATCATGATGATGATGATGATGATGATGCTAAGTGGTAATTATGATATTGATCCTAAAATGTTTCTTTAAGGAAAAGTCTGTGCTACTGATTTTATATCCACAATTTTAATCCAATGAAAATGAAATAATATAATAAATTAAATAACATAATAAATCAATTAAATAATCAATAATCAATATAATTATTAATTATAATTATAATTATTTTACTACTTTATAAACAGAACATCACTTGTATTATCAAAACATTAAATATATCATCAACTACATTAGTGACCTACAATCACCATCATCATCCTCACCACCATCATCGTCACATTAATCACATGGCATTTCAACTGGCTCACCTGATATATGGTTGCCATTTTATTAAAGGAGGGAGTGGAATTAATTAAAGTTGCCATTTTCTTGTTTTCTCCTGACAGATCGTATAATTACATAAATTACTCAAGTGCTTACTAACTTTTAAATAATCAACTAAAAATTATATTAATAAAATAACAATATAATATAATGTTTTATAATTCTCAAAAAAAGCAAACTCATCTATATAATAAGGTCAATCAATTAATAAAATAAAACAAACTCATCTATATAATAAGATTCATCAATTAATAATATAAAACAAACTTACTTATATAATAAAATTAATAAAATAACTAATATTATAACTGAAAAATGATAATCTCTTCCAATAAAACCACGCTGTGTCAGTTTCAAAACACAATCACGAACACATAAAACCGTGAAGCTGACCCGTCCCCGCATGTCCGGCATCGGTGTCCCCCTCCAAAATGAGCTTGAGAACGCCAAGTCTTTCCTCCAATGTGAGAAAACCGTCATACGTGGCCCAGTACTTCCTTAACACGTCCTCTACGTGTTTCAACATCTCCAGCATGTGGTCTCTCTCCCATGACTCAAGAGAGTGGAAAACTGACAACTGTAAAAAAAGAAACTGTAAATATAAATAGCACCATTTTCACTCTCAGCTTCATAATCATCGCCATCATAATTTTCAGCTTCATAATCATCACCATCATAATTTTCAGCTTCATAATCATCACCATCATAATTTTCAGCCTCATAATCATCATCATCACTGTTGTCATCATCATGAACATCATTACCATCACCACCAACATCATCATCAATGCTACCATCGCTATCATCATAATCATCATCATCATCATCACCACCACCACCATCAACATCATCATTAAAAGAACTGTACAATGTACAAGCACACCTCGTCCGTGGTGTACTGAGATTTGTACACTCTGAGTAGGAGGGTAATCAGTCTTTTGCCGTAGTTCTTGACCACACAGGTCCAGTAAGTCAACAATATAAATCTCAGCCTGAATAAGTTATAACTAATTTTTACGAATGTTGTTCGATAAACCATAAATTATTTTTCAACATCACAAATTTAAATAGAAATTACAATAAGAAAATTACTTTTAAAAAATAATTATTTAACTAGAACAACTAAATAATGAACAAACACCTGAAATGAGAAACTGAAGTGATAAAACATATTCGCAAAAAAAATGATTTATATGATATGAAACAAAAAAAATGTAAAGTCCTGTTCATATGATTTAACAAGTGAAAGTTGAAAAATACTTGATTTTATAAACCACGCTCTTAAGATTACAGGGGCAGGGGTAGTCATATGTATTTTTCCAATGGCACCCCTGACCCCCTCTCCAAAAGACGCCCCTGGATTCCTGTATTGTTTTCTAGAGTATGTTTATGTGCACAATTTGAAGTCAAATGATCAATAGGAAGTGGAAAGAATATGAATAACAAGATTTTTAGAAAATCCTCATGTGGCCCCCCTGCCAACCCCACCCTAATGAGGACCCTGAATTTGTGTATTGACTTCAAAAGTGCATTTATTTGCAAAATTTGAAGTCAAAAGATCAATGGAAAGTGATTGAAAAATTGATTAAAAGATTTTTTTTACAAACAAGCAAACAAACATCAGGTAAAGCTAATAGAAGCATGGTAAAAACAAAGTCCTGTTCATAGGATCTAAAAATAATACTTGATAGTGTGGCTAGTCGCTGAGTCGAACTGAGCTGAATGAAAAAGAGCCAATGATTTATAGCAGAACAATCTCAGAGATGTCAGAAAAGTCATAGCATTTATAGCAGAACAATGTTAGCAATGTCACAAGAACAATGTCGTGATGACCTATATAAGTATTTATAACTGTAAGAGATAAAAATGAGGTCAAGATTCAGCTGATTACTACAGGTAAAAATGTCATTTAGCTGATTACAACAGGTGAAAAATGGTTGACGATGATGGTACTGAATTAAGAATAAACATGCTGTATGAGAGATGTACAAATTTATTTTCATCTTTTCATAGCTTTTAATAATGCATTTAAAAATAAATCAAAATAATAGTGTATGATTGCGAGTATGATACCGAGTGATATATGAGAGATTTAAGTGGCGGTTGTTCTATCATGTTCGAGTAGAACTTCAAGACAGCTGTGTTGACACGAGGGGATGATTCTGTGTACAGAAAAGTCTTGAGTGCTGTGTGTGCTCGTGTGCATAAACATAACAAATAAGTTGTATTCATGACACATACTTTAAGAGTAATAAAATAAATTATATGTGGAATATTCATATATAAGAAATTTATATGTTTATAATTATATTACTAAATTATCTAAACAAGTAAGCCATAAAAAAGAGGTTTTTTCACAAATCCCTTATATTTTTGGATTTGCCGGCTTTTTATTTATTGCAAAAAAATTTCTTTTAAAATAACATTTCTTCTTTGAATTTATATATGTAAACATTTATTTAATTGTATTTGATTTGTTCTTGTTTTAAAACATAGATAATTATTATTTTTAATTACAAACAATTTTCTTTTCAAAAAATGTTCACTTTACTAGAATGCATTTTCATGAGGAGCGAGCCTATATTTCAAATTTCAGCTCGATTGGATGACAAGAAGTTAGTTAATTTTCACCTTACAATTTTGCAAACATTCAAGCAAGAAAGCAAGACCGGCAGTGAAATAATAATAATGGAATAGCATATAATGCATAAAATTTAGTTTTTAAATAACAAAAATTTAATTATTAAAATTTAAAAACATCATTATTTACTTATCGAGTGCTTCGGCTGCTTTCTGGTCGGGACCCGGAATGAGGACGACCAGGGAGGGAACGAGCCCCTCGTCTCCACGTCCGTTGCGCACCTTCCAGTGCTCGTCCGTGCAGCCCTCGAGAAGTAAAATGTCTTCGTTTTCTCTCAAATTCACCTGTTTGTTGATCAATCAAATGATTTATCACACAATCGAAACAGGATATTTATAACGATGAGTAACTATATATATTTATATATAGTTGATTGATTGATTTACATGTAATTTGTAACATGCTAGTAATTTACTAGCAGCTTGTGAGAGTAGTAGTAACTTGTTGTAACATATAAGTAATTTACTAATAACTTCCAACTTACTAGTAACTTCTTACCTACTAGTAACTTATTAGTAACATGTAAGCATAATCAAATGAAAAATCTATTTATATAAATAACTAGCGGGGTTACCCGGCGTTGCCCGGGGTTTTTAGAGGTTTTTCTAATGTTTGTCTCTCTCGCTCCCGTTCCCTTCTCCACTTTCCCGTTTTCGTAGCGTTCCCGGTCGCTTTTCCGCTCTCGGTCGTTTTCCAGCTCCCGGTCGCTTTCCCGCTCAGAAGTTCTGTTATCGATTTTCTCTCTTGCTCGCGTTTCCTTCCAAGCTTGCTCTCCCGATTCCAGTCGCTTTCCGCGTTCCCGGTCGCTTTCCGCGTTCCCGGTCGCTTTCCGCGTTCCCGGTCGCTTTCCGCGTTCCCGGTCGCTTTCCGCGTTCCCGGTCGCTTTCCCGTTCCCGGTCGCTTTCCCGTTCCCGGTCGCTTTCCCGTTCCCGGTCGCTTTCCCGTTCTCGGTCGCTTTCCCGTTCTCGGTCGCTTTCCCGTTCCCGGTCGCTTTCCCGTTCCCGGTCGCTTTCCCGTTCCCGCTTGCTCTCCCGTTCCCGGTCATGCTTGCTCTCCCATTTCCGGTCACGATTGCTCTCCCGTTCCCGTTCCCGTTCCCGCTCATTTTCTCTTTTACATTCTTTCATAACTTCTGTTAGCCTATAAAACGCAAAATAGATTTGCTAAGACTATATATATATATGAATGTTTGTGGGTTAGTTTGTCTATTATAGAAACGGGAAAGCGACCCGGAACGGACAGCGAGCGGGAACGGAAAAGCAAGCGTGAGCGGGAATGGGAGAGCAAACGTGAGCGGGAACGGGGCAGCGACCGGGACGGGAAAACGACCGGGAGCGGGAAAGCGACCGGGAGCGGGAAAGCGACCGGCAGTGGGAAAACGACCGAAAACGGGAAAGCTAACAGGAGTGGGAAAGCAGGTGGGAAAGGAAACGGGAGAGAAAGAGACAAACATTAGAAAAACTTCAAAAAACCTGGGCAACGCCGGGTATCTCCGCTAGTACATACATAAACACACACACAGACACACATACATGCACATACACATACATACATACACACATACATACGCACATACATATATATATAGTTCCCGCTCGCTCACCCGCTCCGCTCCGCTCATTTTGTGACGGATTTCAAAAAAAAATTTTTTATTTTTGATTTCCATTGACTCTCAAGGTTGTGTGAAAATTTCATTACGATCGGATGAATGGTGTAGCAATGCATAAAGGACATTAACATACATATATACATATATACAAACATTCATTTTTATATATATAGATAATCAGTTCTAAATCAACTAACTTCAGCCTGACCGATGCTCAGCTAGACTCATTATAATAATTTATTTCTATGAATAATTAGTTCTCAGTTGATTAACATTCAGCCAACCTCGGTAGAATAATAACTACACAGGGAGATGGCAGGAATTGGTTTTTCCAGTTTCTGGGTCCTCAGGTCAACCGGAACGAGGGTTGAAGCCACTTTCAGGAGTCTGTCCAGTTTTGTTTTCCACTGATACAACACTAAGTGGATCGCCTTAAAATTAGAAATAATCTCTAAATGAATTTCTTACTAGCAAATGCTTAAATTAATATTTATAACAAACTAGTGAGGTGCCCGGCATTGCCCGGGGTTTTTAGAGGTTTTTCTAATGTTTGTCTCTCGCTCCCGTTTCCTTCCCCGCTTGCTCTCCCGTTCCCGGTCGCTTTCTCGCTCCTGGTCGGTTTCTCGCTCCCGGTAGCTTTCTCACTCCTGGTCACTTTCTCTTTCCCGCTTGCTCTTTTGATCTCGGTCGCTTTCCCGCTTTCGCTTGCTTTCCCTTTCCCGCTCGCTCTTTCGCGTTATATACAAATGTGAGTTATACTAATCTTTCATACAAACGCGCGTTATCTGCGTACGCACGTTATATGTGAAAAAATACGGTAGTAAAAAATAAATAAATTTGAAAGAAATATTTATTGAAAACTTCCAGCCAATAACCTCAAGTTCAGTAAGGAAGTAGCTGATGGTGTTGTCATCCGGTTGGTCGATGTTGAGCTTCTCGAAGTTTGAAATCGTTTCGTCGAGTTCAGAGTTCATCCACTTCTCACTCTCTTCGACCTCGTGGTAGAACTACGTGATGGTACACATATCACAAAATCAATTATGAGTTTTAACTCTAATTATTTTTTTTTAAAGTTTTTGTGCACACACCTTCTATTCTTGATATGAGAACGAATCTTCCCCTCATCAAGCATGTAAGTGTGTGTGTGTATGTGTGTGTGTGTTTGTGTGCGTGTGTGTGCATACGTGTGTGATTGGTGTGCCAATGCAGTCACTTCTAATGAATTGTACTAGAAAAGTGCCATATACATTAAGGTAGAAGTTGATTGAAGCAAAAATCGATTTTTTTTTCTTAGATAGTAAACAAAAGCTGGCAATCAATAAATAAGCGCAGCAGCAAATATCACCTGTGCCGTGACAAAATAATGATGGCAAAGTCAGTATAATATGAGATTATAAAAAATTAATACTCCAAACAAACACACACACATACACATGCTTGCGTGTGTAAACACATATACATGCATGTGTAGCACCATACGCGTGCAATACATTCAGTACCGACCTGGTGGTATTCCGAAGCACTTTTCAGATGGACCTGGAGACAGCGGACGAGATTCGAAATCGCATCCCAGTTGTCTTTCACTCCGAATATGCAGTTCTGCAAGAAAGTACGGCAAAAAATTTCTATCCAAGGATTCGAGACAAAAGGGCGAATTTAAAAAAGCTAAATTATTGTTTCGTAAAATAATTCGTTAGACAAAACTATTTCTGAACTAATAAATCTTCTTGCCTGCGACATTTGACCTATGAACCCAGGTAATTTCGACCCTGCATTTGAAGGGGCTGCCTCCTTGGTCTTTGTAGCGAGGTCCACAGACCTCAAGTCGATTGTATGAGATAAATTCTTCAAAATTTTATTCAAATATATTATATTTTAAATAAAAAGATAAAATCAATGAATTAATAATGAAATATATCATTTTTACTAACCCAACACTGGTTTTCTAAAGTGCTAATGCTTTTTAATGTCTCCAAGCATTTCAATTGCTTTTGACTGGCATTCTTAAATTAATATAAAAATGTAATTTCAATGTATTTTATTAGAATTATATCTGATATAACATGATAATACAATTAAAATTATTTGATGGCAATTAAAGATAATATTAACCGTGTGATTTAATAAAACTTGTATTAATTTAAATTTATTCAAATCATATAAATCTTTTGTACACTTCAATGTTACCTTTAGAAATTCAAGAGACTCTTTATAGTCTGCAGCATCTTCTTCGTCCAACTACATTGCAAACAATGAGGAATTACTTTAAAGCCAGAAAATACTTTAACAATTCATCCCAAACGAATAAAAACTATACCAGATGTCTCCATGTTCAACTAATTATGAGCTATAAATTAAAAACAAAATCAAAACACAGATAAAAAAAATAAGCCCACTAGATAAATAACTCAACCTTAATGTTATTTCGTTTTATGTCTGTTGCCAACATAACATGATTTTATTAAAGTTGATAAGAAGAAAAACCGACTGTGTGTGATTTCTATTTATACTTTATACTTTATAGCTAAAGGTTGTTTGTAGTTGTAATCATTGTAATGAAATGACAGTTTGTATTTTTCTTCTTTGTGTAAACAACAAAACAATACAAACCTCTCCACCTAATTTAACTGAATCGGCAATCAACTGGTCAATTTCTGTTTTGAGTTCCTCCTGCAAGTTGATTGCTTTTACAACGCTTTTAGGGTTCTGACCGGCAACGCTGAACTGAATTTTCTCTCTGTATTGACGCACTTTATCCAACAGATCATCATATTTCAGGGTCGACATCGTTAGCTATATTACAAATTAAATAATTAAGCAAACTTTAAATCGGAATGCTAAGACTATTAGACCAGACGAAAACACCGCTTCAACATATATATGCGTAACACCTGAAGGGCTGTCTGGTCTAATTATGGGAGATACTTGTGCTAGCTTGGCGGTGGAAGAGAGTCAACACAGGTTCGGTTCACGGCTCTATTTTTTTATCAAACTATCACTAATTTCTTAACGTTTAAAATTCTTTTAGTTCATTCCTTTAGGGAAGGTATTTTTAGAACGTGAGCAGTCAATATTAAATATACATCATCCTTCAAAAATTAAATTCATACCTGCGAAACAAATAGACTGTGCAAAAACTATAAATTATAAAAAAAAAACTAATAAAAAAGATTGCTAGATCAGTCAACTTCAAGCCCAGCCGCCCAGCGATCGTCCGACCTGACAGACTAACTTTGTTCTGCTTATTCACTGCTTAATGCAGGCGACAGGCGACAGGCTATATTCAAATATTCAGTGAACGAGCGAGTGATTATTCACAGCTAAGTACTACTAAGTAGCACTAGTAGGTGATAGTCGACTGGTAATTTAGTAATACTATTATATCCTACTGCATGGTTTATTTGTTTATAAGGTACTTCAATTTGATATGGTGCAGATTTTAGTATCAAATAAAATGTTTGAGTAAAATTAAAGCTTTTAGCTAGATAGAGCATTTATTAAAGCCACCATTGGTGGCCCACCAAGTGTTCTACCTAATTGGGAAATATTTTACACTCTACACCTTCAGAAAAAACTTGAATGAGATACCTAATATTGAAGATGGCCCAGATGGTGTACACTTATTTTTATATTTAGCAGAATGTGAGAATTGAGAATGAGTTTGAACTTCAAGCGCTTGACACTCATAAAACCGTCACAATAAGCCGCAGTTTTGATCTTTCAGCTAATCAGTGCAGTTCCTAGATGAGAGCACTGGTGCAGTCGCTTTCCCTGATGAAGAAGAAGCAAATCTAAGTAGAACTCTGGAGGAGCTGCTACCTTCTACGGAGGCCTAGTTAAGGGGAAAAGGGGGCATGTGTTCCCGGGTGCCATTTGGAAGGGGGCACCAAAATTCTTTCTTACTAGCCGATCACGTAAAGGATCTCAGCTGATTTCTGTGACCGCGAATCTCCGAGCTCCCCCTTTTTCTTAACTTTTAGCGATCAATTAGAGAGTGAATTGGAATGAACCCAACCTTTCTTCTTTTTTTCAACTGCTGACAGTTTGCGTGTCTGCTTTTTATCTCTCTTTCTGGCACTAACTCAGTTCTTCCTCCATTTTCCAGATACCGAATTGACCTTAAAACTCAACATTTTGTGAATACATTTTTTAATTTCAAAAGTTTGAAGATAGAAACAAACAAAAAAATAAAAACTTAAATGGTAATCCAAAAACCTTCCTGCCGTTTGTCAAATCATAGCCAGCATCGTAGTCAGTTGTTCGGCGCTTCATCTGCATGATACTGGATCTGCTCTCCTATCGTTTCTTTCAGCGGTCTATCTCCCGACGTCTCCAGACGAGTCACTTTTATTATGTTAATTTGCTTTCAACGCTTCCTCCTTCCCCTGGAACCATGCGTCCGTCTATTCCTTCGTCGGATCATCCATCCATCCGGCCACTTTGAGCATTTCTGCTTTCATTCTATCCAAGTATGAATGGACACAAATACTCTAACCATCCATCCGTCCGTCCTTCCGTCCTTCCGTCCACCCGCCCATCCGTCCATCCGTCCATCCGTCCATCCGTCCATCCGTCCATCCGTCCATCCGTCCATCCGTCCATCCGTCCATCCATCCATCCATCCATCCATCCATCTCTCTATCCGTATGAATTTCGGACGTGAACACATTTTATTATGAAATGTCTACAAAACAATAAATAGGTTAAAATAATATTTGTATGTATGAAAAAGAAAAGAGAGAGAGAGAGAGAGAGAGAGAGAGAGAGAGAGAGAGAGAGAGAGAGAGAGAGAGAGAGAGAGAGAGAGAGAGAGAGAGAGAGAAGGATACATTACCGGACATGCAGGAGCGTCCACCCACCTACAGATAACCCATTAAACCTTCCTGACATCTAGCGAATGAAAAGTACAATTATTTACCATTATCACTTCAGCGCTTTCTCTCTTGAATCGCCACCGATTGTCTGCGAGATGCAATGTGTGCGCCACTGTGCGTGAATGTGTTCGAGTGTGTCAGTTTGTGTGTATTTGTCTATATGTATATAGGTGTGTATATATGTACAAGTGTTTTTGTGTATATATACAAGTGTTTGTGTGTGTATTGGTCTATAAGTATAGCCCTGTATTCCTGTGTATTTGTCGATATTTATAGCTCTCTGCATGTGTTTTTGTGCATCTGTACGGTACTGGCGTTTTGTGTGTATTCCTCTTTGTGTGGCGATGCCGATGTAAAGATTCTTAAGAATACCTCCTATGTATCGGTGGTTGTGTGGGCATTTGTCTCTATGTGCAGATATCTGTGTGATAAACTTTTTTTAGTGCACATGTATATGTCATATGTGCCTTTTACCTTGTGTATTACCCGCCAAATTTAAGCGGGGCGTACCCGCGGTGGGCGATAATGCGTGAAAAGTGAAAGGAGATAACAATTACTGATAGTGGCGTCAAACGTAAATTAACAACGAGAAACGGGAATGATGCTGAGAGAGGGAAGAAAAAGAGTGGCAGAGGGGAGCTAAAGATAGGCAGAAGAAGCCAAAGAAAGGCAGAGGAAGTCAAAGATGGGCAGAGGAAGCCAAAGAGAGGCAGAGGGAGAGCAAAGAGGAGAAACAAGGAACGTAGACAAACACAGCTGAAGACAAATAAAGGTCACAAACAACGACAAGAATTATGAAATAAAGGATAGACATTGTACTGTATACAAGACTGACAGCTACTTATACCATTTGACAAGTTCGGAAACATTGAGAAACTATCTTGCAACTTGTTTTTACAATTATTATAATAATACTAATATTAATATTCATAATATACAAAAATTGGTGTTATGATAAGAAAGGATCTGGAAAACATAAAGATAGAAAGAAAGAAAGAAAGAAAGAAAGAAAGAAAGAAAGAAAGAAAGAAAGGGGAGAGAGGGAAAGAAGAAAAGAAAGAGTCGAAGACATCCAAAAAGAGAAGGACTCCTAAATGTGTGTTTTCGGAGTCATTGTCACGCGCGATTTGTGTCAATTGTCACTTGCTTCTAATCAAATTTCTCTTTTCCATTCCTTTCCACCTCTTAATTCTCAATGCCTGCTCGTCTAAAGTACGTGTGTGCATAAGATTAAGCATCTTCGTCTGTACATGTTTGTGTGCGTGCGTCCGTTGTGTATGTGTGTGAATGTTTACATTTATTTATTTATTCATTCATTCATTTATTTATTTATTTATTTATTTATTTATTTATTTATTTATTTATTTATTTATTTATTTATTTATTTATTTATTTATTTATTTATTTATTTATTTATTTATTTATTTATTTATTTATTTATTTATTTATTTATTTATTTATTTATTTATTTATTTATTTATTTATTTATTTATTTATTTATTTATTTATTTATTTATTTATTTATTTATTTATTTATTTATTTATTTATTTATTTATTTATTTATTTATTTATTTATTTATTTATTTATTTATTTATTTATTTATTTATTTATTTATTTATTTATTTATTTATTTATTTATTTATTTATTTATTTATTTATTTATTTATTTATTTATTTATTTATTTATTTATTTATTTATTTATTTATTTATTTATTTATTTATTTATTTATTTATTTATTTATTTATTTATTTATTTATTTATTTATTTATTTATTTATTTATTTATTTATTTATTTA
>OZ022239.1:27014859-27024859 GCA_963978895.1 Erpobdella octoculata
CTCTCTCTCTCTCGCTCTCTCTCTCTTTCAACGGCTATCACGTGCGCCAAACATTCTTCTTCATTAAACTCTCGCGAGATGGCGAGATTCGCGCCGCCGGAAGCCGCTATCAAAGATTGTGAATATCAGAAAAAGTGAACAGGGAGAGAGAAAACGAGGAAGAGAGGTCAGGATGAATACAAAAAAAACAGAAAAAAATAAATAAAAATTAAAAACTTTAGAAATGTTTTCAAATTATTTTTAATAACTTCCGCCGGTTCTTCCTAACCAAAACGGTCCATCATTACACGCGCGCAGGAGAGCGGAGCTTTCACTTTCGATTTGAGACTTTCCCTTATATTATTTTTTATTCCATTTAATACAAACACGAACATTTATCCATCACAATCATTTTCCACTCTCTCTCTCTCTCTCTCTCTCTCTCTCTCTCTCTCTCTCTCTCTCTCTCTCTCTCTCTCTCTCTCTCTCTCTCTCTCTCTCTCTCTCTCTCTCTCTCTCTCTCTCTCTCTCTCTCTCTCTCTCTCTCTCTCTCTCTCTCTCTCTCTCTCTCTCTCTCTCTCTCTCTATCTCTCTCTCTCACTCTCTCACTCTTTTACGACATCACTATCACGACCGACCACGCGGACCGTGCGTTGTCATCATCATCGTGAATACATCCATACGACCATTTTGACCATTTGCTACCATTTGCAGCTTCTCCTTTCTTCTTTCAACTCATCCGTCAATCCGTCAATCCGTCTTACGCGAGTGCCTTAATTTATATAATTCTACTTACATAATTAATTTTAGTTTGTACGTTTTGTTTTTACAAACTTTTATTTAGGTTACAATTTATGTTTGTGTTTGTGTGTGTGTGTGGCTTTCTCTGTACGCAAATCTTGCAAGTAAAATTTAACCAGCTTTTTGACTAGCTAGGAAGCTGAAACTTTCAGCATAGCTTTATATTAGATGACAATACAGGATTTAATTTAAAAAAATAATTTGAACATCTTTCTTATTTTTAAATCGTGTGTATTTGAAATCAAAGTTTGTGTTGAAAAACTCGTTTTTTCTATTACTTGTTTTCAAATCCTTATATATTAACTTCACCGCCAGTCATGCTTGCTTGCTGAATTGCTTGAATGTTTGAAAACCTTGAAAGTGAAAATTAACTAACTTCCCGTCATTCAATAGAGCTGAAATTTTAAATATAGGCTTGCTCGTCATGACAATGCATTCTATTAAAATTTGAAAAAAATTTGAGAATTTATTTTTTAAATAATTTTTTTGTTTTAAAACAAAAACAAATTAAATACATTTATATAGATGTTTATATATATAAATTCAGAGAAAATTCGTTTTAAAAGAAACATTTTTGCAACAAATGAAAAGCCGGCAAATCCTGAAATAAAAGGGATTTATGGAAAACCTGGTTTTTTAGAGCTTACTCTTTAAACTTTTATATTAACTTTTTAATCAAAGTCAGGTCTAGCTTGCTTACTTGTGGACAAATCTTGGGGGTGAAGATTAACTTACTTCTCGTCATCCAATCGAGCTGAAACTTCGAATATAGATTCGCTCCTCGTGACAATGCATTTTAATGAATTTTGACAGTTTTCTCAAATAAAAATTTAATTATACTTTTTAATTTTAATTTTTTTATGTTTGTTCTAAATAAAAAAACAAAATACAAATAAATCGATTTAAAAAAACTGTTTTTCGGTGTTGTTATTTTCAGGATTTAATAGATATTTACCTAAACTTGTATTCATGATATGTGTCTTTAAAGAATAATATAATAGATATTTACCTAAAATTGTATTAATGATATGTGTCTTTAAAGAATAATATAATAGATATTTGCATAAAATATTGTTAAAGATAGGTGTCTTTGAAGACTAATAACGAACGGTGGATTTGCATCAGTGTTTTGCCACTGTACCCTTTCTACCGTAGTAGGACTCGTGAAAGGTGAGTGAGGGGTTGAACATTTTAGGTAGGTGGAGAGTCGGTACCCGGTCCAAATTTTTTTTATAGCCAAATCGGTCGGGTAAAATGAATGCACACAAACCACCCATAACTCAATAAAACAGTTTTTTTAAAGAAAATCGTTAAAAACTGAAAATAATAACAAATGAATCAAAAAACAATTTTTTTTAAAAACACACTTTTATATTTTTACACTATTCAAGGGATCATTTGACATCCTTTGGACGTTAATGTTGTCCAACCGATCCGAAAATTATATATGTTAAATAAGCAACGAGTATATTAGCATAGATAATAAATAGATAGACGAAAATACCACTAATAATTATTTAATTAAATTTTGTCCAATCAATCCGAAAATTTGATAGAATGAATTGTTAATCAGTTTAGAGGTATTTTTAAATTTTGTCCAATCAATCCGAAAATTTTTTGTCCAATCAATCCGAAAATTTGATAGAATGCATTGTTAATCAGTTTAGAGGTATTTTTAAATTTTTAAGTCTCTAGCTCATCGGGAAGTTAGTCTAAAATCGATTGCAAAATTTGACGACGGACAGACAGAGAACTCAAGTTAAATAAAAGTGTGTGAAAATGATTTTTTTAATAAAACTTGAGATAATCAACTAAAACTTTAGAAAAAAAATCAGCCCTGCTGGGGCGAACTAGCTACAAGCCGCAGCAGCAGCACATGTCGCTGGTGTCGCTTGAGAGTCATCTGCCTGTAACTTGTCCAATGTCAATCTGACATGGTGTGTGCCAGCTGGTTTTTGAGACGGTGGCGTATCAATGGAGGTGGGGAGTGCATGGGTGAGATGATGAGGGTGGTGGTACCTATAAGGGGTTGTGGAAATGGTTGATTTGAGGTTTAAAAGGGTGAATTGTTGAGGGGGAAGGTTTTGAAGTTGAGAGGGAGTAGTGTGACATTGAAAAAATTAAATAAACAATTCAAGAAGTTAAACAATTGGTGGAATAATCGAAATGATAAATGGTTTAATTAATAAAAAATCAAATAAATGATTAATTGAATGAATGAATAATTGAGCAAATGATTGAATGAACGATTGATTGAACAAATGATTGAATGGATGAACAAATAATTGAACGAATGAATAATTGAACAAATGATTGATTGAATAAATAATTGATTGAACAAATAATTGAATGAAAGAATAATTTATTAATTGAAAAAATGAATGGTTGAACAAATGAGATTGAATGATTGAATGAATGTATGAATAATTGAACAAATGATCGAATGAATTAATTAGTGAACAAATGATTGAATAAATGAATGATTTTTTGAATAAATGAATTAATAACAAATATGATTGACTGATTGAATGGATGGATGGATGGATGGATGGATGGATGGATGGATGGATGGATGGATGGATGGATGGATGGATGGATGGATGGATGGATGGATGGATGGATGGATGGATGGATGGATGGATGGATGGATGGATGGATGGATGGATGGATGGATGGATGGATGGATGGATGGATGGATGGATGGATGGATGGATGGATGGATGGATGGATGGATGGATGGATGGATGGATGGATGGATGGATGGATGGATGGATGGATGGATGGATGGATGGATGGATGGATGGATGGATGGATGGATGGATGGATGGATGGATGGATGGATGGATGGATGGATGGATGGATGGATGGATGGATGGATGGATGGATGGATGGATGGATGGATGGATGGATGGATGGATGGATGGATGGATGGATGGATGGATGGATGGATGGATGGATGGATGGATGGATGGATGGATGGATGGATGGATGGATGGATGGATGGATGGATGGATGGATGGATGGATGGATGGATGGATGGATGGATGGATGGATGGATGGATGGATGGATGGATGGATGGATGGATGGATGGATGGATGGATGGATGGATGGATGGATGGATGGATGGATGGATGGATGGATGGATGGATGGATGGATGGATGGATGGATGGATGGATGGATGGATGGATGGATGGATGGATGGATGGATGGATGGATGGATGGATGGATGGATGGATGGATGGATGGATGGATGGATGGATGGATGGATGGATGGATGGATGGATGGATGGATGGATGGATGGATGGATGGATGGATGGATGGATGGATGGATGGATGGATGGATGGATGGATGGATGGATGGATGGATGGATGGATGGATGGATGGATGGATGGATGGATGGATGGATGGATGGATGGATGGATGGATGGATGGATGAATGAATGAATGAATGAATGAATGAATGAATGAATGAATGAATGAATGAATGAATGAATGAATGAATGAATGAATGAATGAATGAATGAATGAATGAATGAATGAATGAATGAATGAATGAATGAATGAATGAATGAATGAATGAATGAATGAATGAATGAATGAATGAATGAATGAATGAATGAATGAATGAATGAATGAATGAATGAATGAATGAATGAATGAATGAATGAATGAATGAATGAATGAATGAATGAATGAATGAATGAATGAATGAATGAATGAATGAATGAATGAATGAATGAATGAATGAATGAATGAATGAATGAATGAATGAATGAATGAATGAATGAATGAATGAATGAATGAATGAATGAATGAATGAATGAATGAATGAATGAATGAATGAATGAATGAATGAATGAATGAATGAATGAATGAATGAATGAATGAATGAATGAATGAATGAATGAATGAATGAATGAATGAATGAATGAATGAATGAATGAATGAATGAATGAATGAATGAATGAATGAATGAATGAATGAATGAATGTATGAATGAATGAATGAATGAATGAATGAATGAATGAACGAAGGAACGAACGAACGAACGAACGAACGAACGAACGAACGAACGAACGAACGAACGAACGAACGAACGAACGAACGAACGAACGAACGAACGAACGAACGAACGAACGAACGAACGAATGAATGAATGAATGAATGAATGAATGAATGAATTAATTAATTACTGCATGAATATTGTTATATATATATATGTTTGTTTAAATATATATATATGGGCGTATATATATATGTATATGTATATATATATATATGTATATATATATATATGTATATATATAGATCAGTTTTTATTCTATTTCCTTCTTTATTATATCATAAGCAAACAAATTTATATTAAGAATAGATAATCAGAAAGATCTAGTAAGTGTTAGCAGCCACTTAAGTAGATTATATTATTACCATTTAATTAGAATAATAAAGATATAACATTGACGACGAGGATGTCAAAGGACCAAGATTCAAACATAGCACAATTGCTTAGGTTTCTAATTGAAAAAGAGGCTCGAGAAAAAGAAGAAAAACTTGAGAGGGAAGCTCGAGAAAAAGAAGAGAAACTTGAGAGGGAAGCTCGAGAAAAAGAAGAAAAGAGAATTGAAAAAGAAGAAACTGAAAAAAAATTTCTTCAGCTAATCTCAATGATACAGGACAATAATTCCGTCAAAGTAAGACCAGACCTCTACAAACGAATTGAGCAATTTGTTTACGATCCAGATCAAGGCCTTACATTCACTGATTGGATTGGGCGATTTGAAGAAGCTGTTCAGTCAGTCGGAGGCGAATCAATGAGCGATAAAGAAAAAAGAGCAACTCTGACCGGGAAGCTTCAAAAAACGAATACACACCACTTAAGGGTAGTATATTGCCGAGAACAATCGAGAATCTAAACTATGAAGAGACAAAAGGTTGGTTAGAAAAACTGTTTGGCAATAAAAAAAGCATTCATCAAAGACGGTTTGATTTTGAAAACGTCCAAATAAGGGACTCAGAGACTTTCAGGGCATTCGGCACAAGGGTGAACAGGCTGTGCAACGAAGCACAATGGGAAAATTTTACAAAAGAAGCCAGTATGTGCTTACATTTTATATGGGGATTGAAGGATCCGAAATATTTAAACATTAAGCACAAATTACTGCTCAGGGTAGAACAAGAGTGCTCACTGGAAGAACTTATTGAAGAATGTGAAAAGATAAAACTGTTACATACAGAACAAATGATGATTTCAGAAACCTTTGTTAATAAGGTTAATCACTATACAGAGAAATCACCTAAAAAATCTTCCAGCCAAGAAATCCGGGGTTCATCCGTAAACAAAAATGTTTGTTTTCGCTGTGGAAAACCGGGACATTTTGCTGCCAACTGCAGAACTGATGATAGAAGTCCCAAAAGATTTTTCAGCTAAAAGAGAAGTCCAAGTTTAAGGAGGAGTCCAAGTCCGTCGTATAGGCGACACGAAATACGGCAAGTCAGAACAATTCCCAGCAAGCGAACAGTTATAGCAGCCAATAGAAGATACACCACTGTGAAATTTGGTGATGTCGAAATTAGGATGCAACTGGACTCCGGAGCCGATGTCACAATCATCAGTACAAAAACTTGGGTGAAGATTGGTTCACCACGGCTAGATAAGGCAACAACAAAAATTGGTGCTGCAAACGGTACTGAAATTCAAGTACTAGGTGAATTTCAAACCAAATTTTCGTGCGCAGGATTCACAGGCAATGGACGCTGTTTTGTGGCCAAAAATACGACACAGCTTCTAGGAATTGAATGGATGGATCAACTTCCACCAATGATAAAAGCGTTTGATGCAATCTGTTGTTCTGTTGCAGAAAAGCCTTCGCAGGAAGAAACCAGTTTAGCTGTTCGTTTACAAACAGAGTTTCCAAATGTTTTCAAGGAAGAATTGGGCCATTGCAGTAAAAAGAAGGCAAGATTGCTCCTTAAGTCAGAGTCTCAGCCAAAATTTTGCAGACCACGAAAAATACCTTTTGCTTACGAAGAAATAACCATTAGGGAACTTGAAAGACTGGTCAATGTAGGAGTTCTTAAAAGAGTTGAATACAGTCACTGGGCGGCACCGATTGTGGTTGTTCCAAAGAAAAGCGGAACGGTGCGCATCTGTGCTGATTTTAAAACAGGCCTTAACGACGCGCTTGAGATGCACCAACATCCACTTCCAACACCGGATGAAATTTTTTCAAAATTAAACCAAGGAGCTTGGTTTACTCAAGTAGATTTTGCTGATGCATATCTACAGTTGGAAATGGATGAATCGTCAAAAGAGCTCGTTACGATCAACACTCCTAAAGGTCTATATCAGTACCAGAGACTTCCCTTTGGAGTAAAAAGTGCACCAGGTATTTTCCAGGAAACAATGGATAATTTAACTTCAGGGTTAAAAGGTTGTGCAGCTTACCTGGACGATGTAATTGTGACTGGCACAACATTGGAAGAACACAATATGAATGTTCTTGAACTATTCAAACGGATTTCAGATTTTGGTTTTAGAGTCAAGATGGACAAGTGCTCTTTTGCCAAGAAAGAGATTAAATTTCTAGGTCATATTATCAGCAAAGAAGGCCGAAAACCAGACCCAGAAAAGATAACAGCAATTGTAGAAATGCCCCCACCAAAAGACAGAAAACAGTTAAAATCGTTTTTGGGTATGGTTAGTTACTATTCTGTTTTTGTACCAAAGATGAGACAAATGAGAGGCCCACTAGATGAATTGGAAAAAAATGAGAAATTTGAATGGTTAAGAGTACACCAGGAATCTTTCACAAACCTTAAGAAGGTGTTACAATCAAATTTATTGCTGACGCATTATGATCCCAAAAGAGACATCGTAATAGCTGCTGATGCATGTGAATACGGAATTGGAGCAGTGATTTCACACCGATTTCGTAATGGAACAGAAAAAGCAGTCGCTCATGCAGGCCGGGCGCTGACCCAAGCAGAAAAGAATTACGGCCAAATAGAAAAAGAAGCTTTAGCCCTAGTTTTTGCAGTAAGGAAATTCCATAGATTTGTTTACGGAAGGCGGTTTACGCTTTTGACCGATCACAAGCCTCTCTTGTCAGTATTTGGTTCAAAAAAGGAATATCTGCACACGCTGCAAACTGACTACAGAGATGGGAGCTGATACTTTTAGTTTATGATTTTGAGATCGAATATCGACGAACAGCAAATTTTGGTCAAGCTGATGCCTTATCAAGACTCATTGATTCCAAAAAAACAACAGGAAATGAGGATTTGATAATAGCAGGTGTAAACGAAGACATCACAATGATACAAGAGGATACAATGAGACAATTACCTGTTAGTAAGAAAGATATTCAAATTATGACAGAAGAAGACTCTGAACTCAGAGAGTTAAGTGAGATCATTAAAAAAGGATTTTGGCCAAAAGTTAAACCTGGATCAAACTGGAATGCATTCCAAAGTAAAGCAACTGATTTGACTTTACATGATGGCGTTCTATTTATGGGTGTAAGAGCAGTAATTCCAAAAAAACTGCAACAGCGTATATTGAGGATGCTACATCAGGGCCATCCAGGAATTACGAGAATGAAAATGCTGGCCAGACAGTCGGTGTATTGGCATGGAATCGATAGAGATATTGAAAGTATGGTGAAAACCTGTGATGCATGTCAAAAAGCAGCTAAAATGCCTATAAAAAACACGTTGTCACCATGGCCTGAACCATCACAGGCCTGGGAGAGAATTCACATTGATTTTGCGGGACCAATGGAGAATTCAATGTTTCTGGTTGTTGTGGACGCATATTCAAAATGGCCAGAAATAATACAAATGAGTACGGCTACCTCAACAACGACAATTCGCGAGCTGAACAGAATGTTTGCTCGGTATGGATTTCCCAAGACATTGGTATCAGATAACGGAACACAATTTACTTCTATGGAATTTGAAAGATTTTGTCAGTCAAAATTTATCAGTCATATCCGAATACCTCCTTTTCATCCACAAAGTAATGGTCAAGCAGAAAGATTTGTTGATACTTTCAAAAGAACCATACAAAAGCTAAAAGGTTAAGGAATTACCGAGGAATTAGTGCAAAAGTTTTTGTTGTGTTATAGATCTACACCATGCCCATCTAGTCCACATCAAAAATCTCCCGCAGAAAATTTTTTGGGGAGACAAATTAGAACACCACTATCAGACTTACAACTAAGTGCTAAAAAAGACAAAAAGCATTCAGAAAAAAAGTCTTGCATGAAGAGACAGTTCGACGAAAGGAATGGGGCAAGACCGAGAGTTTTTAAAGAACAAGATGCAGTGTACGCTAGAGATTATAAAAATCCAAACCATCCCAAATGGATACCAGGGAAGATTTTAAAAAGAATTGGAAAAACGGTTTACGAAGTCGAGATTGACAGAAGGATTACAAAAAGGCATACAAATCAATTAAGACCAAGGAATTTAGATTGGGCACTTAAAGAAATGTTTCAGACTTTCGACATGCCAGTGCCCCTTCAAGATAAAAGTGATAAAGAGAAAGCCCCGGTAAGAATTGTGTTCCCAGAAGAGGAAGAGATGTTGGAACCAGACATAAACGCAACCCCTCGGCTTACGGAGAATGAGGATGGAGAGAATAGACAAGGAGACCATGTTCCGAGCCATATAGATAATGAAGCCAATCCGGAGGAATTGTCACACATTCCAACAGGAATAGAACCAGAGGCAAGACCTAAACGTTATTGCAACCCTCCAAAACGGATAGTACTGGACCCCAGTAGAAAATCATATAATTTTCTATAAAGAGGGGGAGGTGTTATATATATATATGTTTGTTTAAATATATATATATGGGCGTATATATATATGTATATGTATATATATATATATATATATATATATATATATATATATATATATATATATATATATATGTATGTATATATATATATATATATGTATATATATATATATGTATATATATAGATCAGTTTTTATTCTATTTCCTTCTTTATTATATCATAAGCAAACAAATTTATATTAAGAATAGATAATCAGAAAGATCTAGTAAGTGTTAGCAGCCACTTAAGTAGATTATATTATTACCATTTAATTAGAATAATAAAGATATAACAAATATTTTAATGATTGAATTAAATAATTGACTGATAGAATTGGAAAAGAAATTATTTAAAAAAATGAATTTAAACT
>OZ022239.1:27029859-27032359 GCA_963978895.1 Erpobdella octoculata
AAGTACTTCTCCATGACTATATATATATATATATATATATATATATATATATATATATATATATATATATATATATATATATATATATATATATATACACATGGGCGGATCCATAATTTTGTTAAGCTGGGCGCATCAATCATGGGCGCCCGCAGGAATTTTTGCAGAGGGGGCAAGCTTCTTATTTTTTCTTTTCGCCTCTTCTCTCATATTCTCTTTCAGATTTATTCTTTTTTCTTTTCAAAATTGTGTAAGGTCTTGGGGCTCAATTTTTGAAATTTTTGGTTTAAAATTGGGTATATAGAGTACAATTTTCAGTTAACTTTTTTTTGTTTAACATCATAATAAAAATTTCAAAATACAAATCAGTTCAATGTGCGAGTACTTTGGGGGAATATCAACCAGTCGATAACCAATGAAATCTTTAGGAAGAATCATGACCCCACCACCTCGAGATAAACGATCTTTTCTTATAATATTGTAACCTGGCGAGCAGATCATAGCATCCGGAATGTCTTTGTGAAGCCATGTTTCAATCAAACAAAACAAATCAGGTTTTTCCAAATGTAGAAACAGAGAAAATTCGTGTAATTTATTTAAACAACTTCTGATATTGGTCAACATCCACTTTTTTTCAGATCTTTCCAGTTGTCCAGAATTAGTCGAGTTCCGAACCCTCTCATTTCTTAAACATGGCTTAACTATAAATTTTGTTTCTTGTAGGCCAGCACCCGGAACTCTCCAGGCTGACCACGTATACGGAAGATCCATCTATTTATATCTTCTTTACCGCCAATTTCCTCTTTTTTCTTTGCCAGAAGTTCTCTGCAAACCCGTCTATCTTTATCCGAGAGATCATTGTTAAGTATGACACCTCTTGTTTTCTCACTTTTTCTCAACTTTGACGCGTTTTCCATTATTATATTCTTAACTGATAAATTTTCTTACTTGATTAGTACTGGTCTAGGCCTTGCAGAACCATCGAGTTTTCCCAGTCTGTAGACATCAATGATCTCTTTTTCTAGCTTTAAATCAGAAATTTCTTCCAACATTTTTATTACATCATTTTTGTCACCAGTTCTAGAAGTGGACTCGGCCTCCTGCATATTGAAGATTATAATGTTATTTCTCCGACGTTGTCTGTCTAAAATTTAAAATGTAACAACCTAATAATGGTAAAAAAAAATGTTTGCTATAAATGGAAATCCATCAATGTTTTTATGCTTGAAATGAGCGTACCTATACATTGATTGAGAGCTTAACTCTTTACTAAATTTACTTTTATTTACAATTGATTTTATTTATAAGTTTATTACTAAATATTATGTACATAATTTAAATTTGTTTAATGATTTGTTTAATGTAAATTATTTTTAACTATTCCACAATGGGAGCGCGCCCCGTCGCCCCCTCCTTGGATCCGCCCCTATATATATATATTTTTATGCTTGAAATATATATAGTTATATGTATATATATATATATATATATATATATATATATATATATATATATATATATATATATATATATATATATATATATATATATATATATATATATATATATATATATATATATATATATATATATAGTTATTTAGGTATATACCTCCGCTAAGCCGCCATCTGATCTCATCATATCAACTTTCACAAAGGCATTAAAATATATATTTTCCACGTAGCAGGAACACTGCACCTAAGAAACATAAAAGCAATAAACATTAGCAAAAATTTGAAATAAAAATGTAATGTAACAATACATATTTGAATAAATACAACTGTTCTGCTATTATCATAATTATTTTCGCAATAATTTAAATAGAAAACAATAATAATACTAATATATAGATAATAATAAATATAAAGAAACATTGGTCTATCGAAATAATAATAATAATAATAATAATAATAATAATAATAATAATAATAATAATAATAATAATAATAATAATAATAATAATAATAATAATAATAATAATAATAATAATAATAATAATAATAATAATAATAATAATAATAATAATAATAATAATAATAATAATAATAATAATAATAATAATAATAATAATAATAATAATAATAATAATAATAATAATAATAATAATAATAATAATAATAATAATAATAATAATAATAATAATAATAATAATAATAATAATAATAATAATAATAATAATAATAATAATAATAATAATAATAATAATAATAATAATAATAATAATAATAATAATAATAATAATAATAATAATAATAATAATAATAATAATAATAATAATAATAATAATAATAATAATAATAATAATAATAATAATAATAATAATAATAATAATAATAATAATAATAATAATAATAATAATAATAATAATAATAATAATAATAATAATAATAATAATAATAATAATAATAATAATATCTGTAATAATAATATCTGTAGTAATAATAATATCTGTAATAATAACTATAACAATAATGGAAATATTAAACGGCCGTAGTGACGC
>OZ022239.1:27037359-27045089 GCA_963978895.1 Erpobdella octoculata
TGAATAACAACATATGTATCGGCTAATAAGCTATATTCGTTTATTTAAATTAACTACTTGACTGCGGAAACGATAATAAAACTGAAAGAAGTTTTGCAGAAAATTGTAAACCTGCGTACATATTACACCTGTAACAATTTAAATAATAAACTTAATATAACAAATATTATATATAACTTTTTTACGTACAGAAATGTTCAACATTCGTATGTGAGTATGCGTGCTTGTTAGTTAGTGTGCGTGTGCGTGTGTGCTTTAGGCTATGAGCGTGTGCAGGCTTACATACATATATATATAGGAAGAGATCTTTTCGTAGACCAGTTATAAACTATTCATCGTAGGATTGTGAAGCCTGTCTTGTAGCTCGATAAAAACTCTTAACTAGTAAAATTTAAAAATTATTTATTCAAATATTAATGTATTATTAATGTCGGCTAGGTGTCGCGATCTGGCGGCAAGGTTTTTTAATTTTTAATTTATGGAGTTAGATAAACAATCTGTTTTTTTTGCGTCTGTCTGTTTGTCTGTCTTTCTGGATCTTACCACAGAGTATCCTAATGACGTTTCTTCAGTAAAAGCTCTCACAAAGGTATGAAAGATTGTATTACAGCTAACTTTTTCACTTCCAAAATTACCTCTAGCTCGGCAGCTTTGGTCTCGGCTACGGCTGCTCGTATCGACTCGCTCGCTTCTTCTACCTCGTTTGCAAACGTTTCGTCGCCGCCGTCGTCAGCTGCCGCTAATATGAAAGAGAGTCTAAGAATCTCGCCTTCTCGCCATTCGCCATCCATGCCAGCGTCATCGTCATCTTCGTCACCATCGTCTCCTAGCCGAAAGTTTCAAAACATCGACAAAAAACCTTCTCAGTCGCTCTCCTTCAGCGTAGCTGCAATAATGGCTAAAGACGAAAGCGTTCAAAACCAGCTGAATTCTCGTTTCTCGCCGACGAACTCCAGCTCTGCAGCCATTTCCAGTGCTGGCTGCCAGCTGGCTAACAGCTATTACTACCAGCAGCAGAGTTATCCTTACTTTAGCGACCATCGTCTCTTGAGAGACTTCGCCATAGCCGGTTTGCCGTATCTTATGAACTTAAATTCAACTTTGACCTCTAATAAAAGGTTTTCGACGTTTAACGTTGATGGCTTATTAACCCCAGAGCACGGGGTCAGTTCGGCAGCTGGCAAACACAAAGTTCAACATCCGAATGAAGAAGACCTGATAGAAGAAATGAAGTCGGCGAAGACGCCCAAAAAGGACAAGGCCGATCCAATAGCTTCCGACAATTCCAACATCTCTGTGGCCGACGATCGAGTTCCTCAGTCTGCGGCGCCTCCTACCTTCCACGACGTCAAGGTTTTCGGCAGTCTGAGCAGCAACTTAAAACTCTCCCGCCCCTCCACGCCGACCGTCGAGAAGTCGGAATCACCCCTCGGCGGTCGGTGCAACGGCGAACGCAGGAAGTCGTCGTCGTCGAAGCAGGACGAGACGATCGCGACTGCAGCTGTGTCGACGACGCCGACGACCGACGACGAGCAGCTAGCCGCCGCGACGGCAGACAACATCGCGCGCTCTCCGGCTAGAAAGCACGCAGGCGAAAAGTCAAAAGAAAACGACGAAAACCTGGACGTCTCTTGCTGCTCAGACGAGGAGGAGATGGACGATATGGAAGACGACCTGGAAAACGACTCGTTCACGTCCAACTCTCCACCGCCCTCCAGCGGGGACCAGCACCACTCCTCCAGGTACCCTCACCAGCAGCTGTACGACGACCAGCTGAAGAGACACCACCACCACCACCCGTTCCTCTCTGTCCACGACGCCGTCAAGTGGTCCTCGTCCACAGGGCTTCACTACCCGTGGCTCAGCGGAGGTTTGTAAGATCAGAAACTTATTTTTTCATCCCACTTTGAATTTTTAATGTGAATTTTGCACGCGTTGCAGTAGGTAGGTAGATCTACCTGTGGAGTACTGAAGTATAATAACGATGATGATTATGGTGGTGGGTGTAGGGGTGATTAGGATGGAGGTGGCGGTGATGATGATGATGCTGCTGGGAGCGGGTGATATGATGGTGGTGGAGATGGGGGTGATATGATGGTGGTGGAAATAAGGGGTGGTTGATGATGATGGTATCGTAATTTCATTGGAGTCGGTCTTACTGGAAGGCTTTTTAAAAAGAGTTTCAATGACGGTCTTGTAATCAATTCGGCAAGAAATAAAGAATTTCTAGGATGCCAAACGAATCTAGACTCTTCTGAATCAACTTGGATTGATTACCAAGGAGATGATTGCACAATTAAAAACAGTTATGTTGCATTTCCCGCCAAAAAACTTCTCTTTCGATATGTATTGTCGGTGGATTGTAATTTGTGACCATCCCCCCTACAATGTGGAGAGACTTTCGGTATTGTAAAGTATAATTGCAATACAATGTTTTTCGTGTTGTAATGTGGTACTGTAATGCGGTCCTGTAATGTAGGAGAGTAATATGGTAGAGTAATAAGGTACAGTAATAAGGTACAGTAAAGTGGCACAGTAAAGTGGTACAGTAATGTGGTACTGTAATGTGGTACTGTAATGTGGTACAGTAATGTGGTATAGTAATGTGGTACAGTAATGTGGTACAGTAATGTGGTACAGTAATGTATTATAGTAGTGTGGTACAGTTTTTTGTACAGTTATAATAGTGGTATAATAGATGTGGTATACTAATGTGGTAAAATAATGCAGTTTACCTTATTGTAGTAAAATAATGTAAACCAAAAATGCAAATAAATAATTGATAAAAAAATAAAATATGAGCAAAAATACGGCCTAATAATATCCACACGAGATACAGCAGTAATATCAAATTTCTCGCCACAATCTCGCCGTTTCAGGCGGCGAGCGAAAACTGAAAAAAATTAGAAACAGTAGAAACAAATTGGGGAGATGAATAGAATCTTACAAGAAATCTCGCCATACCACAGTGCCACCCAGTCCTACGGTATATAGACTCGTCAAGTGAGGAAACACACAGACAAATAAATCCTGATAAGAATCTTTTTGTTCGCTTTTTCACCCTTTTGGCAGTTGCCTCGACGGCGATATAATAGGCCAGTGGAGGCACAGGAGGCAGGAAGGGAGGGATAGACGATGAGAGGGGTGCAGGAAGGCAGAGGTAGGAAGGTGGGGAAGCAGGCAGGTAGGCGTATATAGGCGCAGGCTGTCAGGCAGGCGTAGGTAAACGCAAGGAGGCAGACGTAGATAGACATAGGCAGGGAGACATGCAGACGTAGGTAGGGGCACAAGCAGGCAGGCAGCCAAAGAGGCAGACGAGTTAATAAAAATGAGCCCAAGTTCTTTATTGAAAGCTTCCCCCCTCAAGCTTGTTCGGTTGTTAAGCACTGAAAATCAAATTAAATGCCGCCATGCTCCTCTTTTGTCCCGCCGCTGGTTTTTTCACAAGGCGACGCGATTGGACGAGAAGCTGCCACGATAATTGTGTTTTATCACGCGGATCGTAGGAGAGAGGGAGAGAGACAAAGAGAGAAAGAGAGAGAGAGAAAGAGAGAGAGAGAAAGAGAGAGAGAGAGAGAGAGAGAGAGAGAGAGAGAGAAAGAAAGGAAGAGAGAGAATGAATGAAAGACAGAGAAAAGAACAAAAATCGACGTTTAATTGAGAATACTGTGAGAAGGACACAATGGAGAAACAAACAAACAAATATAGGACGGGTTCTTCACGCCGATTCGCCTAATTGACCAATTCAATTTGAGACAATTAGGCTGGCAAAATGAAGGCCCATTGTTAGTCTAATGCTCAAAGAGAGAGAAAGATGTGTCTGTCCACCATAGTTCCGGGCTATTAACTTGTGACTCTTTTTCTGCTACGGCCATCAAAAGAGGGACTCGTAGGACAATAAAGCAATACACAGGCCGACCGAATTCATTGCCTCGTCCAATATTGCCACCAGCAATATCCAGTCGCTGTTCTTCCACGCCGACGCTTTCGAACGCTCGCGCACAGACACACATACATTATACATGCATGCACATAAGCGCATACACTTCTAACGTACACACACATACATAAATGGACCTGTTGTGGTTCAATTATGGTGTCCGCCTTTATACGTATAAAGAGATTTATATGCAAAATGTTGTGCTACGTAGGAGCAGGTTTGACTGCCTCGGGCCACAATGCCAGGGACAATCGTGGATGCATGTCAGCAAATACGAACAACAATCGATAATCGGCCCAACAAACATTCTTAACGGTCCCGGGGAATAATAGAGGGGGACACATTTTCTCACGGTCCTGTCAGGGATGGACGACCCCCCAATATGCGTGCTGAGCCGATACGTACCTACTAATGTAATTTGATGGTAATATATATATATATATATATATATATATATATATATATATATATATATATATATATATATATATATATATATATATATATATATATATATATATATATATATATATATATATATATATATATATATATATATATATATATATATATATATATATATATATATATATATATATATATATATATATATATATATATATATATATATATATATATATATATTATGCTACAAGTACCTACAATAACTTTTCGCTTAGACTGTAAGAAAATAAAAAAAGTTTACAAAAACACAGTCCAGAAAATATATTCATTCGTCATTGGCGCATTCCTCGTTTTGGTGGTTGAGTTATTCTGTGCTGAAACGTTGCATCATATCCTTTTTTTTATAATAGTTTATAGTCCTTTACACCAAGTGTTTTAAGACTGAAATAGCTGTATGTAGGAAGCACCTAAGTTCTTCCTGTCGTGGATCATAAATTGATCCTTTTAGCTGTCCCACCTCCTTTATCCAGGCTTAGGACTGGCTCGCAATTAGCGAGGTGGAGTTACATCATATCCTCACAGACACACACACATATGTACGTGATCGTATTAGAGAATGAAGGAAGGAAAAACGAGAAAAAGAGAGAAAGAAGAGGAAGAGAGAAAGAAGAGGAAGAGAGAAAGGAAGAGGAAGAGAGAAAGGAAGAGGAAGAGAAAGAAAGAGAGAAAGAGAGAGAGAGAGAGAGAGAGAGAGAGAGAGAGAGAGAAAGAAAGAAAGGAAAAAGAGAGAGAGAGAGAAGAATATAAAAATAAGCAATGCCAGCATACATTTAGTTAATTAGTTAACTACAAAAGATACACAAATACCGGCAGTATAAAGCCTAAGATATGGAACGGGCTAACAAGAATAATATTAGCTTGTTGGTGTCATTATATTTGAGTAATTTATGTTTGTATTACATCTATATATAGCCTCGGGTGAGTCAATTATGCTAATGAATGGTCATTGGTCACGGTTTCTTTATCGACAGGTTAATTTAACTGCAATTATTCGAACAGGTGTGAACAGTTAATGATTTGGCAGTAGTAGGTACTACAGGTAGTATTGAGTTTGTTGTTTAGTACTTAACAGTTATCTTGATGATATGAATTATAGCAGAGTATATGTGATGTATGTAATGTGTTTCGTCATTTCCAGTAGTGCCTATCTCTTCTCTACTCTTTAACACATTTTCAATCAATCAATCAATCAATCAATCAATCAATCAATCAATCAATCAATCAATCAATCAATCAATCAATCAATCAATCAATCAATCAATCAATCAATCAATCAATCAATCAATCAATCAATCAATCAATCAATCAATCAATCAATCAATCAATCAATCAATCAATCAATCAATCAATCAATCAATCAATCAATCAATCAATCAATCAAACCAGCAATCAAACAAACAATTAAACAATCAATCAAAATTAGAAACAAATGACTTTCTCTCTCTCTCTCTCTCTTTCCCAACTTCTACTACAATAGATATAGTTTAATTTTAAATTTTAGATATAGTTTATTTTTAAATTTTAGATATAGTTTATTTTTAAATTTTAAATATAGTTTATTTTTAAATTTTAGATATAGTTAATTTAAAATTTTAGATATAGTTTATTTTTAAATTCAATAATAGTTATAATCAGGGACAGATCCAGAATTTTGCTAAAGGGTGGCGCATCCATGAGTGCCCGCCCATAGGGGCAATAAAAGTCCCCCTCCTGAAAAATTAATGAAATTTCTTATATCATTGCTATTAATGAATTGTTTACAAATTTATTCGTGTATAATGGATTGGCCCCCTCATACAAAAATTTTAAATGTATCCTAATAACGGTAAAAATGTGTGTGCTATAAATGGAAATCTAACAATGTTTATGCTTGAAACGAGCGTATACATTGATTGAGCGCTTAACTCTTTACTAAATTTACTTTTATTTAAAATTGATTTTATTTATAAGTTTATTAATAAATATTATATACATGATTTAAATTTGTTTAATGATTTGTTTAATGGAAATTATTTTCAATTATTCCACAATGGGGAGGCGCCCCCTCGCCCACCCCCTGGATCCGCCTCTGTTTATAATATAACAAGGTTTACTTAATATTGCGATGTTTTGGTATCATGTTCCACCAGATCACGTGGTCATCCATCGTATTGTGAATTCATCCACACGTACAATTACTTGCACACAAACAAACACGTACTAAACACACACACTACAATGACGAACACACATGCACGCACAAGAAGAAGTACACACGCACACAAGTAACTGTCTGTAAATCAAATAACGTTTTAAACACACATCCGTAAGGAGCGACAGACAATTAACAAACTGTTTTGATTTCCACAAACCACTTGCCTTCCAATTAAGCCGCCCCGCCGATTCCCAGGGTAGACATTTCACCCTTTAACCCCGTAACGACGCCTTTGCCCCCTTTCTTTTTAACTTAATTCGTAACAATATATGCTTCATATTAACCGTGCCCTACTAACTCCTTAGTGGCCGTATAATTGTCAACTCATCTCTTTGGTACCGCCACCCCGTCTTTAATGAGAGAATTGCTTGATAGTCTGATATCTGATATCTGTTTCCCAGCTGCCTCTTCAATTCTTAGCTTTTCCAAATCCTAGTTAAACTTGGCTTAAAAAAAGAAAAGAGAAAGTGTTTAATTATTGAGCAATTTAGTTATTTAGTTATTTATATATCTCTCCATGACAGACTCTTTGTTTTTTCTATTTTTTCAGCGACGTTTAAAATAGTGACAAACAGGCTCCAATTAAATTTAAGGTTGAAAACCCTAGAGAGGAACTGATAAATGTCTGGGTGGGTCTCCACTTTGACTCTGCCTTTGTTGCTTAGCTTCGTAATTGCTTGTTTGTGTCTGCCGGTCTGTATGTGTATGTATGTATGTATGTATGTATGTATGTATGTATGTATGTATGTATGTATGTATGTATGTATGTATGTATGTATGTATGTATGTATGTATGTATGTATGTATGTATGTATGTATGTACATTTCAAGCTATGGTGGATTGGTTAGGAACAGGAAATAGAAAACGTCTCCAGACCGGATGTGACAAGCGGATAGTGATAATTATTTTTAAACATGCATATATGTACTCTAATATTTTTATTCAAATATCCTTCAAAGTTTAAAATAATATCGATTATGTAATAATAAAGCAAATTAAAAGAAAAGGAGAACATTCTAATGGACGTGTAAAAGGGCAACCACATACACGTACGCACGTACATACACACGGCACACGCACGTAAAACACAAACAACTGCCGCTGACATCTTCAGCACAACAACAACAACA
>OZ022239.1:27050289-27100289 GCA_963978895.1 Erpobdella octoculata
TTGCAGATGGGTATCAAAGCGACTAAATTGGCTTTATTATTTTTTTATGTAACTAACTAATTATACACTCACCTGTACAGGTACAGGTACGAGTACGTATGCCAGGTGGGGTTCAAGATTTTTCGGGATACCCAGGAGTCCTGGGCCAGGACTTGGGACTTTATATCGTATAAAAAACCTTTTACCCTTTTCCTCGATCCCCGGCAACCACTATTATTAAGCGGACCCTAAATTGGACCGTGGTTTGTGGTCTCGCGTTCAGGACTAGATGTGCGCCTGGAACCATCTTGTAATTTTTTTAAATCCCTTATTTTAACTTCACCCCGTCCTTGTTTGCTTGCTTGAATGTTTGCAAACATTGAGAGTGAAAATTAACTAACCTCCCGACATCCAATTGAGCTCAATCCTTATGACAATGCATTCTACTAAAGTTTAAAAATTTTTTAATTAAAAACAATTATTATCTATGTTTTAAAAAAATCAAATACAATTAAATAAATGTTTCTATACATAAATTAAAAATATTTATTTAAAAGCAATTTGTTGTCATAAATGAAAAGCCGGCAAATCCAGAAATATTAGAGATTTGTTTAAAAAACCCTGTTTTTATGGCTTACTTGTTCTAAATAATAATTACTATTTATTATAACTATAGTGATAGAAGAGATTTCTATTGATATTTTATAATTTCAGGAAAATTGGAAAGTTTTCTTAGATCTGATTGAAAGTTGATTGCTGATAATTTGTTTGAAAAAAGTTGTTCACATCTACTCGAGAATATTAAATGTATCATCATCATAATCGTCGTCATCATCGTCGTCATCGTCGTCGTTGTCGTTGTCGTCCTCGTCATCATCATCATCGTCGTCATTGTCGTCGTCGTCGTCGTCGTCGTCATCATCATCATCATCATCATCATCATCATCATCATCATCATCATCATCATCATCATCATCATCATCATCATCATCATCATCATCATCATCATCACCATCACCACCACCATGATCATCATCATCATCATCATTCCCAACGGATTCTCATCAGGTAGCCCGCTGGTTCGGCGCTTTAGAAGTGACGTTAAGTGATAAACTACGTCACATAAGACCACACAGATAGAAACACCAGGCGGGCATATGATCACCACGTGAGTCATTCAATTGCGGGTGAGCGAGGGTGCACGCCACTGTACGCCACTGTACGCCCGTGGAAAGAGGAAGATACCACACATGCTGAACTATTGGAATGCTATCAAGGGCGTCTGTGGTGGTTTGAGACAAAAAAAGCTGTCTAAATTTATGATTCCGCTCGTGGCAGTCTACTACACAGGACAACAATTCTCAGTAAGGAGGTCTTTGAACGCTCTTGTTAGTGTTTGTGTAATAAATCGAGTATCGATTTTTCAGTGTGCAAGTATTTACATGTTTACAATTGTGAGCTGTAGCTGAGGTGGTGAAAGTGAGACGCGTGTAAAAGTCTTAGTTGATCAATAACCTGAATAAATGTGCCTTTTGGAGCAGAGGTGAAAATGGGTTGAGTTGACCCATAGGTTTGATTGGGTTGAGTCGGGTTGAGGTGGATTGGGTCCAATTTTTTGACCCTGGTGTGGGTTGGATTGGGTTGCAAACAAAATTAAAAACACATTTTTCGATTAAAATTTTTTTTTTATCTGTGGATTGGGTTGGGTTAGAAAATTTAACTAATCAGGTGGGTAATGTTGGGTTAAGAAATTGATGAGTTGGACTGGATCGGGTCGGTCTGGTCGACAAAAATGGACCCATGTGTGTGAGTGAGTGAGTGAGTGAATGAGTGAGTGAGTGAGTGAGTGAGTGAGTGAGTGAATGAGTGAGTGAGTGAGTGAGTGAGTGAGTGAGTGAGTGAGTGAGTGAGTGAGTGAGTGAGTGAGTGAGTGAGTGAGTGAATGAGTGAGTGAGTGAGTGAGTGAGTGAGTGAGTGAGTGAGTGAGTGAGTGAGTGAGTGAGTGAGTGAGTGAGTGAGTGAGTGAGTGAGTGAGTGAGTGAGTGAGTGAGTGAGTGAGTGAGTGAGTGAGTGAGTGAGTGAGTGAGTGAGTGAGTGAGTGAGTGAGTGAGTGAGTGAGTGAGTGAGTGAGTGAGTGAGTGAGTGAGTGAGTGAGTGAGTGAGTGAGTGAGTGAGTGAGTGAGTGAGTGAGTGAGTGAGTGAGTGAGTGAGTGAGCGAGCGAGTGAGTGGATAAAAACTAATTAAAATGTCACAAAAAAATGCAGTGATTGACAACTCGAATTTGAATCATTAAACCGTCTAATCGTTCAATTATTAACTAACACAGAGGCCAATAATTGCTAGTCATTTATCCTTAACTGTTGTAGTTTTTGTAATAATACAAAAGCATTTGTATATTTAGAAAGAGAAAAAACAAGGTGGAGGGAGAGAGAAAGAGAGAGAGAGCGAGAGAGAGAGAGAGAAAGAGAGAGAAAGAGAAAGAGAGAGAGAGAGAGAGAGAGAGAGAGAGAGAGAGAGAGAGAGAGAGAGAGAGAGAGAGAGAGAGAGAGAGAGAGAGAGTGAGTGAGTGAGTGAGAATGAGAAATTAAAGAAAGAAAGAGACAAGAGGCACGCATTGAGAACTATTGTGAACATTTTATGAATCTTTATATCATCTCAATGGCAACATTTGTCGTTCGCACGAATGTTTTTCAATCTTTCAATTGCTGCCACCGAGTGCATTTCTATAAATCATTACAGAGACAGATAGATGGATGAATGAGTGGATAGATGAAGTGATGGTTGAATTTTGAATGGTTGGTTGAACGGTTGGCTGAATTGTTGGTCGTATGATCGCTTGAATATTTTGTTGAAAAGTTGGTCGAATGGCTGCTTGAATGGTTGCTTGAATGATTGGTTGAATGATAAGTTGAATAGTTGGTTTTTTTGGTTTTTGTTTGTATGTAGTTTGTGTGGTTGAATAGGGTTGGTTGGAATAGAATAGTTGGTTGAATGATGGTTGAATGATTTGATGGTTGAATGTTAAGTTTAACGGTTGGCCGGTAAAAAAGAGAAATTAATTAGGTGACGGGGAGCTGATTGTAATTCCAAATAGAAAGTTATATAAGTTTAAGATGGTCATAATTTTAAAAATTAAGGTTCAAAATTCATAAATCTAAATATAATCGTTGGTAATGATTTGAGTCTTAATTATATATACGTAGAACGACGAAAAATTGCAACACCTTGGGTTGATGGGGTGGTGTTGTGGTTATGGTGTGTTGTAAATGAAGGGATTTGAACAGCTGAATTTTTAAAATTTTTGTTTTCATTGAAACGTTTAATTTCTGATGCGGTATTTTTAATTTTTCTTCATAATTACGGTTTTATTATTTAATTTAAAAAAATCATTCAAAATATCTATTTAATTATTTTATCTTATAATTTTACATTTATGGTATTTTGTTCATGGCATTTTTTTACTACAAACTTTTATTTAGATTACAATCTGTGTGTGTGTGTGGCTTTCTCTGTACACAAATCTTGCAAGTAAAATTTAACCAGCTTTTTAACTAGCTAGGAGGCTGAAACTTTCAGCATAGCTTTATATTGGATGACAATACATAATTCAATTTAAAAAAAAACTTAATTTCAATATCTTTCGTATTTCTAAATCGAGCGTATTTGAAATTAAAGTTTGTGTTAAAAACTTGTTTTTTCCTTTATTTGTTCAAAATTTAGATTTCTGAAAATATTTTTAAAAATTAGTTTTTAATTTAAACATTTTTGACCGTTACTGAAAATTTGTTCAAGTTATCGTAGCAGTGGTGGAAACCTCTAGTCCTTGTAGGTCTTGAAAACTTGATGGTCTTGAAAAATTGTAGGCGTTGAAGTTCTGTAGGTCTTGAAGCCTTGTGAGTCTTGAAGCCTTGTGAGTCTTGAAGCCTTGTGAGTCTTGAAGCATTGCTGGTCTTGAAGAAATGTAGGCCTTGAAGCTCTGTAGATTTTAAAGCTTGTTAGTCTCGAAGTCTTATAGGTCTTGAAGCCTTGCTAGTCTTGAAGCCTTGAAGGTCTTGAAGCCTTGAAAGTCTTGAAACCTTGAAGGTCTTGAAGCCTTGAAGGTCTGAAGCTTTGAAGGTCGTGAAGCTCTGCTGGTCTTGAAAAAGTGTATGCCTAGAAACCTTGTAAATCTTGAAGCCTTGTGAGTTTTGAAGTCTTGTAGGTCTTGAAGCCTTGCTGGTCTTGAAGAATTGTAGATCTTGAAGCATCGGATTGGTCGTAGACTTTACAGACCCTGATGCGTGATCCTGGACTGGAGCAGCCAACTGCTAGGCGGCAGAGACAGAACATGCCAAAAAACGAACAATCAAAAAACGAAGCTATAATATTAACCCACGGTTAACCTTACGACTCTCAAACTCTTAACTCTAGCGACGTAGAAGATAATTGCCGATAGCGATTGTGCTCGCGCTCTTTACGGCGTTCCAGTCAGTTCGACGCCAGCCTTTTGACAGTTCAAAGAACTCGCGAACTTTTCAGTTCGACTGTTTGTCTTCATTTTGAAGTTTTTATTCGATGTTTATTCCTCAACGAATTAGCGTCAGAGAGAGAGAGGTAAGACGATGGACCGAAGAAATGACGGGCTTGATCTTGATCTTGATCTTATCAATTAACTCGCCTCGAGTTATTTCACGACAAATCGGTTGTGAGATTCTTATTATTTTTTTATGTAACATAGGTCACCATTTTTATTCTTACTGTCAACTTCTTAAGTGAACCAACCCTGCATTAAAACGCTTCCTCTTTTTACAAAGTTCAAGGTCAAGAGAGAAGTTAACCCAGAGGTGAAAATGGGTCCATTTTTGGAGACCTAACCTAACCCAGCCCACCATTTTCTAAGCTCAACCCAACCCGACCTACTTGAAAAGTTAAATTTCAACACCTAACCCAGCACAACCCACAATTAAAATTTTTTTAAAAATAAAAACTTTTTACATTTTTTTTTCAACTCAACCCAGCCTAAGCCTGTGTCAAAAAATGGGACCCAACCCATCCAAATCCAATCCAACCCATGGGTCAACCCAACCCATATATGTCTACCTCTGAGTTAACCTTCATCAAACTCTTCTATTTTGACCTTCTGGGACCTTAATGAAGCCTTTCCTTGTCTACTTTTATCCAGTAAAGTATTTTCGCAATCTCAAGAAGTTTTTACAAGTTTTGTCAAGCTCAGTAGTGACTCAGAATTTCGCTGAATTCAACCCTGATCCATGCTCCCCCGTCCCACATCCATTCATTCTAGATTCGAGACTTTCAATTTGTCTTTTAAAGAGCATTAGATTAACTGCGAACAATCAAAAAAAAAATTGTGAGATAAATGAATAAAATATTTTCTATAAGCTATAGTTAGTATAATAAAGTTATTATAAATTATAGCTAGTATAAAAAAGTTAGTATAAATTATGATTAGTATAATAAAGTTAGTATAAATTATACGTACACTTCCAATTTAATGAGCTTCATTGTAAGAATGCGAAGGCTTTACAAGTAAGTTAATTAATTAATAAATCAATTTTAATAAGCCGCTTTCAAACGGCGGGCTTGGAAATGAATTGCAGTAAGTAAACTGAGGTTGTTAATGAGGGCGGTGATGATGATGATGATGATGATGATGATGATGATGATGATGATGATGATGATGATGATGATGATGATGATGATGATGATGATGATGATGATGATGATGATGATGATGATGATGATGATGATGATGATGATGATGATGATGATGATGATGATGATGATGATGATGATGATGATGATGATGATGATGATGATGATGATGATGATGATGATAATGATAATGATGATGATAATGATGATAATGATGACGACGACGACGATGATGATGATGATGATGATGATGATGATGATGATGATGATGACGATGACGATGATGACGACGATTATGATGATGATGATGATGATGATGATGATGATGATGATGATGATGATGACGACGATGATGATGACGACGACGACGACGACGACGATGATGTTGATGATGATGATAACGACAACAAAGACGATGATAATGACGATGGCGACGGCAGCCATATAATCTCAGTCTTGTTATCGACATATGGGTTGTGTCGTAATGTGTAACAGATTGCTTGATCTGCACACACTGACATAAGCCACACACACACACACACACAAAGACACAAACACATACATTCGTACACCGGCACACAATCACGCACGCTTAAATGCACACGTACACGTAGGTAAGTGTCACGTGACAAGCGGCTCACGAGCGAGATGGAGGCGACTTGGTTGCATATGTCCGAGATGTTTCGTCGATAGGACAAACTAAATCACTTAGCCGAAAGCAAAGCACACAGGTCCTCGGAGAGGGACAGTGGATGGCACGGAGGCGGATGGAGACGTAGAAAAGAAAAGAGAGAGAAAGGGAGTGAGGGAGGGAAGGAAGGAGGGAGGATGGGAGAAAAAGAAATTGGGGAGAAAGGTAAAAGAATAAGAGAGAAAAAAAGAGGGAAGACACAGCGGGGGTACTAGGATGATTTTTCAATCGGTTACTTAGGAGTCCGTTTCAATCGTTAGATGCACTCGAACATGTGCTCCGGTTTTTCGGATTTTACTCATTTTTATTTATCTAAATTTTTTACACTTTCAAGTTTTTTATTACTCCTCCCTTCTTACAATTGTCATCATTATCTCTCTCTCTCTCTCTCTCTCTCTCTCTCTCTCTCTCTCTCTCTCTCTCTCTCTCTCTCTCTCTCTCTCTCTCTCTCTCTCTCTCTCTTTCTCTCTCTCAATAGTCTCACTCTTTGAACAAATTATTTATTTTCTTTTTCAACCCATGCACCCATCCCCCTGTACACGGGTGTGGACGGCCCAGTAACGGAGAAACAACAGATCGATAATCGTTAAGTCCGAGTTGTCACAGGTGAGTGTTTATTTTGTGGCTTAAGTAGGTTTTGATTGGACGAAGAAAAAAATATCACACACGCAAATACACACACACAAACACACACGCGCGCGCAGTGGGGCATCTAGGGACCACGGGGAGCTATGACCCCCGTGGATTTCAAAAGTTATTTTTTAGATACTAAGAAAAATGTATAACAAAACAAGAAACGCAAATTTAAAACCAATAACAAGTGAGAAAAAATTTAATTTGAAGAAAAAGTTCCTCAAATAAGATACGACTACTCTTCCAAAATTTAGAAGAAAAATTGTGTACTTTTTAGAGAAATTAAAATTATTATCATCCGGCTCTTATTTTCCACCGGGCTTTTTGAATCAAAGATCAAATGTTTGCTTCTCCAGACGTCTTTGAAATTTTTCGGGTACCCGGCGTTGCCCGGGGTTTGTAGAGGTTTTTCTGTTGTTTTTCTCTCGAGCCCCAGTTTTTTTCCTCGCTTGCTCTCACGTACCCGGTCGCTTTCTATTTCCCGTTCGCTTTTTCGCTCCCGGTCGCTTTTCTGTTCCCGCTTGCTTTTCCGTTCTTGTTCCAGCTCATTCTCCAGTTCTCGTTCCTGTTTCCGCTCGCTCTCCCGCTCCGCTCATTTTGTGACCGACTTTTATTTTTTTTTACAAAAACCTCTTTCTATTGATTCTCAATGTTGTGTGAAAATTTCATTACGATCGTATGAATGGTGTAGCAATGCATAAAGGACATACATACAAAGATACAGACATGAAGTCATTTATATATATATATATATTCATGTAATATCGCTGATTTTACGATCAGTTTCCCATTGGTAGACGTTTAAGGATTTAGAACAATTATTATAGACATTATTATTATATTAGAAGGTATAAAATAGACTTATTCAAGCTTCATTTGTTATCATCCAATTAATTACAAAACCATTCTATTGAGCCCGGTATACGATTCGACGATATTACAACATTGGTGATCAGAAGCGGGATTTAAAATAAAATGGTTTTGCGGTTACTTGAAGAACTTTCCAAGGATGATTTGAAGCGGGAGCTTAAGAAACGAAAGCTTAGTGATAAGGGAAAAAATCTGATCTCGTAGACCGCCTCCGGATGTCATTGGAGGAGAATGGGGTTGACCCAGAGGAGTACGAGTTTGATGCAGAGGATGATTTGACGGAGGCTCTGAACAAGTTAATAGAAGAAAGCAGGGCAGTGCGGGAAGAAAACAGAGCAGCACAGGAAGAATATAGAGCAGCCATGAACAGGATGAGAAAGGAAAACCAAGAGACACAGCAGGAAATAAAGAAATTGATTCTTGGCGTCACCGCCGGTCCGGCTTTGCTGTCAGAAAACGACAACAAAGAAGAAGAAAATGGGAATGTTTCTGGCATTGGTTTGCTCGGGTGTAGTCTGGACGGTACGATTGTTGAGAGATTGGTCGCAGGGATGGCTGAGGCAGTGGTGGGCACGGTTCTGGACCAGCGTGTTGCTGGTGAAATAAATGATGTGGGTTGCTGCGGTGAAACCCAGTTTGAACTGGAGTCCACCAGCTGTGTCTCAGAGCATGTGACAGATGACGGCCGTAGAAACTGCTCAGGTCAGGTAGGTCGTAAGGAGGGCAGTGAAAAGAGATGTGGTCCAGTTTTGTGGCGGGGCACCGCTAGAGTTGGTCCTGTGGCTGAGTGTTGCCAGACTCTGACAGATTTTGAGGAGGTCGTCGGATCCGTCGGAGAGGTCTTGGAAGATTGGTTGAGTGAGGTGTGGTGGTGATGATGCTTGTGATGCTGCGTCCGGACAGGGTGTTCCACGGCTTTGCATCGCGGATCGGATTTGTTGGGTGTTTGTCTGTTCCGGGACATTGGGGTCGGGTTGGACTTTGAGAAAAGTTATTTTGGAATAGATAGAGCGGAGCTCCAAGCGATGTTTGCTGATCTGCTGATGTGAATGATGCCACTCCGGATGAATCGGCTGAGAAGGTCCTGGATGTTGCGAAACAACATGAAAGTGCTTCTACGAATGATAGTGCCTCAGCTCAGAACAGTTTGGTTAATGATTATGTGTTTTGGTGGTGGCTCGTGGGAATGGAACTGGAGCTTAGGACGGTCGAACAGTTTTGCATCGACGACAACGCTGTGTTTTGGAGCTGGAGGAGCGGTGGAAGGTCGAAAACTGACCGTGTCGTGCAGTTACGGCTTCGGTTGCGTGGAGTCGTCAGTGGTCTGGTAAAGGCTTGCTGTGGTCGACAGTCGTGTGCGAGGAGATTGGAATGTATCGATTTGACGAGGTGTTCAAGCCCACAACGCCGAATCGAAGATCACACAGGCTCCAGCGAGACTGGAAGAAACTGCGTCAAACAGTCAAGAGACTTGTTTGCGAAATGCGGTCAAGGCCACGAGTGAAGATGAAGGTATTTTGTGTTCGTGGCCGTGTCGCATTTCTCAAAAGCGACTATACTGTTCGGGACGAACAGAATTAAGAAGGGGGTAATCATACTAATCATGTAATATCGCTGATTTTACAAATCAGTTTCACATTGATAGACGTTTAAGGATTTAGAACAATTATTATAGACATTATTATTATTATATTAGAAGGTATAAAATTGAATTATCCAAGCTTTATTTGTTATCATCCAATAAACTCTAAAACCATTCTATTGAGCCCGGTATACGATTCGACGATATTACAACAATATATATATATATATATATATATATATATATATGAATGTTTGTATGTATGTATGTATGTATGTATGTATGTATGTATGTCCTTTATGCATTGCTACACCATTCATCCGATCGTAAGGAAATTTTCACACAACCTTGAGAGTCAAGGGGAATCAAATATACAGAAAATTTTTTTAAATCCGTCACAAAATGAGCGGAGCGGTTGAGTGAGCGGGAACTATATACATATATATATATATATATGCACATACATATACATACATAAATGAGCGAAAACGGGAACGGGAAGCCAACTGAAAGCAAAAGATAGAGCGGGAAAGGGAAAGCAACTGAGAACGGGAAAGCAACCGGGAGCGGGAAAGCAACCGGGAGCGGGAAAAGCGACTGAGAGCGGGAAAGCGACCGAGAGCGGGAAAGCGACCGGGAGCGGGAAAGCGGAGAAGAAAACGGGAGCGAGGGAGACAAACATTAAAAAAACCTCTAAAAATCCCAGGCAACGCCGGGTGCTCCCGCTAGTATATATATATATACTAGAGATAGCCCGTCAAAAATGACAGATTTGTATTTAAATTTCACTATTTACTATTGTACGAGTGCAACGCCACTTTTTTTTTACAAACTTTTATTTATATTACAATCTCTGTTTGTGTGTGTGTGTGTGTGGCTTTCTCTGTACGCAAATCTTGCAAGTAAAATTTAACCAGCTTTTTGACTAACTAGAAAACTGAAGCTTTCAGCATAGCTTTATATTGAATGACAATACATGATTCAATTAAAAAACAAACAAACCTAATTTGAACATCTTTCGCATTTCTAAATCGAGTGTATTTAAAATTAAAGTTTGTGTTAAAAAACTCGTTTTTTCCTTTACTTGTTTATTTTTAGGACTGACAGTGTATAATTACAAAACAAGTGAAGCAAAACAAAGTTTTTTAAAAACACACTTTTATATTTTTACTACATAAACAACAAACATATTAGCATAGACAATAAATAGTTTGACAAAAATATCACAAATAATTATTCAATTAAATTTTGTCAAATCGATCCGAAAATTTGATAGAATGCATTATTAATCAGTTCGGAGGTATGTTTAAATATTGAAGTTTCTGGCTCATCGGAAGTTAGTTTAAAATCGATTGCAAAATTTGACGACAGACAGATAGACAGACAGAGAAGTCAAGTTAAGTAAAAGTGTGTAATAACTTTTAATATTTAAATAAATTAAAAAATATTTACCTTACTTAAATTATATAAAAAATAATTTATATGATTATTTACTGTTATTATATATAAATTAATTTCCCATTGATACAAAATCGTCACGCAAGCACGTCTTACACTGACTGCTTACACAGACGTGGGGACGTGGGCTAATATATTACAATATTATTATAATATTATATATCATAATAGATGATGATGGTG
The DNA here is from genome assembly GCA_963978895.1 of Erpobdella octoculata. Lineage (NCBI taxonomy): Eukaryota > Metazoa > Annelida > Clitellata > Hirudinida > Erpobdellidae > Erpobdella > Erpobdella octoculata. The sequence goes on from OZ022239.1 coordinate 27,061,339, forward strand.
ATCTATAGTATCATTACTGGGGGGTTGTGTGTGGCAATATTGAACGATTACAAATGACGAATGTCACATATGACGACCACCTTCACATGCACGGATCTCATTTGACCACGCACGAGTTGTGTTGCAAGCTTAGAAATCACATATCAATCAGTTTTATTCAGATTTATTCTTCGTATTTATAAAATCGATTTTTAGAAAGTTTTATTAAATCGTCATCATCATCATCATCATCATCATCATCATCATCATCATCATCATCATCATCATCATCATCATCATCATCATCATTGGCATTGTCGTCGTCGTCGTCGTCATCGTCATCGTCATCGTCATCGTCATCGTCATCGTCATCGTCATCGTCATCGTCATCGTCATCGTCATCGTCATCGTCATCGTCATCGTCATCGTCATCGTCATCGTCATAGTCATCGTCATCGTCATCATCATCATCATCATCATCATCATCATCATCATCATCATCATCATCATCATCATCATCATCACCATCATCATCATCATCATCATCATCATCAATATCACTTGCAAGCTGCGGACAGCAACGATATTGCGATAGATTATATCGTTATGAATCGATGGAAAATGACATGAAAGCTTTTTATAATGCTAAATTGTTTTACAGTGCACCAACATCATCAAGATTAACAACTAAATCAACATGAACATCATCATCAGCAACATCAACATCAGCAACAGCAAAATCAACATTAACAGCAACATCTACAATAGCATATACAGCAGGCTTCAGCTGGTGATTTTAATTGAGAGGTTATTGAACTACACCGGAAATATTGTCATTTATAAAAAACTAGCAGTGCCCGAAGCGGCTTCGCTCGCGTGAAATTAGAGAATTTGAACCGTTCATCCATAGGTGTCGGCTCGGCCCGTCGACAACTTGGCCCACCCCGTTTCAAAACCAAAATTCCTGGGCCGGCACGGCCCGTCTAATTTGGGCCCGGCCCGTTTTTACAGGCCTAGAAAATTCTATATACTTGATGAAAAACTTCGGCCCGTCCCACCTTGACTTCAGGTTTGGCCCTAAAACTACTAAAATATCTATATGCGTAGTGAAAAACCTCGGCCCGTACCACCTTGATTTAAGGTTTAGCCTGGCCCGTAAAAAGACCCTAAAATAACGGCTTGGCCCGACCGTTGATAAACTGGACTAAGCTACTTTTAACCGGCACAAAACCTCAAAATACTAAGTTTTACATCTGTAATGATTGCAGTTGTTGAGTAGCAGTTATTTTAAAATCAAATAATACTTATTTTGACCCCACATTTGAAGTTATGGAAACCAAAGTTTTAAAAAATGGTGAAACACTTATATAGTTATATTTTGAGGCGCTGGTGGCAGAGCGGTAGAGCGTTCGCCTGTCGATCGTTAGGTCGGCAGTTCAAACCTCGCCGGCGTCACCAGCGTAACTCACTTAATCAAGGAGTTCACTCGCATTTTGGGGTAGGCGCCTATAAATGGCTGCCTTTGCAAGTACCCTCCCTCTCTCGCCTTGAGCAAGACTTGTCTTGATAAGGCGTATGCTAAATCTCAATAAAAAATTCTAAATACTAATATTTACATCTGTAGCATTCACAGTTTTTGAGTAGCAGTTACTTTAAAAACCAAGTAATCTTATTTTCCACCCCACATTTAAGGTCCTGGAAACCAAATTTGTAAAAAATGTTGAAACATGTATATCTTTATTTTTAGAATAGAAACTAAATACTAATTTTTACATCTGTGGTATTTACAGTTTTTGAGTAGCAGTTACTTTAAAAAACAAATAACCCTATTTTCCACCCCACATTTGAAGTCCTGGAAACCAAATTTTCAAAAAATGCTAAAACACGTATTTCATTATTTTTGGAGTAGAAACTAAATACTAATTTTTACTCCTGTAGCATTAACAGTTTTTGAGTAGCAGCTACTTTAAAAACCAAATAACCCAATTTTCCAACCCACATTTGAGGTCCGGGAAACCGAATTTTTAAAAAATGGTGAAACACGTATCTTTTAATTTTTCAAAAAAATCCATATACCAAATTTCAAAATCTCCTCATTTTTGGATTTCGAGATAAACATTGTTTTAGAAAAAAGTTTGTTTTCCAGTTTCTTTCCCTCAGGAGCAAAATTTTCAAAAATCCTTTCTTAGTGGATGCTTACGCAATAAAAGTAATATAAGTTCCAAATTTCACGTTCCTAGGATGAGACGTTTGAGCTCGGCGTTGATTATCAGTCAGTCAGTCAGTCAGTCATTCAGTCAGTCAGTCAGTCAGTCTGTCAGTCAGTCAGTCAGTCAGTCAGTCAGTCAGTCAGTCAGTCGGGACATGTTCTTTTATATATATATAGATTATCAATCTTTTCAAAGATATTCGACATATAAGTTGTGATTTACCCTTGGCTACTGCACATACGTCGGAGAAAAACGTACCTTCGTCTAAGCTCTAAGCCACTTACCCCATTAATATGGGAGCCGCCAACAACCATTACTTCACTCACCGATTCATCCATCCATCCATCCATCCATCCATCCATCCATCCATCCATCCATCCATCCATCCATCCATCCATCCATCCATCCATCCATCCATCCATCCATCCATCCATCCATCCATCCATCCATCCATCCATCCATCCATCCATCCATCCATCCATCCATCCATCCATCCATCCATCCATCCATCCATCCATCCATCCATCCATCCATCCATCCATCCATCCATCCATCCATCCATCCATCCATCCATCCATCCATCCATCCATCCATCCATCCATCCATCCATCCATCCATCCATCCATCCATCCATCCATCCATCCATCCATCCATCCATCCATCCATCCATCCATCCATCCATCCATCCATCCATCCATCCATCCATCCATCCATCCATCCATCCATCCATCCATCCATCCATCCATCCATCCATCCATCCATCCATCCATCCATCCATCCATCCATCCATCCATCCATCCATCCATCCATCCATCCATCCATCCATCCATTCACTCCGTCCGTCCATTCACTCGTCCACCCGTCCGTCCAGCCATCCATCCGCCCAGGCACCCACCCAGCCGCGGCCACCCGCCCAGGAATTGGTGGCACACACTGAGCATGCTTAATTTGTTCGCTAGTGTGGCGCCGGTCGATAAGCCCTGTTATTCTTCAAGAGCAGGACAGTTACCCTCGCGGGAAGTTTTATCGTGTAATTGCAGGCTCCCCGACGGTACGGACCGCATTTATCAGCCGCTCGACCATTTAACACTAAATTTGTTAGCACTCCAATTGGTTCACAGACCCTCACTGCGGCTCTGGGGGGACATCATTCAAACTCGCTGACGGAGCGTTTCCGAGTGACCGTCGTGGTGATGCAGTCGGTGTTGTTGTCGATGATACTGCTGCTGCTAATGCTGCTGTAGTGCTAGTAGTAGTTGTAGTAGTAGTAGTAGTTTTGCAGTAGTAGTCGTAGTAGTAGTCGTAGTTGTAGTAGTAGTAGTAGTAGTAGTAGTAGTAGTAGTAGTAGTAGTAGTAGTAGTAGTAGGCGTTGCGACTGTTGCTAAAGATACGTATTGTTGGCGGCTGTGGTAGCTACTATTTATATAGGTACTGGTGGTGGAAGAGAATAACTCATGATGGAGGTTAACTTTATGGTTGCAATAATGATTATGATGATGTGGACGGTGATTTGGACGATGATGATGACGACGACGACGACGATGACGATGACGAATACGATGACGATGACGATGACGATGACGATGACGATGACGATGACGATGACGATGACGATGACGATGACGATGACGATGACGATGACGATGACGATGACGATGACGATGACGATGACGGTGATGGTGATGGTGATGACGACGACGACGATGATGATGATAATGATGACGATGACGTCGTTGATGACGGATGTGATGGTGGTGATAATGATGATGGAGATAATGTTAAGTGTTTCCGGGATATAAACGCTCGCGCGTCCGTGTTTGACTGCGTTTGATTGGCTAAGAGCCTCGCAGCCTCGTAGCTCGTTTTAACGCTCCGGCGACTGTAAAAAGGTGGTCATTTTGTAGCCATGCGTGTGCTGTGTCGGCTGTGTCTGTGTAGCGTTGGACGAGTTGATACGTGAGTTTGTTATTTGTTTATGTTTATTTTTACGATCTCCTATTTATGTTTTTCTGTGCTTAGGTATGTGTATGTGTGTGTGTGTGTGTGAAATGTGCGAATTTACGTTATTTGTGTGTATGTGTGTGAGAGAGAGAGAGAGAGAGAGAGAGAGAGAGAGAGAGAGAGAGAGAGAGAGAGAGAGAGAATAGAGATTAAGATGGTGGCGAAGCAAGTGGTTGGACAATTTTCAAGCAATGCATTGTTGTACATGTCGTTCATTGGACGACGTCAGCCTCAAGCTGTGTTTTGTAGACAGAACCCTTCCAAGATATTCGCTCTATTAGGGGGTCAATATTGTGGGTGGCTTGCTATGTGGGTTGTTGGATGTTTTGCGGGTGTCTGGACTGGGGGGGGGGGTGCAGGGATTTGGTATGTGCTTAGTTAGTTGAATCTTTATGGCTACCAACGCGGCAGCTACGTTAACACAACGTTTGCGATATCTTCCGAAGTCGTCGTAATAGAATGAATTAAGTGAACTATCGAAGATTTGTCGCATTGACTGTTTCCTAATTGACTGTTTCCTAATTGACTGTTTCCTAATTGACTGTTTCCTAATTGACTGTTTCCTAATTGACTGTTTCCTAATTGACTGTTTCCTAATTGACTGTTTCCTAATTGACACCAGTCTAGTCTCTAGCCGGTCGGTCATCCAAGTAGCAGAAATAAGAAGTGAGTTGACACAGCTGAGTCGCTTTCAGAGAGGACCGAAGCTATTTATTGTCCGTTAGTCGTTCGAGTGCACTTTTATGTGCTTCTAAGTTGCTGTTGGTAAATCATGTAATATAATAATCATTCTTTTGTGTCTCTAAGTCTTTGTTGATCTATCTCTCTGACGGTTTTTCACTATTTTCTATCTTTCAAGCGCATCAGACTAGACAGGATAGAGGGGAAATAAGGGGCACATTACCGTATGAAGGACACCCCGACACCCGTACCACTTTTTTCAATCTTTCTCGACGTGTAGGACAATTATACCAACAGGGTGGCCTTTTTCAAGGGACTGCCTCTTTCCCATAGGCTAGCCAGTCTCCAGTCTAGATGACAGAAGAGCAAATTAATAACGGTACTGCTGTTTTAGTCTCAACATCATCATCATCATCATCATCATCGTCCCCACCATCAAACATGAATATTCATGGACACTAATCCTTCTGCATCCAGGTTTATAACATCTTGTGAGGTGCACAGCATGATAAATTATGACGTCACAGTACCATTAGTCTGGCCGACAATAGACGACGCACTACCAGTCTTAGTCTTACGGACTCTCACTCACTCTCTCTCTCTCTCTTTCTCTCTTATTAAATGTTATTACCTTATTAATCAATCGCTAGTTACCTTGGACGTCGGAAATGATGCATACCTTTGCACACACACAAATTCAGGAAAACATAGATTGCTGCACATTTTTTGAAAATTGATGCACACAAGCACTTAACGACCCTGTTAGCCCCTTTAGCCACTCCACCACCCATTGTCACCCTTTTTCAGGAACCCCGTAAGACCTCGCCCATTAAACTTGAAGGATCAACGTTAGACGCTCACTGGCAAGAGTTTGACAAATATTAAACAGTGCCCGCTCTAGATTAGAAGCGTCATGCAGAGAGCGGTATGTTTAGGAATCAGGCAATGACGCATCCAGATTTCAATGTCGATCTGTTAAGCGGTACGTTTGATGTTCGATGTCAGCTCTCTCGGATGTTTTCGTGCAAACTATTATTTAATAACCGATTTATTAATATATCAATTTAGTAACTCTTCGTCAGATGGCACACAGATAACGCCTTTTTATTTATTTACTATTGTTTTATTAATTTGATTTCTACGTTTGCTCTCGTTGTTAGCCGCGTGCACCCGCTCAGTATGTGTTGAGTATAAAAGATTAACAGCCTTAACTAGGTACTTCCATACCTGCTTAATTAGTAAACATAACATTCCACAATATGAGCCATTGTAAATATCGGTTTTGTGCTGTTACCTGCCTATATTGGCGGGCCATCATCACCTCAGTCTTGTCCAAACTTTCTTCTTGTTTGTGCTTAGCCTCACCCTTTTTAAAAAAATGTTCCTCTAGAGGTTAAGAAAACAATTCAGTTATATCGAAGAATTTGCACCTCTCGGGTCCTAACCCTAGTCCATAACCCCATCATGAACCCTAGTTAGGACTATATCTTTAATAAGTTAGAAATAAGTAAGACCGCGTTGGCTTTTTCGGAGTTCTCAGGGCTGGTCTGAATTATTCACTTTACCTAAAAAACACTTAGAGCGGCATCTGACGAATAGAGTTAAAATAAGTTTTTTTTTTAAATTTTAAGATAAGTCATGCAGCTCGGCTTCTAGAACTGACTAGAACTGTGTGGTATTTAACAGTTTTTATTTATTAGTAAATATAAAACAAGTAAATTAAAAACGAATTTTGAAAACTTATATGTAATTAAAACACAAATTTTGCAATCAATTTTTTCTTATATTACTCTTTTATTTTATATTAAAGTCGAAATATCTTAATTATATCGAAATATCGAAATTAATTAAAATTAACTAAATTAATTGACTTATTGTAAAACTAATAATTGAATATTGCATTGTCTTCTATTTTGAGCATGTACGCAAAATTTGAAAAAAAATCTATCATCAGGAAGTGATTCAAAAATTGATTGCAAGATTTGAAACAGACAGAGAAACAGAGACGACGAGTTAATAAAAGCATTGGTAAAAAACATTTTAATAGTATATTTTTACCATAATTGGTTACTATTTCATTTCTGAGCCCTGCCCTAATTTAGTACTGAACATTCTTCGAATATTCAATATGCACTTGTTGGAATTCATGGACATACAAATAAGACAACCCCAGTAAATTGCTCTTTCTCTGTTCGATAGACTGAAAAGGTTTACGCACTGTTTCCACTCACTTGAGAACCATTATGTAGAAATACCCTAGATAGACAGGGCAGTCCTACTATACTACCACACACTCCAAAGGTGCAGTGACCCCAGTGGCGTAGCGAGGGTGTCTGGCGCCCGGGGGCAAGGTATAAAAATGCGCCCCCATCTTCCACTGTTTTCCCAATTGAATAACCAAAACCGAGGGAACCGAAGGCGCCCGAGCCATATCCGAGGCTCGGTGAGCCCCATCCCCAAGAAATTTTTTAAAATCACTTGTTTGAAATTGTACAAAAATACAATTTGTTAATTTTACATGTTTTACATGTTCAAAAATGGTGAAATTGTTGTCTTTCCTCTTGCTTTTTGGCGCCCCCAAAGTCTGCCCCCTTCGCTACCAGCCCGCAACTAGACGTCATGCTCTGGGGGGGGGGCGAGCTATCTCTAAAGGGGGGCGAAAAATGAAAATGGCCAAAAAACCACTAAAATTATATCGGGAGTTAAAAAGACAATGTAAATATTATATGTAAAACCAAGGTGCGTCAGCAACACCCATATTGTTTATTATTTTTATGACTTCATTTTGGATTTGCTGGAATAGTTTATAAAAATAAAATGACAAAAAGTGCAATAAATACAAATAATCAATAATCAATATTTATCGTAAATCCTTGCATTACAGAATTAATTTTCTGTTTTGTTTTTTAATTTAAACACAATCTGTAATTTTATATAGGTACACTTCAAGCTTCTATTTTGATATTTTAGGTTTTTGAGGTTGGATAGGCCAACTAGTTGGCCCCTCTGAAGTGGTTTAACATGTATGGATAAACTACTTCCGGATAGCCCCCTCTCCCGGTCATCAGCTATCAGTTTTTATACAGAAAAAATAAAAAAGTGGCTTTGAAAATATTTTGAAAAAGCAGCTCCGACTAAACACCCCGGTCATCAGTTTTTTAGAGGAAAAATTAAAGAAAAGCTTTAAAAAGTTTTAGATTTTTTTTTCAAATATAAGTGGGCCGTGAGAAAAAGTTGCATCCCAAGGTTTGCTGAAATGTTTGCAGTGATGCGTTAATAAGTTAACCGTATACAATACACTATATTGCAGATGTGTTGATAGATACCCAACATTCCCAATTTTGTGAGTATTCCTGAATACGCTGCTTTAGCCAGCTATGTACCAGAATAACGGTTTACAGGCTTATAAAGTTCAAAAAGGTACATAACTTAGAATTTTTCAGTAAGGGGGAAGGGCGAAATACGCTGCCTTATCTAGCCAAACACTACATAACAGGTTTATAAAGTTCAAAAAAGTACAGAGGGGGGCAAAATTTCTGCCTTATCGAGCTATGAACTTGTACACAGGTTCGAAAAAATAGGTACGTATCTTAGAATTTGGGGGGGGGGCGAAATCTGCTGCCTTATCCAGTTATGAACTTGTATAATGGTTAAAAGGTTTGAAAAAGTAGGTACATATCATAGAATTTGAGAGGGGGGGGGGGGCAAAATCCGCTGCCTTATCCAGTTATGAACTTTTATAACAGTTTACAGGTTTATAAAGTTCGAAAAAGTAGGTACATATCTTAGAATGGGGGGGGCAAAATACGCTGTTTTATCCAGCTACATAACAGGTTTATAAAGTTCAAAAAAGTACATGTCTTAGAATTGTTCAGGGGGAGCGAAATCCGCTGCCGTATTATCGAGCTACGAACTTGTATACAGGTTCGAAAAAATAGGTACATATCTTGAATTTGGGGGGGGGGCGAAATCCGCTGCCTAATCCAGTTATGAACTTTTATAACGGTTAACAGGTTTATAAAGTTCGAAAAAGTAAGTACATAGCTTAGAATTGGGGGGGGCGAAATACGCTGTTTTATCCAGCTATTTACTTGTGTAACGGTTAACAGGTTTATAAATTTCAAAAAACTACATATCTTAAAATTTTCCAGGGGGGCGAAATATCTTATAGGGGGGGGGCTTTTCCCCCTCGCCCCCCCGTAGTTGCGGGCCTGTTCGCTACGCTCTGGTTGACCCATATATATATAGAATAAATATATCGGAGATGAGCAGGTTTTGAGTGAGATGCCAAGATGGCCTCCGAAAAACAATTTAGTCTTTTTGGTCCCATAAATATTCATTATTTGTATTAATCTATTTTTGGTACGACAGCGGAGACTAAACTCCGGTTTGTAAGAAACAGAAACGTCGATTTCTTATAGCTAAAAGTAGTTGATATGAGCTTTATTTTAATTTAACGCGATATCCGACATAAAAAATATACAGTTCTAATTTACTGATAACACAGGCGACGTTAAATAGACCATCGAACTAGAGACTACGCAAATAAAATTTGTTAATTTTTACAAAGTTGAAAATTTATTTTGTACATAAAAAATTCTTTTTTTTCTATTAAAAAATATTTGATTAAATTACTATACGGTTGTAACTCTCAGTTCTTCTCTCCGGTCTACTAGGCTGCCTAGCTAAAAGCCTTCCTAAACAACAGGCGGGCCGATATACTTATTCTATATATATGGGTTGACCCCGGCATAGTTCGAATTGCCAGACACATTATACATGAGCGAACGCACTATCCTTGCACCGTCAGCGATTCTAATATGCTCGCTAGGTCCAAGTGAACACCTGACAACTCAGATTAGTACACTTGCCTGGCGAATAAAATAAAATGTTTAGAGCTGTGAATCCATCAAATATTTAACGGCGTTAATTTTTTTAATGCGCGCTAATTTTTTAGCGTTAATTAATGAAATTAATCGCGATTATTTCGCAGCTCTAAAAAATTTTCAATTTACACAAAAATGCGGATGAATTAATTTGAATTGAATTAAATGTATGTTTCATCTTTCTGTTTGCAAACTTAAAACAATTCTTTAAAAGTGGATTTTTTCTGTTCATAAAAGAAATGAATTTAACTAGTTGAAAATAGAATCAATAAAAAATAATATCAGCTTCTTCCTTCCTTCCAACCTTCATTCAATCTGTAATAATAATAATAATAATAATGATAATAATGATGATGATGATGATGATGATGATGATGATGATGATGATGATGATGATGATGGTGATGGTGATGGTGATGGTGACGGTGATGGTGACGGTGATGGTGATGGTGATGGTGATGATGATGATGATAATAATGATAATGATAACGATAACGATAACGATAACGATAACGATAACGATAACGATAACGATAACGATAACGATAACGATAACGATAATGATAATGATAATGAGGTTTATATCGAAGTGTCAGGTAATTCTTAGTATATCGATAAGTTGTATTTTAACGTCTTCTATTAATCTCTTTGCACTGGTTTTCTTACTCTTATTACCTTTTTGCTTACTGTCTGTGCTGTTTTTATGTACGCAAGCCTTTGCTTGTGTGCGTGTGTATAACGTATGATTGCTTCTGTGTTTATAAAAAAAGGTGTGCTTTCGTGTGTCATCGAGAAGAGCGAATCCAAGAACTCCTGGTGAGGGAGATGGAGGTACGTTATTTCCATTTTTTTCGAAGACTTTCTCACATTTTTTTTCAAAAAAGCTGATGACCGGGGTAGGGGTACAGTCGGTACAGAAGCGTAGCTAGGGTCTTCTGCGATCGGGGACAAAACATAAAAGCTGCGCCCCCTACATAGACTGTTTTACTTCTTGCTCACAAAAAACCGGGGGGTAGTCAGAGCCATACAAATTGATAGGTACAGCAAAATAATAATAAAAAACTGTTTTGCCCACTGAAAATGCGCCCCCAGCCCTGCGTCCGGAGACAACTGTTTCCCCTGCTACCTCCGTCTCCCAAGGGCTAGTCGTAGCTACTTTTCCAAATTTTTCAAAGACTTTCAAACTTCATTCTCCCAAAAAGCTATTGACCGGGAGAGGGGGGGAGATTTTGTGTATGTACGCATGCCTCTGTGTGTATGTACTTACTTGTGCTTTCGTGTCTGTGTACCTGTATTTGTGTATGTATTTGTACCTACGTGTGTATGTGTGTACTTTTGTCTTTGTGTGTATGCACGTGTGTCTTCTATTGCTGAGCCTAATATTGGCGGAAGAGACTTTTAATGGCGTCACCGGAAGCGGAAACTAGCTGGCGAGTGTTTGACTTCCGCTTGCTGGCAAAGACTCTAAATATTAATAGAGCTATTATTTAGCGTCGTATTTTTACGCCTCAAACAGAAAAAATTTAAAAGCAAGAAAAAGAAAATTAAAAAAAATTAACTTGATTTCACAACTTAGAAAAAAAAAAGATTTTGACTTCAATTGTTTTTTTATTTCATCAAATAAAAATTTAATTTACAAAAATATATTCGCAAACAAAAAATTTATTAAAATAAAAAAAGAAGAAAGCAACGAACAAATATAAAATATTGCGTCGTCGTCACGTGCCCCTATTTTTGCAATTTGACCTTTCGTCGCCGAGTTCGGTGTTTATCAAACAATTTTATTCGAGAGTTTTTCGTGTGAAGAGAAGAGCAAAAAATTACTAACAACGCCTCCATCTACGACACAACAATGCCGCCATGTTGGGAGCGGCCATCTTTGAATTACAACTTCCGCTAATCTTGTTCTTCTCCTTTGTTGTCCTCGGTGGACATGTTTGTCGGATGGTAATGACTCTACTTTGCCTTAACAATGCAAGAAGATCGGCTGGAGTTTGCAGCCGTGAGCGAGAGAGCGATAGCGAAAGGTGAGCGGGTGAGCGAGGGCGGCTAGCCGGCGATCGAGTGAGAAAATTCAAGCGCTGAGGAGTGGATGGATTTGAAAGAACTGGAGCTTGTAAAGATGAGTGGAATTGCTTTAAGTGAAATACTACAAGAAGTGAAACGGAGAGAGGTGGAGAGAGAAAAAGAGGAAGAGAAAGAGAGAGTGCGTAGCGGGGGGCTGTAGAGATAGAGAGGGAAAGGGAGGGAGGGATGTGGGGGAGAAGCGCACGTACGCAGTGTTCGGTTAAGCCCGGAGGCTGTTGGCTTTGTTCTTGAAATGAAAATTGAAGTAACTCGAAGGTGACTTAAATACATGGAAAGATTAAAAAGACCTCAGATTAACTCGAAATAACGATGATTATATGTGATTATTGTTATGATCAAGATTATTATTTATTATTATTTTTATCATTAATAAATTAATGCATATATTTTAATGCTAATATTATTAGCGAGCCTTTAATCTGTTGACTATTACCATTTTTAATCAATGACATAGAAATAAAATAAGCAAAAAAAATCATAATATAATAATAATAATAATAATAATAATAATAATAATAATAATAATAATAATAATAATAATAATAATAATAATAATAATAATAATAATAATAATAATAATAATAATAATAATAATAATAATAATAATAATAATAATAATAATAATAATAATAATAATAATAATAATAATAATAATAATAATAATAATTGTGTTATTAGCGTGTATCCTTCGTGTAATTGAATGGATGTAATGTACATACATGGAGTTGATGAGGCAATTCCAGTGAGAGAATGCGAGGAAGCCAGCCGCAGCGCAGCCTAAAAATTCGCCATCAAATCTACGAAGCCGTAAAACTTCGAGTTAATTTTGCGCACTGGAAATGTGGAAGCTACGATCGCTTGAGCGACCACAATTTCGACTAGAAGGACTACGATGACGACGACGATGAATATGATGATGACGACGACGACGACGATGACGATGATGATGATGATCACGTCGACTTATATTGATGGCAGTGATAACGATGACGTAGTTGGTGTCGATGTAATGACGACGACGATGACGTAGATAGCGGTGACGTCACAAATGTCGCCTAGAGGTAAGATAGCGCCGACTACAAAGAAGTTGTAGATAATTGTGATTGCTTGGGCGTGCACCTGGACTCAGCGGAGCAAAGAATCAAAATGCGAAATGATTTATGCCATAGAAATGAAAACATTTATTCCACTCCGGCACGACTGTCAAACGAGTCCAATCTAATGGCTATATGGAAGAAGGGGAAAAAGTCGATGAGACGGCACTGATGACCTGAGTAATGAGTAATGGATTGTGAGACTGATTGTGAAATGGTGGAGAAGATGGAGACAACGACGACGATGATGATTATGATCGGTAACGGAATATGCAAGTTATTGAAGCGTTGGTCAATTTCTGGAAGCTTTCCATCATCCCCTGTAATGTTGTTCATTATCATCATCATCATCATCATCATCATCGTCATCGTCATCGTCATCGTCATCATCATCATCATCATCATCATCATCATCATCATCATCGTCATCGTCATCGTCATCGTCATCGTCATCGTCATCGTCATCGTCATCGTCATCGTCATCGTCATCGTCATCATCATCATCATCATCATCATCATCATCATCATCATCATCATCATCATCATCATCATCATCATCATCATCATCATCATCATCATCATCATCATCATCATCATCATCATCATCATCATCATCATCATCACCATCACCATCACCATCACCATCACCATCACCATCACCATCATCCTTTTTCCCTCTTCTCGGCTTGGAGGTGACAAGCATGAGACAGACCAACTTGAAAAAGAAACTGAAAACTCAACTCGCTTCTTAGAAGTCCTCCCCCCATTTATTCTTCTTCTTTGCCACTTTTTTCTTCCTCTTCCTCTCCTTGACCTTCATCACCACTACAGGAATATTACATCGCTTCCGTCACCAAGTTTTTTTTTTACTTTCGGTTTTAGTAACAGTGGTTGTCACTGTCATCATCATCATCATCACCACCACCACCATTATCATCATCACCATCACCACCATAATCATCATCACCACCACCACCATCGTCATCACCATCACCACCATCGTAACCTTCCTAGCGAGAGCGAATATTTTTAATTTCAATCTGATGAAGATCACTTCATAACACGCGAGTTTTCTTGTGAGGATTAATTTAGATTATATCTAATTTTAAATGCATACATCTCGTTTATATGATTATAAATAAATAATTTAATGATGTAATTAATATTTGTTTGATAATTTTAACTGATTTATTTATTTATACATTCGTGTGTTAAACATTCTTTAAGCTGCCAAATTGCCTCCTCTGAAAACAACGAGCACATCCAGGTGATTCGGTTTCAATCAGCAGTTACTCGGTCATCGTTACAGGACAGGTATTACAGAGGTAGATATGGGGCTAGGTGGGTACTCGCAGCTCTTGGCCCCTCTCGGTCTTTGGGCCCCTTTGTAGTAGTCTCCTAAAAATCGGCCACACTAGTAGCAAAGGCAGCTGATTCTTCAAATGTACCATCCCTCCACCGGTCCACCGGATTTTTACAAGACCCCTTTTCCTAATTTTTTACAAACTTTTATTTAGGTTACAATATCTGTTTGTGTGTGTGTCTTTCTCTGTACACAAATCTTGCAAGTAAAATTTAATACATAATTCAATTAAAAAAAAAACCAACTTAATTTGAACATCTTTCGTATTTCTAAATCAAGTGTATTTGAAATCAAAGTTTGTGTTGAAAAACTCGTTTTTCCTTTACTTGTTTTACATTATTTTTGTTTAACTTTACGTCTGTGTGCGTGTTTGTGTTTGCTCGTCAAGGACGTTATTTTGTAACCTTGATTTGACGAACTCTTTGAGAAGCTGTACATTTCCGAAATTTGGTACGACGGTATAATAATCTTTAATTAAATTTTTATATAAATTGGAAAAAATTGTATGTGAACATCTTTTTGTACGTGAACATCTTTTTGTATGTATGTATGTATGCATGCATGTATGTATGTATGTATGTATGTATGTGTGTGTGTGTATGTATGTATGTATGTATGTATGTATGTATGTATGTATGTATGTATGTATGTATGTATGTATGTATGTATGTATGTATGTATGTATGTATGTATGTATGTATGTATGTATGTATGTATGTATGTATGTATGTATGTATGTATGTATGTATGTATGTATGTATGTATGTATGTATGTATGTATGTATGTATGTATGTATGTATGTATGTATGTATGTATGTATGTATGTATGTATGTATGTATGTATGTATGTATGTATGTATGTATGTATGTATGTATGTATGTATGTATGTATGTATGTATGTATGTATGTATGTATGTATGTATGTATGTATGTATGTATGTATGTATGTATGTAAGTATGTATGTATGTATGTATGTATGTACATCAGCATTAAAAGAAGCCTCGGATTAACATTCTGTTCTCCTTCTTTTGTCCACAGATCAATTAGTAAATTATGGCGTCAAATTTCATCGTTCGAGGACAATTATCGTCATCCTTTCTCCGTTTCGCTCAATCCATCTCTATCAAACAACTCTTCTTTTCGGGTTTTTTTCTATTTTTGTTCGTCTGTGTGTGTGGCTGTGTTTGTTTCTTTCTGTTTGCTTCTATGTTATTGTGTGTTTGTTTGCTTTGTGCATCAGTCTGTATGTCTTTATCTGTCTTATTTAGACGGTATGTATGCTTCAATGTTCTGTTTCGTGTTTTTTGGCGCGAAACGAGTGTGCGTGTAATTGTTTTCAGGTTTGGGGTCATCCCATAGGTTGGTCAACATCGGTCTGATCCGCAGAGAGATCCCCGACAACTCGAAGCTTTCGTGGGCACATGGCCTGATAACTCCCATTCTCTCCTCACAACTGCCCCCCCCCAGAAGGGCGTGGCTAGTGAACCGACCATTTCTTTGCTTGTTTGCCTGCTTGCCTGCTTGCGTGTGCTTTGTAATTTTTGTTTGAAAAACACTCTTGAATAGAAAATTTAAATCTGATGCAATTCGTTTTGTTTATATTTTATTTTTAACAAAATCTTCAGCCGTATATCCAAATATTTTTATAGACAATAAATAAATAATAATAATAATAAACTTTTCGGAAGAGAAAATAAAGTTCAAAATTGAAAGCGAAAATTTATCGACAATATGGAACGACGAAATTGTCCGTCCGACCCAAACAAGCTGCACTGAACCACCACGTGATCGTCACCGGCGGACCACAGGCAGAGGGTAGAAATACCTGAAGCCCGACCCCGGCGACTGGACTCGGGCATATGGGTTTGAAACTGGAAGAAACCCTGTTGCGGATGATATGAGACCCTTTGTAGCACCGACTGGAAAGGGAAGAGATGACTCTGAATTGGCGTCGTTTGAAACCAAGATGGCTGCCGTCGTCGGACCCGCGCTTCCGGTCGCGTGACTGGGAAAGCCAGAAACGCTTTCGTACTCGGAGGAGAGCTGCCTCTTCCACTTGTTGCGTCGGTTTTGGAACCATATTTTCACTTGAGTTTCGGTTAGTCGCAGCGAGCTGGCTAAGCCGGCTCTTTCGCTGCTGGACAGGTAGCGCTTCAAGTCGAATATCGACTCAAGTTGGAACACCTGAAATTATCATTGAGTTTGTTTTATTCTAAACCGAGGTTTGGTAAGTCAGGACATTATCAAGTGCTTATATGAAAAGATATAGACAGACAGACACAGATAGAGAAGTTAGAGAAATATGGAGAAAGAAAAAGAAAAACAAAGAGAAAAAGACAGAGGCAGACGAAGAGAGAGAGAGAGGGGGGAGCGAGAGAGAGAGAAAGAGAGAGAGTGAGCGAGAGAGAGAGAGAAAGAGAGAGAAAGAGAGAGAGAGTTCAACTTAGAAGCCGCAATATAGATAAAATCCAGTTAGTATTATAGTTTCTTTCACGGCTACAAATTTATATTTTAATGAACATCTCAGAATTTCTAGCCTGCAAAGTTAAACAAAGTTAAATGGTCAAATGCGAATAAACATCTTAATCAGAAATTCAAGATAAAAAACTATTGTTATTAAGCTTAACTGAAATTGAAATAAACTAAAATGCTGTTTTCAGGGACGTCATTCTGGCAAAACCTTGGGTGGGGCAAATTGTCCTCAGGGCCCACCATTCAATTGACGTCCCTGGTTGTTGTTATATTCCACCTGGTTCCTGGAAAAAACCGTTCTTGTTTTCTTCTTCCTGCTCATGGAGTCATCTCCGGAACTCGTCGCTTGTCCGAAACAGGAGCCGTCAGGTCTTAGAAAACTGGAGAGCCCCGGCGAGGGTCGCGCGGGCGACGACAGGGGCGGCGACAATGACGACGAGGATAGCGACGGCGGCGGTCGAGGGGGCGTCGTAGCGGAAGCGGCACCAGTGGTCGTCGCGGTGGTTAAAGTGGATGATGTAGATGATGATGATGATGTTAAAGATGGTGGAAGCGGGAGCGGTGGAGATGTTTGGGAGTGTTTTGCTGGTTTGCCTTGCTGGCACATCATCATCATCAACACCGACGAGGTGTTACGGCTGCTGTCGCCATCGTTGTCGCCGATGTCGCAGCCTCCGGCTAGCTGAATCTTACTGTGGTAATTGAGATAGGGCTGTTGCTGGTAGTGCTGATGGTGGTGACTGGCGTAAGGGTGGCAAAAGTGGCGCCCGGGAGATGATAAGCTCTGGACGGGCAGCGACCACTTCTTGTCGCCGTCCCCGCTTAGTCGCTCGTAGTCGGCGTCGTCGTCAGCGTCGGCGCTGCGCTCGGCATCGCCTCCCTGGAGCGAATTTGACGTGCCCGACGCTGGAGAAACCTGGCTTGCACAGTGACTCGGACATTCCTCGAAGGATATCTTTCCTTCGTTTGTTCTCTCGCACTGCATCTTGGAAGACCTGAGGGGATCTTCCACTTCAAAGTCCTTCCACTGGCCTGAGTCAAACAGCTGTTCTTTCTTTACCTGAACCTATAAACAGCAACCAATTTCAGTTATTTTAAATATTCATTTTTACTGAAATTTAAATAAAGCCTATATTGTAATTTGCATAATTTATTAGGGAAGTTACAAAAACTTCCTTGTTGCTACATTGAAAGCAGAGGTGCTGGTTAGCTGAACGTTAATCACCTGACTGGAGTTTGGAAAGGTTTTCGGCGCGGCGGCACACCTGGCCGAGCTCAGGTGCTTCAAAAGAAGATTTTGCAGGAAGAAATTGTGCGGGTGGCGGTAGTGTTGGTGATGATGATGATGGTCATAAAGTTGCTGCTCCTGATGATGATGATGATGACGGTTGTAGTTGTGATAAAACGGCGATGCTAAAAGTGACGATGACGACGACGACGATGACGGGGGTAGTGGCGGATGAGGTAGCTGACTGGCTTGCAATAAGAAATTGAGGAAATCCTTTTTTTGCCCAGTTGGATGATTCGTGCCTCTCGACTGTTCAAGGCTGCTGTTCGATTCTTGATTCTGGTCACACGTCAGATGTAGAAACGGTGCTGACAACATAATTTCTATTAAACAATAAAATAATAATAAGTATTATTAATATTATCATTATTATTATATTTATTTTACTTATAGTATTAATATTAAAAAAAATATAGTATACCTGTATTATAATCTAATTATTCTCAGCAACAGGTACTTCAAAAAAATGTTAATTAAAAAGGTTACATTTTTTTACTAAAATACTTCCACCTGTTTCATTGCTGCCTTCTCCGCACTGCACCGGCTCACTGTTGCTGAAATCGTTTTTCTCAACATCAATAAACTCGTCAACGTTGTTGCGAAACTCTTCAACAGACTTGCAGCTAGGGAAATAGAGCTCCATCATGTTGACAGACGACGTGGAGGTCGCACCGAAGCGGCCGTGGCGGTAGAAGGCATGCGTCGTCGCTGGTGGACTCAGTCCTGGGTTCGATTCTCGCAAGGCGCTGGTCCGTCCAGAGAGGATGTCGGTGATTGTGAAAGAAGTAAAGTTTTGAATGCCCGACGTGGCTGCTGTAGCTGACGCTGCTGGTGTAGCTGACGGTGATGCTGTAGCAGATGCTACTGCTGTAACTGAAGCTGGTGCATGCGATGGCGGTAAAGAGGAAAGGGGAACGGGCTGCGATGAATTGATCGTTAACGAGGTTATAGGTGAAGGTGATGATGACGACGACGACGATGATAGTGATGGTGATGCTGAAACTGCTGTAGAATTAGACGAGGATGGAAGTGGTGGAGAGGTGGCTGATGATGTCGAAGCTGGAACGTTCCTAGCCATTGAGGGACGGCTCGACATGCTTGTGTTAAGTCAAGACGTTTTTCCACGAAGTAATTAATAAAAAAAGAACTTATAACAAATACCTTGCAGATATTAAAAAAAAACCAATAGACTGTCTGTTTGTCTGTTTGGCAAATTTAACTAATTATTACTAAATTTAAAATAATGTTTTAATTGAATTTTTCGAACAAAAAACGTAACTGCCATTCCCTGCGTCAAATAATCACGATACCAGGTGTGCTAAAAGGTTTTTATAATTTTTGATAATCCGGCAGCATCCAATGGCCTCTCGTCGCACCTGCCCAGGCGACCAATCGCTGCTGGTCCATTGAGGCAATTGAAGCCCCATTGGACGAGCGGCGCTTAAGCCACCGTGAAAACTGAAGAGGTCAAAGCGGGTCAAGAGCGGAACCGGAAGTTGAATGAAAACATCGCTTCCGGAAAATGTCGGAAGATGAGATTTAGAGTTTTTGTTGCGCTTGATTTGAGAGGTTTGTTAGCGTCCGTTTTGTAATATAATTTGAGAACTGAAAAATTTAAAAACCATATTTTTTATATTTTATTTTATTATCGGATTGTCGATGATTTGTTTTTTTTATTCAATATGAAACAAAAAAACTCCACTCGGTGATTCATACACAGTGATATATATATACTTTTATAATTATTTCTATGCAAATAAACAGTTTGATTCTTTAATCAACTTTTATGATGCTGATGATGATGATGACGATGATAATGATGACGACGACGACAATGATGATGGCGATGACAACGACGATGTTAACACTTTAATGAGCGACTAATTCAGTCATTCACGGAGAACACGATCCCTCGATGACGTAATGTTTGACCAACACGATGACGTCACCTACGTGACACTAGCCGTTTAAGTCACACTCTTGTGACAAGTCCGGTGGCAGATTAATGAACGAATGATGGACATGATGTGTGACACAACGAGGTGTGACAGTCACACTAATTTCATCGCAGGCTCCTTGTACGATCATATTCGGTAATCAAGTGGAGTATTGAAGTTATATTTGCTCTGAAAAAATTAAAAAAAATTACTTATATTTATTAAAACAAAAAAAAATATTTATATTTGTTAGAACAAAAAAATATCGGTAACTAGTTTAAACACATTTATTGGTTACTAGTTAAAATTTTTTTTGATTACTAGTTAAAAAATTATTGGTTACGAGATTAAACAATTTATTGGTTACTAGTTTTAAAAAGATATTGGTTACTAGTTTTAAAAAAATTAAATTGCAATGACTAGCATGGGAAACATCTGACAAACGAAAAGAATAAACCAAAGAAACAAAATAAGCAAAAGCAGACAAGTGGCTAGAATAAACAGGGAAAGAAACTGAGAAAAATAAACAGATAAGCATACATGCAGACAGACTGACAGACATGCAGAAAAACTGGCAGAAACATAGACAACCAGACAAACTGACAAAACCACAGACAAACGGATAGACACAAAAATTGAAGAATAAACGACGAAAATCTGACAAAAAGATTTAAATACTTCCTAGGATTGTACAGCTAGGCTTACTAGCTTCAGGTCAGAACTTAGACAGGCAATTACGGAAGCGACCAGGTTTTAAACTACTGCACTGGTTTGTGTGTGTATGTATCACTAAGTATGCGTATCTATCACTCGGTATGTGTATGTATCACTCTATATGTGTATGTATCACACCGTATGTGTATGTGCCACTCAGTATGTGCATGTATCTCTCGCTATGTGCCGTATCACTCCGTATGTGTTTTGTCTTTTTATACATGTATGTATCACTCGGTTAGTGCTTGTATCTTGTATCTTTCCGTAAGTGCATACAGACAAAGAGCGTGATGCTATTTTCATACCTGAGGTCACATGTCCATCTTGGACCAATCAGATTTGACTAATTATCCTGTGTCATCATGTCAGACAATAATATCCCGTGACAATTAACAGCTTACTGGATAACAGAGTGGATGAATGAGTGGATGAATGCATCCGTCCATAATGTTTATATCCATCCGTTCGTTGTTTTCCAACCAATTCTCCAGTTTAACGTCATCCGGTCATCGCCATCATCATCATCATCATCATCATCATCATCATCATCATCATCATCATCATCATCATCATCATCATCACCACCACTATCATCATCGTCATCGTCATCGTCATCGTCATCGTCATCACCACCACCACCACCATCATCATTGTTGTCATCATTCGTTCGTATTAGGTTTCTACCAGCGATTGGAACAAATATGGAAGCCTCACTTAACTGCCTGCTTGAAAAGTAGTACTTAAAACCATGGTCAGACTTGTCTCTCTGCATCTGCCTGTCTCTGTCTGTATTCACCTGTATGTAGTCACCTGTCTGTCTTCATCTATGTATATTTGTCTTTCTGTGTTTGTCTGTCTGTATTCGTCAATGTGTATTCGTCAATCTGTATTCATCTGTCTATGCTCATTTGTCTGGTCTCATCTGTCTGCCGTGATCTCAGTCTGTGTTCATCTTTCTGTGTTAATTTGCTTATGTTTATTTTTCTGTGTTCTTGTGTTTATCTGTGTTCATCTGTCTGTACTCATTTTTGTCTGCCGTGATCTCAGTCTGTTCTCCTCTGATTGTTTGATTGCCATCGGTGTCCCTACAATCAGACCAGCGTGACATATAAGATATCGTGATCATGTTACCATCTAAAAAGGTTTTTTCCACTTCAGGTGTTCACATATGAGAAGGAGAGTTTGATTGAGAATGATAAAAGAAGATGATGAAGAAGAAGAAGAAAAAGAAGAAGAAGAAGAAGAAGAAGAAGAAGAAGAAGAAGAAGAAGAAGAAGAAGAAGAAGAAGAAGAAGCAGATGATGATGATGAAGATGCAGACAAAGATAGCAAAAGCAATGATTGAAGTATGGAAGAGGAAGGAATAAAGGAGAACATTTAAAAAAATTGAATGCATTTCTCTACTTGATCGCCTTCAATTAGGAGGATTAAGATTTTTTTCTTTCTTTCTTTAAGAACAACAAGCTGATTTTATGTGAAGTGATGATGATGATGACGACGACGAAGATGATGACGACGACGACGATGATGATGATAATGATAATAAATAGGATGTTGATGACGGTAATGATGACTACCATAGTTACTGTGATGGTGATGGGAGATATTCAACAAGTAACTTTTCCCATGAAGTTGTATTACATATTGCTACAAGTGAATGTAATAATGAGCGAATAATTTTTATGTGGAAGAAGAGAAAAGATATAAATGGGCGAATATAATAAATATAATAATACAAGTGCATAATAATAATAACATAAGATTGACGAAGCCAAACAACCACACAGCATTTTATAATAATGGGATGACAATGAAGAAGAAGATGATGATGGTGATGCTGTTGATTTTGATTTTGATGATGATGATGATGGTGATGATGTTGATTTTGATGTTGATTTTGATTTTGATTTTGATATTGATGATGATGATGATGATGATGATGATGACGATGATAATGATGATGATGATGATGATGATGATGATGATGATGATGATGATGATGATGATGATGGTAATGATGGTAATGATGATGATGATGATGATGATGAAGATGGTAATGATGATGATGATGATGACGATGGCTAGAATAACGAAGGAAAAAAAGCTGAACAAATAAAAAATCTAAAAATCCAAAAAGAAATGTAAACTATTAAAAAATGAGAAAATGATAAAGTAATAAAATAAGCAGAGCATTGCGAATAAAATGAATTGATGTACGGCAATTGTACGGGTCAAGTGATCATTTAATGACTAGGAAGGAGAACTGCTTCTACAACTGTGTACGGTTTTTTTCCTGCTTCAATTGAGACATTTCAAGGAGTAACAAGACGCTTAGATTGCAGGCGATGCTGTCCACGCAGCGTGCGGCCGTCAATTACGATGGCGACTGGTTATGATTGTGATTCTCGATAAATGCGGCGGTTGATATCAAAGAAATGGTGGTGATGGTCGGGCTTATAACGGTAATGATGACGATACTGGCTGTAATGGAAGTGATGAGGATGTGTGTTGTAGTGAAGGCAGTAATGATGCTGATGATCGTGGTGATATAGACGGTAGTGATGGTGATGATGACTTTTGTGATAGCATTTAGCGTTGTTAAGTGATATCTATTTCTTATTATCTGTGGTAGATCCCTAAATGTGCCGGGTTATTAAGATTATCAAAACCGACCGGGCTGGACCGAAGTCGAAAGCAACAAACAAGAAAAACCAAATCAACACGGACCGGGTCGAATTGGGAACGACCCATCCTCAAAAATTCTAATATGTACATCTCCTGGGTCTCCTCTATTTACCCCACCATTTCACCTAGGGATATTTTCTTTTCTATCAAATAGCACATTTAATTTATAACTACTAAGAAAATGCCGCAAAGCTGGTAGTGCAGAATCTTTTTAATTCCTATAATTTTATTACGCTCCTGACACCTATGGAATTAAATGTTATTTTATTACCGGCCACCTAGCGAACTCGTGTAGAGACAATATTGAAAAGGCATGCGATGTGATATGTTGAACAGAACTTGCACTGCGAGTTTTTATATTTGAAACTCTTTCTGAACAGCAAAGGTTTTCTAATAGAAGAAAATTAGTAAGTGGTCTTGTTCTTATTAAATTGGAAGGAGAGGTGCTAAACAAACTCTTGGCTTCTTGGATTTCTTAAGCTTTAAAACACTCTGGCTTCTGAACGGTTAGTCCTAGAACATGAAGGACTTTATTTTCCGAGTGCAACGAACAAACTTTTCGTTTTTTTCTTATGATCAGGTAAGCGGCTGTAGGCCCGTTACTCTGCGCAAAAATCACGTTACACCAAAACGCTTTGCGCTAAAACGCCATGCACCAAAACGCCATGTGACAAAAAGGCAGGCCAGATGACAAAATGTCTACCTCCGTGTCAAAACGTCCTGCGCCAAAACTTTACTCCAGTAAACCACATGATGTCGAAGTTCAACACTCGAACTGGCCCCTTTTATAAAGTAACTAGCAGTGCCCGCCGGGCTTCGCTCGCTTAAAATTAGAGAATTTGAACCGTGCATCTATAGTAGAGTACTGCTCGGGCTGATTTTTTACGGCCGGGCTTGGCCCGGTCCGTCAACAACTTGGCCCGGTCCGTTTCATAAGCCAAAATTCCAGGCACGGCCCGTCTAATTTGGGCCTGGCCCGTTTTTACAAGCCTAAATTTTGTATATACTTAGCGAAAAATTTCGACCCGTTCCACCTTGACTTCAGGTTTGGCCCGGCCCGTCTGAATACCCTAATATCACGACCTGGCCCGGTCCGTACAGTATTCTAATCTATGGAGCCCAACACGGATAATTTTAGATTTATTTTATAGGCAGAAAACTCCACGCCTGACTTGTTATTTAGGCCCGAATTGGTTCGTTTCATAAGCAGAAAAGTCGAGACCTGGCCAAGTCTGTGATGAACTAGACTCAGCCAGTTTTAACGGGCACAAAACATCAAAGCGTGAAAACTAATTTTTCGAAAAATAATGAAACACGTATCTTATTATTTTTAAAAAAAACCTAATACTGAATTTAAATGTATTTACATTCTCAGTTATTGAGTTTTCAAGCAAATAATCTTTTTCGCCACCATACATTTGTAGTCCTGGAAGCCAAAATATAAAAAATTTGGTAAAACATGTGTAACTTTATTTTCTAAGTAGTATCTAATTATTAATTTCTACATCTGTAATATTTTCAGTTTCAGAATGTCAGTTATTCAAAGAAAAATATAACCCTAATTTCCACCCCACATTTGAAGTGCTGGAAGCCTAATTTTCAAAAATTATTAAACATGTATTTTGCTATTTTGTAAAAAAAAATCTTGATATTAAATTGCAAAACTTTCAAATTTTTAGCTTTTGGACTTTTTAATCAAATATTCTTTTTTTTCACCCCACATTTGAGGTCCTGGAAACCAAATTATCAAAAATTTGTAAAACACTTATATCTTCATTTCTTGAGTAGATACCAAATACTAAATTTTACATTTGTAGCACTTACAGTTTTTGAGTAGCAGTTATTCTAAAAAACAAATAACCTTATTTTCACCCCACATTTGATGTCCTGGAAACCAAATTTTAAAAAAATTGTAAAACACGTTATTTTTATTTTTTAAGATACCAAATTTCAAAACCTTCTCATTTTGGCTTTCGAGATATGCGTTGTTTTAGCAAAACGTTTGTTTTCCTGTTTCATCTCCTCAGGAGCAAAATTTTTAAAAACCTTTCTTAGTGGGTGCTAACCAGTGTTGGGAATGATTTAAATCAAACGATTCACAAATCACGATTTAAATCACTTAGTGTGATTTTTTTAGCTTGATTTAAATTATACTGATTTGTGACTCTGATTTAAGTCACATTTTGAGCGATTTCGATTTAAAATCACAAATCATTATCTGAAATCGATATTACGTTTACTTATTTATTTATGTTAACACTTTAACACTGCGTTTCATATTTTATGTTGATGTTTGTAAGCAAAGTGGCTGAATCCAGTAGTAGTTTGCAGTTGCCAGCAGTTTTAGACGGCAAATTCTTTAGCACATAGACTTATAAGTCTATGCTTTAGCATTACTAAGAATGAAGATGGAAAAGTTCTCGCAAAGTGTTGAATTGTGTTAACAAAAGCAAAAGTGGAACACTTCAATCAACCAGTAACTTCATCAGACATGTCATATCAAGGTGGGTACCGTATGGGCTATAGCACAATAGTTGCATAAAGTAGCAGTATGAACTAACAAGTTAACAATTTAACACTATATAAGTGTCCATTAGCACCAGTTGAGAAGCTAGTTTTTAAAGCACTTGTCGAAGGATTGTCTGGTAACAATGGCAATAAGTCTTGGATTCTCCGGTTACAACTGTCTCGTGCAAAGGACTACTTTATTTGTACATGGAACATTTTGAGCAAAAAACGAGCTTCACTCTTTGCTGACAACATTAACAAACTTGTCTCGTTAAGTAGCTCGTTAAGAAATTATGACAAACAAATTTACTTTTAAAAAATTCACTTATGATTTCAAATTGAGTTTTAAATTTACTACATGATTTGAACTTTTTTAAAATTGAACATAATGCATATTAATGCGATTAATTGTGATTAATTTTTGCGAACAATGGATTAATTGCATGCGATTAAACGATTAAAATTTCACAGCTTTAATATATATATTATTAATTAAGTTTGACAATGTTTAACGTGGCGTTAATCGTTAGACTTCTAGGCCACGAAGAAAGGGTTCTTTGCAGAGGCAGCCAATTATAGGCGCCTACCCCTTTAACAGTACTAGTGAACTCCTTGCTTAAGAGAGTGACGCCGGTGAGGCTTGAACTGCCGACCTAACGATCGACAGGCGAACGCTCTACCGCTCTGCCACGAGCGCCTGTCACCGCATGTCACCACATCATCTACAACTGAAAGTTGGATCTCCGGTTATTCTAATTCGGAATTTGAATCCACCGCGGCTGTGCAATGGCACGCGATTAGTAATAGAAAAATTAATGAAAAACATTGTCGAAGCCAGCATTTTGAATGGCAAGTTCCGAGGCGAAAGTGTTTTGCTGCTACAGATCCCAATGATTTCCACAGAAGTGCATATTGAATTCCAATGAATTCAATTTCCAATTAGATTGGCATTCGCAATAACAATAATTAAGTCGCAACGCCAAACGATATCTGTTTGTGGCTTAGATTTGGGCAAGCCATGTTTTTCTCACGGTCAATTATACGTGGCATGTTCTCGCGTGGGAAAACCATCCAGTTTGTTTGTGTTGGCTAAAAATGGACTGACAAACAAGTAAAGATAAACAATACATTAAAAAAAGCTTGTATTTGCCTCCAAGCAAATTGCATGCTTAGATTAGTAAACGCTATCGCAAACTCGGACTTAGATGAGAAATATTGATCGCCAGAGCTCTGTGGCCGGTTGTCAAACGAATTAATTCTTGGATCTAACGACCGCTTATAACAGTCGCTAGAGGGCAGGAATTAATTTAATTTTATTAATTTTATTTGATTTAAAGCCTAATTCATTTCGGAAACATTAAATTCATGTATTGTCATTCAGAATAAAGCTTTTCTGAACGTTTTAGAGCTCTAGGTGGTCGAAAAGTAGGTGAATTTTGGTTTTTAAAATTTGATCACCACAGACAAACAGAGAAAAAGAGAAGTTAAATAAAAGCATCTAAAAACATGTACACTCAATCGCTCTTCGAGATTGATTTTTTTAAATTAACATAATTTGCGCATTAAACCCTTAGTAAAAAAACCAAAACTATTTAAAAGGCAAAACAACGTTTGCTGGGTCAGCTAGTCTATATATATATATATATATATAAATCTCGTGTCTTAGTGTTTGAAATTGAACTCCTCCGAAACGGCTAAACCGCTTTTTATGACATTTGTTGTGTACATTTGGTAGGTCTGAGAATAGGTCCTAGGCTATTTAGAATATTTTTTTTTAAATATTTAAAAAAGTTATTAAGGAAAAACAAAGAAGTGCAATTATGTCTTTTTTATAGGAAAATGCAACAGATAGACAGGCATATATATATATATATATATATATATATATATATATATATATATATATATATATATATATATATATATATATATATATATATATATATATATATGTTTACATATATATACCTATATATAATATATATATATATATATATATATATATATATTTTGCTAAATAAGTTCATTTTCTTTTCTAATGTATATAACATATGCAACTTGAATAAATAACACAAAATCGGTTCAGCCGATTTGGAGGAGTTCAATTTCAAACACTATGACACGAGATTTTTATATATATATAAGATATATGAGATTATGTGTGTAAGTATGTATATATGTAAGTATGTAAGTCCTTTATGCATTGCTTCACCATTCATTTGATCGTAATGTAATTCTCACAAAAACTTGCGAGGCAATCGGAGAAGGTTTTTGTGAAATTTTTTTAAATTGGTCACAAAATGAGCGGAGCGAGAGAGCAAACGGATACGGTAACTGCAGAATGAGCGGGAACGGAAAAGCAAACGAAAGCGAAAGAGCGACAGGGAAAAGAAAAGCAACCGGGAACGGGAGGGCAAGCGGAGTGGGAAGGCGACCGGGAGCGGGGAAACGACTGAGAGCATTGCTACACCGTTCATCCGATGGTATGCAATTTTCACACAACATTGAAAGTCATTAGAGGACGGTTTTTGTGGGAAAGAAATAAAATCGGTCTCTAAATGAGTGAGTGGGAGCTGGAACGGAAAAGCGAAAGAGCGAGCAGGAAAGGGAAAGCGACCGGGATATATATATATATATATATATATATATATATATATATATATATATATATATATATATATATATATATATATATATATATATATACTGTTCAAAATACCACGCTTTTCTAATGCACTATAAAGAAGGAAATAAAATATTTAAAAAAATCTTTTTAAAATACCACGTTTTTGTGAAATAAAAAGAAAAAAATAATTTTTCTCTGGCTGTGTGAGAATGGTCTTGATGGAGGAATGCATTAATTTTGGACATTCGTATAACGAACAAGCCATAACTTTTTAAAACTCAAAATGTGGAGTGCCTTTTACTCAAACTAACCATCTGCTATTTTTCAATCAGGATAGACCCGCTTTTTATGAATATAAATATAAAAGGCGCCCAAGTTTTAAGTTTTAAAAATTTATGGCTTGTTTGTTATACAAATGTCCACAATTAAAGCATGCCTCCATCAAGACATTTCTCACACAGCCCAGAGAAAAATTATTTTTTTTAATTCACAAGAACGTGGTATTTTAAGAAATTTTTTTAAAAATATTTTTTTCATAAGATTTCTTTCATTTTGTATAGACCGCTATTTTTTCTCTTATAAATTATAGTTTAAACATCAAGCGCATTTCGTCCCATCACATATTTATTATAGCTTAAAAATTAACAAATTCAAACTTAAGCATCACTGATATCCGACTACGCATTGCAATCGAATTGGAAATGCCAGCCTGTTAAATTACATTTCACTCACATTTGTTGACTCATATGAATGCGAGGGTTAAAGTTTTTCCTGTTTCTTTTGGTTTTCCATGTTTAGGCGGTTTAATTTTT
Organism: Erpobdella octoculata; assembly: GCA_963978895.1. NCBI lineage: Eukaryota > Metazoa > Annelida > Clitellata > Hirudinida > Erpobdellidae > Erpobdella > Erpobdella octoculata. The sequence continues at coordinate 27,090,686 of OZ022239.1, forward strand.
CTGATTACAGAATCCATCTTTTGTTCCTCCATCAAAGCCTGCCCGATGTAAGCGTGCTTAGCTGGGCACCTTTTATAAAGTAATAAGAACGATTTTTCACATAACCACGTCGATAGTAAACACTCCTAAGCACGACTACTATCACCACCACTATGAATTACAATTCAGTCGCACCAGGCGTTGTTGTCATTCATTCATTCATTCATTCATTCATTCATTCATAGACGCTAAAAAAACGTAACGATCGATATTACTGCATTGTGGCACGTGTGGCTGTCCACGTGGGAATAACATTTAAAAATAAGTGAATCATCTGAAAGAAAAAGCATCATCATCACCATCACCATCGCCATCGCCATCGCCATCGCCTTCGCCATCGCCATCGCCATCGCCATCGCCATCGCCATCGCCATCGCCATCGCCATCGCCATCGCCATCGCCATCGCCATCGCCATCGCCATCGCCATCGCCATCGCCATCGCCATCGCCATCGCCATCGCCATCGCCATCGCCATCGCCATCGCCATCGCCATCGCCATCGCCATCGCCATCGCCATCGCCATCGCCAACGCCATCGCCATCGCCATCGCCATCGCCATCGCCATCGCCATCGCCATCGCCATCGCCATCGCCATCGCCATCGCCATCGCCATCGCCATCGCCATCGCCATCGCCATCGCCATCGCCATCGCCATCGCCATCGCCATCGCCATCGCCATCGCCATCGCCATCGCCATCGCCATCGCCATCGCCATCGCCATCGCCATCGCCATCGCCATCGCCATCGCCATCGCCATCGCCATCGCCATCGCCATCGCCATCGCCATCGCCATCGCCATCGCCATCGCCATCGCCATCGCCATCGCCATCGCCATCGCCATCGCCATCGCCATCGCCATCGTCATCGTCATCGTCATCGTCATCGTCATCGTCATCGTCATCGTCATCGTCATCGTCATCATCATCATCATCATCATCACCATCATCATCATCGTCATCATCACTACTACAATTACTACTACATTATTCTTCCTTGTAACTCAATTACAACGAAACAAGGTTACCGATTACGCTCTCCACTAATCAGATAATCCCATTGATTTCTCTCTTTTTTCAAAAAGCAAGATTTCAGTATACTACACACACACATACACACAAACCCACACACACATACACACACCACATGCATGAGAAAGGAGGAGGGAAAAGTTAAAAAGATCAAATTATGATTCACGATAGGAAGTACTCAAGTGCTTCCAAAATACAGCCATTTCAGTCTTAAAACACCTGGTGTAAAGGACTATAAACTAATATAAAAAAATGTATGTCTCATAGGGCTGTTGTAAACAGTTTTTTGACCCTGTAAGGAGGAGGTCATCCGAAAGTCAAAGCGGCTCGGAGCAAGTGCTTTGACACATCGGCAACTGTGGCACAACAAAGAGAAACATTTATGGGAGTTCACCCTTAAGTCATTAAGGGTGAACTCCCATAAGTTCTGTCATAATCTATTGTAGAGATGGACATGGGTCTATTTTTGGCAACCCTATCCAACCCATGAGTCAACCCAACCCATGACAACTTATGATTTACTGCAGCTCTGCCTTTGTTCTCCACAGTAAAGTATTTTGGACGTTGTGACACGTCTGAACTACCTTGACCCCAGATGGTACTTAAGACCTGGAGTTCAACCGTAGTCCGTTTCTGAGTTTGGCCAGTTTGTTTTAATTCTCGAGTTTAGCTTCTAAGAACCACACCACTATTGCTCGAAACAATTATAAATCTATTGGATATTAATGTTTTATATATCTATATATATAAAAATGAATGTTTGTATATATGTATATATGTTAATGGCGTTTATGCATTGCTACACCATTCATCCGATCGTAATGAAATTTTCACGCAATCTTGAGAGTCAAGGGGAATCAAATATAGAGAAAATTTTTTTGAAATCCGTCACAAAATGAGCGGAGCGGAGCGGGTGAGCGAGCGGGAACTACACATATATATATATATATATATATATATATATATATATATATATATATATATATATATATATATATATATATATATATATATATATATATATATATATATATATATATATATATATATATACTGTTACGATATTACCAAATCGTATACCGGGCTCAATAGAATAGTTTTGCAGTTTATTGGAAAATAATAAATGAAGCTTTGCTAAGGCTAATTATACCTTCAAATCTCTTGATAATAATTCCATAATAGTCATTTCAAGTCCTTTACGTCTATCAATGGGAAAACCTATCGTAAAAGCAGCGATTTTACAATATTACCCCCTTCTTAACTCTGTTCGTCCCGAACAGCATAGTCGCTTTTGCGAAATGCGACTCGGCCACGAACACCAAAATACCTTGATCTTTACTCGTGGCTTTGACCGCAATTCGCAAACAACATGGTCAAGTCTCTTGACCGTTTGATACAGTTTCTTCCAGTCCTTCTTTGGCTCATCAACAGAGTCTTTCTTTGGCTCATCGTCGCCATTTCTGCACGGTTCATCGCAGCCTTTTTTGCATGCCTCGTCCTGAACATCTTAATAATAATAATAATAATAATGAATTTATATAGCGCCAGATAAGTCAGAGGCGCTTACGAAGGTTCCTTTGGATCGGAAACTTCGAAGAACACGCTATTTTCATAGACATGAGAAAGCAATGCGAGTGAACTCCTTGCCTAAGGGAGTTACGCTGGTGACGCAGGTGAGGCTTGAACTGCCGACCTAACGATCAACAGGCGAGCGCTATACCGCTCTGCCACCAGCGCCTCTTTGCACGGTTTATCGGAATTGTCTGCTTTTTCTTCTTCCTTCACATCTTTTAGATCTTTCTCAAGAAACTCTTCAAAAGGTTTTTCGAAAACATCTTCCATAAATCCAATAAATCCCTTCATCAAACTGTTATTTGATTTTACCATGACTTTTAGTCTATCTGATCTAGAATCCTCTGTGGATTCATCTGATTTAGAACCCTCGGTACTGTTTTCTGTTCTTGGCTCATCTTTTTCAGAGTTTTTGTTTGCTGCATTGTTATTGTTGTTTTGGAGATGTTCATCGCCGTCATCTTTGTTTTCTTCCAAGCTACAATCAAACGTTTTCTTTTCACATTCCAGCTCGGCTCTCTCATCGGTGTCAACTTTCGTATCGTCCAGCGGATCTTTCTTCAAATATTCGCCATCATCTGGCAAATCAATGTCTTCTTTTTTTGTCAAATTAGCTTCGACGTATTTCTCGATTGGAGTTTCGTCCGTTTTTAAATCCTCGGTTGCTTTATTCGAGTCAGATTCGTCACTAAAATCCGACCCTGAATATTCGGCGCCGTCGTCTGTTATGGAGTGTAAGATGAAGATGATTCATCTTACGTATTTTCATAGTATTTGTTTATTTTATTTTATGTGTGCATATTTTGGTCATTTATGTATGAATGTATCTGTGTGTATATGTGTGTATATGTGTGTATATATATGTATATATATGTATATGTATGTATATATGTATACTTGTGCTCCTGTGACATTGTGTGTGCGTATAATTTTTGTATCATTAATGTATATATGTGTATATGTGTGTTTGAGTGTATATATACATGGATGGATGTATGTATATGTATATATATATATGTATATATATATGTATATATATATATGTATATATATATAATTGGTATTGGTCCTTTTCCTTTTTGTGGTCCTCAATAGAAAAAAGTAAGGTTGTAGGGAAGAGAAATTGGAATTATCAAAAGATTTGTCAGAACCGGGTTAATTTCTGCAAAGTGAGATAAGTCAGTTTAGAGTCAAGAAAAGGATTATATTCAAGGAAGAATAATAAAGTTAAAATAAATTCGAGAAATATTGTGTTATAAATAACTTCGACTTTAACGTTACGAATCGCTAGAAAGCATATTCTTCAACGTTTACATTGGTGACCCCGACGTATTTACGCATTTTCATCCGTAAATATATTTTCTGAAGTTATTTGATCACAAGTGACCGAATTTTTTTTTCTTTTGTGAAAGATGTCTGACGAGAAATTCATTGCGATGGGACAGGCTCTAGGCTATTCCGGAGTGGATTTAAGGAATTACGTCAAAGAGTTAAAGGATGAAGAAAGGGTTAAGAGAATGGAGGAACGGGAAGAAAAAAAGGCTCAGCAGGAGCGGGAAGATAAAATAGCGCAACAAGAACGGGAAGATAAAATAGCACAACAAGAACGGGAACGTGAAGATAAAATAGCACAACAAGAACGGGAACGTGAACGTGAAGATAAAATAGCACAACAAGAACGGGAACGTGAAGAACGAGAACTCCAACTTCAACAAGCTAAAGAAGAACGAGAACTTCTACGTGAGCGCGAACAACGCCAGCATGAATTGGAATTGAAGAAGCTGGAATTGGAGGGCCAAAAAAAAATAGAGCCAAAACCGTCGGCGGAGGCTACTAAGATTCCTTATCCAAAGTTTTCTGAAGGTGATGACATCGACGCATTTTTGCTGAGATTTGAGTCATTGGCAAAAGCCAATGGTCACCCTCAGAAGGATTGGGGAATGCTTCTAGGGTCGTTGCTTAGTGCGAAGACTTTGGAAGTGTTTGGCCAACTTAGCGATAGTCAGATGCAGGACTACAGAACGGCAAAAGAGGCACTCCTTCGTCGTTTTGGGAAGTCAGCGGAAGACTATCGCATAATGTTTCGAGAGTCAAAGCCTGAACCGGAGGAGACCTGGGAACATTATCTAGTGCGGCTAGATAGCCACCTCAGGCGCTGGATAGATCTCGCGGGCAAACAAAATCTGTTGTTTTTGTTTCTGAAAGAGCAGTTTTTCGGAAAGTGCCCGGCGGGAATGGTCGAGTACTTGTTGGAGAAAGAGAGCAGAGATGTCAATGAGCTGTGCCTTTGGGTCAACAAGTACAGCCAAGCCCACCCAGAGAAGAGGTTGGCAAAATTGGACAGCAATAACAGGATGGGTTGGAACTTGGGTCAGTCGGTCAGTGACGCCAAAATGGTTGAACCTCGCTGCTACAACTGTCATCAAACGGGGCACATGGCAAGAGAGTGTCGGCAGAGTAGCCCTGGTAATCCTGTATTTTGCCAAACACGGAAAGAGACGACTACGTCAGCACCATGCAAGGATTCCGGCGTTGTGAATGCATGCGCTGCCATGGTGATAGAAGGAAAAATGGATGAGGTGGAATTGAAGTGTGGATGCGTTTTGCCTGTCATTGCGGATGGTTGTTTGCACTCAGGGGAAAAGTTTAATTTAACCAGAGGGTTTGTGAACAAAAACCGGTAAACGTTTTGAGGGACACTGGCTGTACTGCCATAATGGTAAAGGAATCATTAGTGCACCCGCGTCAGATGACCGGAAGAACAAGACCCTGTGTTTTGATCGACGGCACAGTTCGGGTAGCCCCAACAGCAGTGGTAAAAATCAAAACAGACTGGTTCAGAGGAACTAGAGAGGTGGTCTGCATGAAAAACCTACTTTGCGATCTCGTACTGGGAAATGTTGAAGGAGTAAGAGGTTTTGATGCAATGGCGGCAGGAAAACGCTTTGGTCGGAAACCACAGAAATCCGCTTCCAACTACGACAGCACTCAGAGGAATGATCGGGTAAATTTTAGAAAATCGTCGGCTAACTCGGAGCTGTATCAAAGCAAGGAAAGAAAGACGTCTGCCATTTCAAAGGTAGGAAATAAAGTTGAGGCAAAAGTTCAAGCTTTGAATACGCCAAAAGAAAGACCAAGGCTCAATCTTCTGCCTAGAGGCCAAAATGGAGGGGTGGGGAAAGATGGAAAGTTGAATTCGGCAATCTTCGGAGATGCCCGTCCTGTTGACATAGCACGCAGAGAGATAGAGATTGAGAATAAGTTGAAAGTAAACTATTTCAAAGGCAAGGAAAACATCGGTGCTGACTTTCTTAGTCGTAAAGAGAGTGACGATGTAATCAAGAAACACTGACGCGTTTCTTTTTTCGAAGAGGGGGGATATGTAAGATGAAGATGATTCATCTTACGTATTTTCATAGTATTTGTTTATTTTATTTTATGTGTGCATATTTTGGTCATTTATGTATGAATGTATCTGTGTGTATATGTGTGTATATGTGTGTATATATATGTATATATATATGTATATGTATGTATATATGTATATTTGTGCTCCTGTGACATTGTGTGTGCGTATAATTTTTGTATCATTAATGTATATATGTGTATATGTGTGTTTGAGTGTATATATACATGGATGGATGTATGTATATGTATATATATATATGTATATATATATATATGTATATATATATGTATATATATATAATTGGTATTGGTCCATTTTCCTTTTTGTGGTCCTCAATAGAAAAAAGTAAGGTTGTAGGGTAGAGAAATTGGAATTATCAAAAGATTTGTCAGAACCGGGTTAATTTCTGCAAAGTGAGATAAGTCAGTTTAGAGTCAAGAAAAGGATTATATTCAAGGAAGAATAATAAAGTTAAAATAAATTCGAGAAATATTGTGTTATAAATAACTTCGACTTTAACGTTACGAATCGCTAGAAAGCATATTCTTCTACGTTTACATGGAGGCTTCCGTTTCAGAACCGTCGCTGTATGGGTAAAAGCCATAGTTGTTATTGCCATTATTATAATCATCATCGTCACTTTCATCTTCATCATTTTGCATTTCGTTTTCAACACTCCTCTCATCTTCTTTAGTTTTGTTTTCGACGTCCAAACCGACTGTATCACTGCCACCATCTTTGCATGGTTCATCTTGAGCATCTTTGCAAGGTTCATTATCATGACCGTCTTTGACAGGCACAACATCTTGACCGTCTTTGACAGGCTCATCATCATAACCATCCTTGCATGGTTCATCTTGAACATCTTTGCATGGTTCATCTTGAACATCTTTGCATGGTTCATCTTGCTCATCTTTGCCAGGCTCATCACCATGACCATCCTTGCATGGTTCATCTTGTACATTCTTGCATGGTTCATCTTGGCCGTCTTTTTTGTTTCCGCAATTGTTTGTTTCACCATTGAGGAGTTCAAGAAATGTCTTCCTTTCCTTGCTCTATGTGCTGCTCTGTTCTCCTCCTGTGCTGCTCTGTTCTCCTCCTGTGCTGCTCTGTTCTCCTCCGCCATTTTATTCAGCGCCTTCAACAAATCATTTTTTACTTCAAACTCACACTCTTCGGGATCAAACCCATTTTTCTCCAATGACGTCCCGAGGCGGTCCACGAGCTCAGACTTTCTTCCTTTATCACTCGTTTTCTAAGTTCCCGCCTCAACTCGAGTATCAAGAGCTCATCCAATGCTTTCAAAACCATTCTTGTATCCTACTTCTGATCACCAATGTTACGATATTACCAAATCGTATACCGGGCTCAATAGAATAGTTTTGCAGTTTATTGGAAAATAATAAATGAAGCTTTGCTAAGGCTAATTATACCTTCAAATCTCTTGATAATAATTCCATAATAGTCATTTCAAGTCCTTTACGTCTATCAATGGGAAAACCTATCGTAAAAGCAGCGATTTTACAATAATACACTAGCGGAGATACCCGGCGTTGCCCGGGTTTTTAGAGGTTTTTCTAATGTTTGTCTCTTTCTCTCCCGCTTCCTTTCCCACCTGCTTTCCCACTCCTGTTCGCTTCCCCGTTTTCGGTCGTTTTCCCGCTGCCGGTCGCTTTCCCGCTCCCGGTCGCTTTCCCGTTCCCGGTCGCTGTCCCGTTCCCGCTCACGTTTGCTCTCCCATTCCCGCTCACGCTTGCTTTTCCGTTCCGGGTCGCTTTCACGTTTCTATAATAGACAAACTAACCCACAAACATTCATATATATATAGTCTTAGCAAATCTATTTTACGTTTTATAGGCTAACAGAAGTTATGAAAGAATGGAAAAGAGAAAATGAGCGTGAATGGGAACGGGAACGGGAGAGCAACCGTGACCGGGAATGGGAGAGCAAGCATGACCGGGAATGGGAGAGCAAGCGTGAGCGGGAACGGGAAAGCAACCGGGAATGGGAAAGCGACCGAGAACGGGAAAGCGACCGGGAACGCGGAAAGCGACTGGAATCGGGAGAGCAAGCTTGGAAGGAAACGCGAGCAAGAGAGAAAATCGATAACAAAACTTCTGAGCGGGAAAGCGACCGGGAGCTGGAAAACGACCGAGAGCGGAAAAGCGACCGGGAACGCGACGAAAACGGGAAAGTGGAGAAGGAAACGGGAGCGAGAGAGACAAACATTAGAAAAACCTCTAAAAACCCCGGGCAACGCCGGGTAACCCCGCTAGTATATATATATATATATAACATTATATATAACAGGCGAGCGGTGGTGGTATAGCGGTAAGGCATTCGCCTGTGAGCTTGAGAGTCGGCGGTTCGAATCCCGCCGGCGTCACCAGCGTCTGCAAGGGGTTTGGGTAGGCGCCTATAAATGGCTGCCTCTGTTTGTCCTGTCTAAATGGGCCCACGAGTGAGTTGGATAAAGTGATTCGTGGCTTAGAAGTCTAACGATTAACGCCACGTTAAACATATATATATATATATATATATATATATATATATATATATATATATATATATATATATATATATATATATATAATATATATTTATTTATATTTATATACATGGGAATTATTTAGGCAGCCTAATGTTTTATTTTGGTTCAATAATTTAACACACAACACATTTATTTTGACTAATTTAAACTTTTTTTTATTTACAACTCAGTTTCATTGTTTTTCTTTTTTTAATAATTCACTTGGATTCAAAATTTTTCTTTCTAGCAGACTTATTATTTGAACTAAATTTGGTTACTTGATAATTTTCGCACATTCAACTCTGATGTGAACACGACAAACACACACATAAATACAATTGTGTATGTGCATAGAGATAATACAATTGCGCATGTCCATACACAGATGCATGCAGATATAAGAACATATGATAGAGGAAAGAGGAACGTGCACACACATTAAATACACCCATAAATACACATGTGCACATGCAGATACACGCATATGCGCATACATATATATATATATATGCAGACAGAGGTATGCAATACAAGCATAAATAGTTACACATGTGAATATGCAGATACATTCCCATGTGCATACGCATGTATATATGCAGACAGAGGGATACAATACACCCATAAATTTTACATGTACATATGCAGACAGAGATATAAAATACACGCATAAATACACACGTGCATATGCAGATACATGCTCACGTGCATATGCGATGAACACGTGCCCGCTTGAAAGCGCGTGCACGCTCACCTGTCCCGCCCGTAGCCATGGTTTCGCATATTGACAAGTCGACGTAGAAGTTTTCCAGGCATCTGTGGCTTTTCGTTTAAAAACCCCGACGAGGCGCCACAGGGTGTGTAGAGGGAGTGTGACCTGTTGATTGAAAGGTACGGTTATTGTGGAGGACAACCTGGACATTGTATCACAGGTGAGGAGACTTTTAGACGGTGAATTGTTGATGGAAAGATACAACTGTGGACGGTGAATTGCGGATGGAAAGACACAACTGTGGACGGTGAATTGT
>OZ022239.1:27107789-27110289 GCA_963978895.1 Erpobdella octoculata
AGCTAATTTATCGAGTGTTTTAGATTACTCAATCGAGGTGACTCAAACTTTAAATAAACAATCAGATCTTGATAAAGAGACGGATATTCAAAAAGATTTGCCATTGAATAGAAAAAGTGATCCAGGACTTTAGGATAACCTTTCAGCTGATGATATACAATTTTGGATAGAGAGCGGTCCGTCAACATGTCAAAATGCAGATAATGACTTTAAATCCTCTATAATGACGTATCAAGATCGCGATCGATATTGCTCAAAAAGCTTGTGTGTGAGGAAAAAAGTAAACGGTTAGGTTGTGCATTCTGTTTTGTCTGCAAACGTTTTGAAGCCTCAAAATTTGCTTTAGCTTCAACGGGATTTAAAGATTGAAAAAATTCTGTGACATCAATTCAAGGCCATGAGAACTCATCGAACCTTAGAAAAACTTCTTTAGCATACTTTCACAGAAAAAATAACAACGTTTTAAAGGATCAACTTCTAAACGAAATTCGCTAAAATAACTACTGTAGAGAGGTTCTAAGAAGAGTCACGGCTGTAATTTTCACATTGATTGAAAAATAACTTAGCTTTTAGAGGTTCAAATAAAAAATTTGGGGCTGAGAGCAACGGAAATTTTATTGGTCTGCTCAAGTTGATTGCACAGTTTGATCCTTTTTTGGCCGAACACATAAAAAATTATGGTGACAGCGGTTCTGGAAAAACAAACTACCTCTCAAAGACTATATGTGAGGAGTTGATCGTATTGATGGCAAGAAAAGTTTTACAATCAACCAGCGATGATGTTCTAAAATCGAAGTATTATGGATTATCAGTAGACTCGACACCTGATGTGAGCCACAAAAATTAACTATGTGTGATCTTGAGTCTTGGGATACATTGATCAAACTTCTAATGAGCCAATCGAAAGATTTGTCAACTACATCCACATCGATAATCACACAGGAGAAAATTTAGCAAATGTAACCGTGGGCTTTTTAGACGAAAGATTGAACTTGGAAATCAGCAACTGCAGAAGCCAGTCTTATGATAACGCGAGCAATATGACTGGAAAATATATAGGCATGAAAACTAAAATTTTGGAACTGAATAACCTGGCGAAATTCTTGCCATGTTCAGGTCATTCTCTTAACTTAGTGGGAGAGGCTGCTGTGGACTGTTGCATCGAAGAAATTAATTTTTTCGGTATTGTTCAAGAACTCTACAATTTTTTTTCTGTTTCTACAAAGCGATGGAGTGCTCATGCTGACTCGGTCAAATCCATTCAGCAGAACTACGACAAATTGATGGAAGCATTGCTCACAATCAATGAGAGTGAAAGTTTTGAAACGAAAGCAAGAGCTGAGGCTGGCAATTTACTATCGAAAATGGAAACTTTTGAATTTGCCTTACAAATAATAATGTTGGATCAAATTTTACAACGAATGAATGCAGTTTCCAAATCATTGCAAAATGCAACTATTACTCTGGATACACGTTCTGAACTTTATTCATTTCTTGGTGATTATCTTCTTGGATTAACTGAAAAATTCGATTTAATAGAACAAGATGCTAAATTACTGTTACCAGAAACTTGTTATTTAGAAAAGAGACGACGTAAAAAAAGTGCTTTCGGGTGAAATTCGCTCAGAAGAAACCCAGTTGAGTCCACGTGAAGAGTTTAAGACAAATGTTTTCTTAAAAATCATCAATTATCTCACCACAAATTTGAAAGAAAGATTCCAATGCTATCTGGAATTGAATGACAAACTTGGATTTTCAATAGACAAAAGAATCAATAAAGAGAAACTGAAGATTTGTGTTGACCGTCTGGTGGGGCCTCAAATTTTTGTTGGCCTAGGGCCCCCAAAATTGTAAATCCGGCCCTGATCAAGCCTTATTGTATTTAAAAACATAATTTAATACATTTAATTGTATTAAACATAATATTAATTTTTGTTTATTTAAATTTAATGTTTAATTCTTTTCGCTCACAATTTTTCTTTCCTGTCAAGGCCAGACGGTAGGAGATATTAAACATTTGGTTCTCACGGTTCATTAATATTCATGTATTCACGTGCACACGCTGCTGCAGCTATAGAAATAATCAATAACGGATAATAATTTTATTTTTATTCATATATTAACAATCAGCTATGAATAAATTATTAATTAATAAAGGTAATTTTAGTTGCAGAATTGTCAGCTTTTTTGCTAAAAATCGAATACATGATTTGCGAAGTTACGTGCCTAATTCAGTAAAAAAGTTTAATGATTATTTATAAGTTTATAGTTCTTTTTCTTTTTTTTATCCCTCCCTCTATCTCTCTCCACTCTCCACTCTTTCCTCTTCTTCCTTTTTTCTCTTTTGGCATTCACCTCTCTTCCCCTCCTTTTTTTTAGAATTAATCCTTCTTTTATCGCCTTCACTTATTTTTTTATATTTTTAATGCTAGCATATAAATTATAACTTAGTGATAATAATACTCTTGTTGTTATTATTGCTATTATTAACATTAGTAGT
>OZ022239.1:27115289-27120289 GCA_963978895.1 Erpobdella octoculata
TTTAAATAATAAAGTAAGTATGTCTTGGTTTCCAAAGGTCCGTTGTTGAAACTGTCGACGGCACTCCAAAATAAGAATCCCACTGAGGTAGATATAGCGTGAAAATGTTTAGGAAATGAACAAACTACTTTTTCAATCCTTTATATTAACTTAACAGTGTTTGCTTGCTGGAGCCGTACGTTGATCACCTTGCGGTATAATACTGCACGGGCCGGGCAGGGCCATGCAATTTTTAGGGTTTTAAAACGGGCCGAGATTTTTGGGCCTGTAAAAACGAACCGGGCCGTAATTCGACGGCAGGACCTGAAAATTTGGCCCTTGAAACTGGCCGGGCTGGACCGGGCCGCAAAAAATCGGCTCGTGCAGTAGACTACCTTGTGACGCTTAAAAAAGATACTTCACGTCATTCAATCGAGCTAAAATTTTATGAATTAAATTTTCGTCAACGACAGTGCATTTTATTGAATAAGACAAAATAAATTTAATTTAAAAAAAAATCACAGACTTTTTTTTAACTTACAAGACAATAATTAAAGCAACGGCTTCTAATTGCCTAAAGATTTTAACAACCACCTAGTCGGTTTTATGGTTTGGGGTTCGACGCTCGACGACCTTCTAATGTTGGCGTTATTAGTTATTCATGAAAGGAGAGGCTGATACGAGCAGAGAAGTCAGCTGATATGAAATCAGCCGATAATTTAACGACATGGACAGGCCGAATGAAGGTAATTTGAAACAGGTAAAACATAAGAAGTAATATCGTTGAATTACTGTTGTATAGGCTGGATTGATGGAAGTAGACCCGGGCGCCGCCACCGTGCGCCGCCGTGCTGATTTTTTTTCAGCCGCGGATGGTAAAATATTTGGGGAAACGTACCTAGGACTATCCCCTCGGTCATCAGGTATTTTAGGAAGAAAAAGTGAATAAAATTTTAGAAAATTTTCGGGGAAACTACCTACGACTACCTACAGTAGGGGGGCTCAGGTAATTTAGTAGAAAAAAGTGTATAAGATTAACGACTGAAATACGGCTCACACCGTATTTGATCTGTGAATTTGTGAGCCGAAATCAAGTCATTATTTTGCTCCAGCCAGTCAAAAAAAAAATCGGCGCCTGGGTCTAGATGGACGAATGGATGGTTTGATGGATGGACGGATGGATGGATGGATGGACTTAATGGAGTACGGACGGACTAAGAAATGGTGAGCAGATAGGTAGATCGATAAATGAATGGACGGACAGGCAAACGAATAAATGAGTTGAAATATGACCGTATATTTAACTAGACAGAATCACATTTAGATTTTTTTTAAACGAAGGCTTATTTTAAAGTCCGAAGTGCCCATAAATCCCCGGAACATTTAAATGTCGCCCCCAGTCCGGGTTGATCGATGCAGTCTGGTTGTTGGATAAATTGTTTGAAAACTAATTTTGCTGTAGTGGCTGTCTCCCTGTTTGTTGGCGTTGGGATTTCCAAAACACTGCAGGTGTCATAAATCATCAGTCTCTTCTTGTTTGTTAACTTCTGCTATTGTTTTATTGATATTAACTAAACAAATCGGGAAAAAAGTTTTAATTTCACGACTGGCCGACATTAGACGTCTCGAAACTGAAACTTCAACATTACAATATTGAACAAGCATACATTTTGTCAGATTCATCAGCTAGTTTCCAGATTAACTGCAACTGTTGGAATGCATGTCCTATCTATGTGTCAGAGAGCTGCCGATATCTTTACTTTCAACTTTTTCAGAAGTCCAGGATCACCATGGTTCAGGTTTACATTCTTGGTGCCTTAGACACCATTTGTAGCTATTTTTACCTATAAGCAGCCACTAGCTACATCACTGCTTGTCATTTTAGCTAGTATAATTATTATAATTATGCAACAACAACGATAATAATAAATTATTAATAATTACAGCTCAATATCCGTATCTGCATTATATCGTTTACAAAGATGCACAAGCAGCTCAGGTATGTTTAATTCAGTTTGCTTCTACTCAAGTAATTTTTTGGTTCAATTCTTTTTTTTACAACCCTAAACCAATCATTTATATCATTCTTGTTCTTAGACCCATAAGGGCATATGCCCGCCCATAAAAGCTTAAGCCAGCCATAAAAGGGCGTACGCCCACAGGATAAAGCCATGCAAGGGCATGCGCCCTGCTTCACATCGGTTGACATTTAATTCCTGTCACCTATTAACAGCTTCATGCATTTCTGCAGGACAAATCCCGACTCTCTCTGGACAGAAGAGCAGCAAGGAGCCCAGAACTTGATTTCAGCAATGTGCCAAATTTTTCTGTCGCAAAAACAAGAGGTTATTATTATTTTTTTACTTTATTGAGCAATAAATTTAAAAAAATGATTTTTCAAATCAACAAAATTATAATTTTTAAGATAATGCTCATAGGACATACAAAAGAAGTTAGACTCCGCGAGAAGTATGCCCTATTGGAAAGTAAAAATTACATACAGTGTGAGAGTTCAGTTCATAGATATAAAGCTAAGGCTCAGTTATTAGAAGCTATGGTGATAATATATCCAATAAAAAAAAACTTAATTACATGGCAAAAAATTTGTAGAGTTTTATATTTAGTGCTAGACTTTTGGAATTCTTTTTGAACTGTTGAAAGTCCTGTTCTCTAAATTCTGCTTGTAAGAAGTTCCAAATTCTTGGACCGAAGTATTTGATTGAAAACATGCTACGGGTCGTACGAATTCTATCATTCCTATAATGATTTCTTGATCTGAGATTGTATTGGATGTTTGGAGCAACTGGAAAGAAGTTTAGAAATGTTTTATAGTGAAATTTGAACATAAATAATAGTGTCTGGTATATGCACATTTGATCAACATTTAGGATGGACTTTTTGTGATCATTATCAGACGCGAATGGAGAGACTTTCTACCGGTAAAGAATTCTGACAGCCCTTTTATGCATTGTTTCTAGGGTAATTATTCTACTTCTGTAGTTTGTGCACCATATGAAGTTACAGTAGAATAGGTAAGGATATATCAAAGAGAAATAAAGTAGAAACAAAACATTAATGGGTGCAATCCTAGACATTTTGTACAGAATACCAATATTTCTAGATATTTTCTTGCCAACATGCTTTATATGCTCCCTCCAAGTTAAATTTTGGTCAACGATCATTCCCAAAAATTTTGTAGAGGAGACATTCTCTATCACAGTGTTATTTATATGCACACATATTATTAAAATTAATTTTCCTGTGTGGATCATGGAATATCATATAATTTGTTTTGTCCACATTTAATGATAGTTTGTTTCTTGTAAACCAGTGAGAGATCTTAATCAGTTCTTGATTCACTTTTTCTATAAGAACAGTTAGAGATGGGTCAGAAGCAACTGCAGTTGTGTCATCAGCAAAAAAAGTAAAATTGAAGTATTGGGAAGTTTTAGCTAGATCATTAATGTATATTAGAAACAGAAGATGTCTTAGTATGGATCCTTGAAGAACACCACAAGATATGTTTTGTAGAGAAGAAGATGAGCCATTAAAAACAACAAGTTGTTTTCTGTTGAGCATGTAATTTTGTATCCAATCTAGACATTTTTCATGGATGCCATAGCTATTTAATTTTTTTTAACAAAATATCATAATTGACAGTGTCAAAAGCTTTTGAAAGGTCAAAAAACAATCCAATAGAAAACATATTCCTGTCCAAATCCTCTAGTACTTTATTATGAAAATTTAAAACTGCTTGTTGAGTAGAATAGCTTCTACGAAAGCCAAACTGAGAGTCGCTCAGAATATTATTTTTAGTGAAGTAGGTGTATACTTGTTGAAATACCACCCTTTCAAAGAATTTAGAAAAGTAATTTAAAATTGATATAAATCTATAATTTCATAGAAGGGTTTTCTCCGCTTTTGAATACAGGAATTACTTTAGCAATTTTCCGTCAGTCAGGTACTACACCACTAGAAAGGGAACAGTTTATTATGCTTGCTAATACTTTAGAAATAGCATTAATAGAGAGATAGGCTAGGTTTGAATTCAGGCCATCAATCCCTGTGCTACTAGAGTGCTTAATAGTTGTAGATAATTTTACGATATCAACATGAGAAATTTCATTGAAGGTTATTAACGGTAATGGTGGGGCTGCAGTGTCAAGAGGAAGAAAAATTTCTTCAGGAATTCTGGAAGATAAATTTGGTCCAACATTCACAAAAAAATTATTAAAACCTTCAGCTACTGTGTTTGAATCCGTAATTATTTTATTATCTATTTGAAAGGAAGATGGAAAATTTTGTTTTGGGTTATTGTTTATAATTGGTTTAAGGATGTTCCAGATTTTTCTTGTGTTGAAGTTGCATGAAGAAAATTTGTATGAATAATATTGTAAAAAATATTGTTTGATTGCAAAATATTTTTCTTGATTTCTGAAATATTTATATTGCCAAACAGGGGCTTACAGGGAGATGTGCACCTACGTTACCCCTGACACGCCTCTCCTGCCTAAGCGACCTACAAACCCAAACACTGCTTTTGCTGTCAGCGCCTTCAAAACCGTCGGGAACCTGGACAGCCTCGACAAAACGTGGACGTACTGGAGTGGGGCGGATTACATCGTCGAAAACATACCCAAATCTCTGAAACTCGAGCGGCTCACCTTCCACAAGCTACTACCAGCCCAGCTCGGTCAGCCGTTCGTTAGCCGCGCTCCGTCGCTGGCTGCATTCAACGACGCCGACTTGTGTCCCGACTCGATCGTCAGCGCATCTTCGCCGGCGTCCGACCACTCACCAGGCTGGGGGAAAGAGATATTCTCGTACGTTCTGCTCTGCGAGATCGGCGAAGCGTTGTTGGACATGAACAGAACAAGAGAGTTTATTGACACGTTGAAATACAGGCAGTGCGGTGTTACTTCCATGTATGTTATCGATCATTTTTTCTGATCTCTTCCCGATTAGAATCATTATACATCATTTTTTTAAGCTTCAATTCATCTTTTATATCTTAATTTTCC
>OZ022239.1:27122789-27130289 GCA_963978895.1 Erpobdella octoculata
AAGTTAAAAGGAAAATGTTTTAAAACATTTTAGACTCAGTTATTGTTATTGTTATTGTTATTGTTATTGTTATTGTTATTGTTATTGTTATTGTTATTGTTATTGTTATTGTTATTGTTATTGTTATTGTTATTGTTATTGTTATTGTTATTGTTATTGTTATTGTTATTGTTATTGTTATTGTTATTGTTATTGTTATTGTTATTGTTATTGTTATTGTTATTGTTATTGTTATTGTTATTGTTATTGTTATTGTTATTGTTATTGTTATTGTTATTGTTATTGTTATTGTTATTGTTATTGTTATTGTTATTGTTATTGTTATTGTTATTGTTATTGTTATTGTTATTGTTATTGTTATTGTTATTGTTATTGTTATTGTTATTGTTATTGTTATTGTTATTGTTATTGTTATTGTTATTGTTATTGTTATTGTTATTGTTATTGTTATTGTTATTGTTATTGTTGTTATTATTATTATTATTATTATTATTATTATTATTATTATTTTTATTATTATTATTATTAATGATTTTGTAATTCGCTGCAGTTCGTTGCAAATCTGATGTTTATTCATATATCAACATCTTTAGATATATGCATTTGTTAAGAGAGAGAGAACAAGTTAAAAGGAAAATGTTTTAAAACATTTTAGACTCAGTTATTAACTTCTTCCTGTAATTAAACTTAACTGGGGACACGAAAATAGCATGAGTCTACTTCTCCCGCAACTGAAGGACTTTCAGTGAGAACCTGACAGAGGGGGAAAAGCATAGACGCGCACAGCTGAACTGCTTTGTGTGGTTCTTCGATGTTTACCCGAAAGAGACTCCAGGCTCCAGAGTGCCTCCTGCAGGAGCGAGATGATCTCTCGAGTGTTCGATATCCACATCGCCTACCTCTCCTTGCGTCTGGCCGTCGCCGAAGTCTGCCGCACGCTATCCAAAGTTTCCTGCATTGATTATAACTGCGCGTGGCAATCTTTACCGAAACCAAAATCTTTCGAAAGTATTTTTAAATTCCGAGCAAATTTTAAAAGCTAATATTTTTTTCTACTAAAAATTTCAATATATGGAACAATAACTAATTGTTTTTAGGTATACACTAATGAAATCATTAGTTTAAATCCGCTTATAATTTAACTAATTAAAGCTGTTTTCTCTGTTTTTACAAACTTTTATTTAGGTTACAATCTCTGTTTGTGTGTACGTGTGTGTGTGGCTTTCTCTGTACGCAAATCCTGCAAGTAAAATTTAACCAGCTTTTTGACTAGCTAGGAGGCTGAAACTTTCAGCATAGCTTTATATTGGATGACAATACATGATTCAATTTAAAAAAAAAACTTAATTTGAACATCTTTCGTATTTCTAAATCGAGTGTATTTGAAATCAAAACTTGTGTTGAAAAACTTGTTTTTCCTTCACTTGTTTTTCCTCAAATTATATTAAACGCTTGTTGATTTTGAACATTATAAATATGATAAAAACTGGGCTGGACTGTGTTATACTTGAATCGCCACAGGGACAGATTCAGTTCAGTCGAATCTGTTTCACCTTAAATCAATCTCAAATAAAGTCGAAGAGCTTAAACGATCCAAACAGTGAGAGTATTTTTTTTGCCCTAGAAAGAGAGAAAAGAGAGATTCGCCAAGTGGGCTTTGCCGCCACTGAGAGCTGAGCCAGGAGCGTCATTTCAGCAATTCCTTGGGGGGTAAGCCAAAATTTCTCCGACAATTTATTCTGCACAAATTTTCTAACAAACCTAATATTTTGGCTCTAAAAAATAGCCAATGACCGGGAAGATAAGGTAGTCGGAGGTGCATTTTTAAAAATTTTTCTTAAACTCTATACACTTTTGTTTCCAAAACGCTAATGAAAAGGGGTAGTTGGGGAATACATTTTCCGGAAATTTCGTCTCTATTTAATTTATATCAACAATTTTTTTTTTAAATCTTTGGGTGGGGGGAACTACCCCCTGCCCCCCAAATTATGTCCCTGAGCTGAGCCCAAGTTCTCAGCACAAAAACCAGAAAGTTCAGCGTATTTTTACATACATTTACTTAACTTGACTTCTCTGTCTGTCTGTCGTTAAATTTTGCAATCGATTTTAAACTAACTTCCCGATGAGCTAAAGACTTAAAAATGTAAACATACCTCCGAACTCATTAACAATGCATTCTATCAAATTTTCGGATTGATTGGACATAATTTAATGAAATAATTATTTGTGATATTTTCGTCGAACTATTTATTGTCTCTGCTAATATGCTCGTTGTTTATGTAACAGAATGTTGCCTACACAATTACTAACATAAGCGCGCATTGATGTATTATGTACAGTGATATTTTTGTTAACGAAAACTGAATAAAAACGAAATTTTTTATTGTATTCGTTAATAAGATCGAAAAAAAAACTATAATTATTTAAAGAACGTAAATAGAATAAAAACTATATTCAAATGGTACAAACTGAATAATAATAATAACGAAAATTATTTTCTGAACGATAATAAAATAATAATAAAATTTAAATAATGCAAACTGAATAAAAATAAAAAATAAAAATTATTTTTTGAACGAAAATTATTTAAAGTTGTGTACATAGATATTCACCTAGATAACCAATATTCTATGGTTGTGTAACTTTTGAAATGCACACCCATATCTTTCTTGTTATTATAAACGTTGTAATCATTGAAAATAATTATGAGTTCTCTTGCAAAAATGTTTGCTGGGCGAAAAAAAGTTCCGTGCAGGAGTTTTTTTGTTTACGATTCCAGCACCAACAAATCCAAATGGGGGGTCGCTGCTATTGCCCCGGCGGTTCGCCGTGGTTGCAATCGGTAAAGTTGCTACTGTATCGGCACTCACGCCGTATGTCTACTTAAAATTAAACCCTAACCTTTTAAAAAATATGTACATCTTTATTATTTAACTAGCGGGGTTACCCGGCGTTGCCAGGGGTTTTTAGAGGTTTTTTTAATGTTTGTCTCTCTCGCTCCCGTTTCCTTCTCTACTTTCCCGTTTTCGTCGCGTTCCCGGTCGCTTTTCCGCTCTCGGTCGTTTTCCAGCTCTCGGTCGCTTTCCCGCTCAGAAGTTTTGTTATCGATTTTCTCTCTTGCTCGCGTTTCCTTCCAAGCTTACTCTCCCGATTCTAGTCGCTTTCCGCGTTCCCGGTCGCTTTCCCGTTCCCGGTCGCTTTCCCGTTCCCGCTCACGCTTGCTCTCCCGTTCCCGGTCATGCTTGCTCTCCCATTCCCGGTCACGGTTGCTCTCCCGTTCCCGTTCACGCTCATTTTCTCTTTTCCATTCTTTCATAACTTCTGTTAGCCTATAAAACGTAAAATAGATTTGCTAAGACTATATATATATATATATATATATATATATATATATATATATATATATGAATGTTTGTGGGTTAGTTTGTCTATTATAGAAACGGGAAAGCCACCCGGAACGGACAGCGAGCGGGAACGGAAAAGCAAGCGTGAGCGGGAATGGGAGAGCAAACGTGAGCGGGAACGGGACAGCGACCGGGAACGGGAAAACGACCGGGAGCGGGAAAGCGACCGGGAGCGGGAAAGCGACCGGCAGCGGGAAAACGACCGAAAACGGGAAAGCGAACAGGAGTGGGAATCAGGTGGGAAAGGAAACGGGAGAGAAAGAGACAAACATTAGAAAAACCTCTAAAAAATCCGGGCAACGCCGGGTATCTCCGTTAGTACATACATAAACACACACACAGACACACATACATGCACATACACATACATACATACACATACATATATATAGTTCCCGCTCGCTCACCCGCTCCGCTCCGCTCATTTTGTGACGGATTTCAAAAATTTTTCTCTATATTTGATTCCCCTTGATTCTCAAGGTTGTGTGAAAATTTCATTACGATCGGATGAATGGTGTAGCAATGCATGAATAACATACCTATATACATACATACATACATACATACATACATACATACATACATACAAACATTCATTTTCTATATATATAAAAATGAATGTTTGTATCTATATATGTTAATGGCGTTTATGCATTGCTACACCATTCATCCGATCGTAATGAAATTTTCACACAACCTTGAGAGTCAATGGGAGTCAAAAATAAAAAAAAAATTTTTGAAATCCGTCACAAAATAAGCGGAGCGGAGCGGGTGAGCGAGCGGGAACTAAATATATATGTATGTGCGTATGTATGTGTGTATGTATGTATGTGTATGTGCATGTATGTGTGTCTGTGTGTGTGTTTATGTATGTACTAGCGGAGATACCCGGCGTTGCCCAGGTTTTTTAGAGGTTTTTCTAATGTTTGACTTTCTCTCCCATTTCCTTTCCCACCTGCTTTCCCACTCCTGTTCGCTTTCCCGTTTTCGGTCGTTTTCCCGCTGCCGGTCGCTTTCCCGCTCTCGGTCGCTTTCCCGCTCCCGGTCGCTTTCCCGCTCCCGGTCGCTTTCCCGCTCCCGGTCGTTTTCCCGTTCCCGGTCGCTGTCCCGCTCCCGGTCGTTTTCCCGTTCCCGGTCGCTGTCCCGTTCCCGCTCACGTTTGCTCTCCCATTCCCATTCCCGCTCACGCTTGCTTTTCCGTTCCCGCTCGCTGTCCGTTCCGGTTCGCTTTCCCGTTTCTATAATAGACAAACTAACCCACAAACATTCATATATATATATATATAGTCTTAGCAAATCTATTTTACGTTTTATAGGCTAACAGAAGTTATGAAAGAATGTAAAAGAGAAAATGAGCGTGAACGGGAACGGGAGAGCAACCGTGACCGGGAATAGGAGAGCAAGCATGACCGGGAACGGGAGAGCAAGCGTGAGCGGGAACGGGAAAGCGACCGGGAACGGGAAATCGACCGGGAACGGGAAAGCGACCGGGAACGGGAAAGCGACCGAGAACGGTAAAGCGACCGGGAACGGGAAAGCGACCGGGAACGGGAAATCGACCGGGAACGGGAAAGCGACCGGGAACGGGAAAGCGACCGAGAACGGCAAAGCGACCGGGAACGCGGAAAGCGACTGGAATCGGGAGAACAAGCTTGGAAGGAAACGCGAGCAAGAGAGAAAATCGATAACAAAACTTCTGAGCGGGAAAGCGACCGGGAGCTGGAAAACGACCGAGAGCGGAAAAGCGACCGGGAACGCTACGAAAACGGGAAAGTGGAGAAGGGAACGGGAGCGAGAGAGACAAACATTAGAAAAACCTCTAAAAACCCCGGGCAACGCCGGGTAACCCCGCTAGTTATATATAAAAATCGAAAGATCAATTGGTTTAGCAATTGGTTTGGACAGCAGCACTTTTACTGTTTACTGCCCCGGCTACCGGAACCTACTGCCTGGGTAATAGTTATAACGTCTGAATGTAAGGCAATGGATTCTCAAGATAAAGAATTTTCCTGTGTTACACTGTTGTTGTTGTTTATTTAAGTCCTTGTCACTTTTCCTGTGTTACACAATTACTTTTTTTCCATATATACACTGCATGAAATTGGATATAGTAAGAAAAATATTTAGAGCATGAACTAAAATTGAACAAAAATCAAATAAAAACGAAAATTTTTTTATCTGAATAAAATAAAAATAAAAACGAAAATTATTTCAAGAACTGTAATAAAATAAAAACTAAATTTAATTTTGTAGAGCTGAATAATAATAAAAACTAAAATTACTTGATGAACTAAAATAAAATAATAATAATAAATAAAATTTAAGAATAAAATAAAAATAAGAACTAAAATTATTTACTGAACTAAAATAACACTGATTATGTATTATGTCACCCGATTAGCATCTGCAGCTCTGAAAAAACTCACGTTGATAGATTAGTAGTAGTAGTAGGCGGGTTTTTCCCAATTTTAAACAAGTTGTAAATTATTATTAACGACAATTTACTATTTTGCAATTATTATTCCTCTAATTTTATTTATTAATAATATTATTATTAACGAAAATTAACTTATTTGCTAATATTATTCCTATTATTGGAAAGTTCGACGCTTTGCGGATATATTTAAGGAAATTATTATTAACGACATTTTACTATTTTGCAATTATTATTCCTCTAATTTTATTTATTAATAATATTATTATTAAAGAAAATTAACTAATTTGCTAATATTATTCCTATTATTGGAAAGTTCGACGCTTTGCGGATATATTTTGAGCATACGTCATAACTCAATACAAACAAGTTGAAAATAAATAATTCACCGAAGTAGTACATCGGCGGGTTTTCCCAAAATCAGCCATTGAAGGTTGGGTTTTTTGTAGGCGGTTTTTTTTAATTATCAGCCATTAAAGGTTGGGTTTTTTCGTAGGCTTTTTTTCACTATCACCCATTAAATGTGGTATTTTTCGTAGGCTGTTTTTTCCATTAAAGGTTTTTTCGTAGGCAGTTTTTCAGAAATCATCCAATCAAAGATAAGACCATTCCAAAACGATTTCAATTAAAAAATCATCTGGACTGGCTGCAAAAGCCCACACGCTTCCCCACACGCTTCGCGTGTTTACAATCCCTACTATAAAAGCGCAATGATAAACAAGTAGACAATGACAATAAACAAATCACCGAAGCGGGGTTTTCCCAGTTTGAGCGTAGTCATCACACATTATAAACAAGTTGAAAATAAATAGAGGTGGTTTTATTCGTAGGCGGATTTTCAAATATCAGCCATTAAAGGTTATTTTTTTCGTAAGCGGTTTTTTCAAATTTAGCCATTCAAAAAGAAGACCATTCCAAAACGTTTCCAAGTGAAAAATCATCTGCGACTAGCTGAAAAAACTCACACGTTTCGCGCGCGTCAAGGGCTGGTCGATTATATAAACGTGTGTTTTTAAAAAACTTTGTTTTTTTTATTCACTTGTTTTTAAGTAATAATGATAAGTTGTAACATAACAAATATTTGCCATGAGTGAAAGATTTTTATAAGTTACGAGACTTACATATATTAAAAAATAACTCTCCCTTGCGAACAAAATATTATTAAAAAAACTAAAATTAAAAATTGTACATCATACACTAGATGTCGCAGTTTGATAAAAAAAAAAGGAATTTATTTTACTTAAACGACAGATGACGCTGCAAACGTCAATTCACGGACGAAAAAATCTCCAACTGCCAGCACACGCTCACCGCTCGCTCACATCCACTGACAGCAACAAAATAAAAAAAGTTTTGAGAAATTCACAGCTCATTGGCTCGAGAGAGAGATTCACCCAAGCATGGCGATTACATTGATTGGATCTTCTTCTTTTATTCCCTTCCTTTTTCCTTCAATATAATTTTGTTGTTGTTGTTGTCATCAATCGGAAGAAGTGGAAGATGAAATCCTAAGAGAGGTCACAAAGTGTCACGTCAGCACTACCACGTGACCACCAGCAGCATGACGTCACGAATGGACGTCAGCTGACTGGCCCTTGTTTTTATATATGTGTACGTGTATGTTTGTGTGTTTGTGGGTTTGTGTGTGTGTTTGTGGGGGGT
>OZ022239.1:27132789-27222789 GCA_963978895.1 Erpobdella octoculata
GTGGTGTGATGATGATGATGTTGTTGTTGATGATGATGATGATGACGATGATGATGATGATAATGAGGATGAGGATGAGGATGAGGATGAGGATGAGGATGAGGATGAGGATGAGGATGATGAGTAAGATTGTGGTGCTGGTGCTATGACGAGGGGGACGAAGATAGTGAAGAGCACCAGGAGGAAGCATCATTGTCATCAACTACTCCATCATCGTCGTCCTCATCATCATTTTCTTCGTTTCCGCTACAAATATTGTACAAAAAATTGTCATTAGTCATACACTTGTCGCCGGAAGGCTTACGATAGCTGGCGCACTGACTAGCGTAGCTAAGATTCTGAGCGGCTACGTTTGCTAGCGACCAGATTTTCGGCTTGGCGAGGTGTCCGCTAAGAGAGCATTCGTTTCGGTAGACCCGATCATCTTGCCCGGTGGAGTTTCTCAAATTTTCTTCATCAGGGCAGTTTCTTTGACTGTCGTCCTTGTCAACTTCATTCGTGTCTTCCACCTCGTGGGCGAACCCTTTTTCTGAGCTGCTTGCACGCTCTCCTTCGTAACCGCTTGCTTGTGTGCCGTGTGAAAGTTCCTGGACGGCTGTAGCTTTAAGGCAATCAGCTGTCAACTTTGCCGTATCAAATAGGGCAGCTGGATCAGTTAAAATAGCTGGAAAAGAGGCTAAGGGTGTAGCCGTAGAGTCGCCGATGAAGTCAGATTCGTAGGCAGCCATTAACTGGTTAGACTTGGCTAGAATGTAGTTACTGCAGTGATCAGTATTGTATTCGCAAGGAACTAGGTCTTTAGTGTAGCCGATGTAGTGACCATAATTGGGCATGGTTAGGCTGGTGAACTTACAGGCTGGCGATGAGTTCACGCTGGCGAAAAATGGCAAGATTGGCCAATCGTGAGATTGCTTCGAAGAAAGACGTTCGTGTATCGATGATGCAAACTGATAGCCGAAATTACCGTACAGCTGATGTTGCTGATCTTTACATGTAATTTCTTTTTCGCTGTAACGCCGATGATCGAAATCGTTAGCTTCCAGAAGAATATTTCCAGACGAGTGATCGTTGAGTCGATTCTTGTAGCTGAAACTGAACTCTGAGCTGCTCTTGTCTTGTAGCGCGTCAACAGCCGGCGGCTGGCAATGGCGACGACTTTCGTCAAAGTTTTGAACAGCCGTAGTTTCGTGGAGCGAGCCTTGGTTTGAGGATTCGTGATCGTATTTAGATTTCTTCAAACCGGTCTTGCAGTAATCTTCTGAAACGATATGAAAACCTAAATAGAGAATTATTGCAAAAACAATTTAATAAATAAATAAATAAAGAAGAACAATAATCTCAGAGAATAAATAATTATTTTTATTAAACAAA
This sequence comes from Erpobdella octoculata, assembly GCA_963978895.1. Taxonomy (NCBI): domain Eukaryota; kingdom Metazoa; phylum Annelida; class Clitellata; order Hirudinida; family Erpobdellidae; genus Erpobdella; species Erpobdella octoculata. The sequence continues at coordinate 27,134,161 of OZ022239.1, forward strand.
TATCAGTTATAAAATATTAAGATTAATAAATTGTTGGTTGTGCTCTTGACTTGTCATTTTTTTCCCTCTGATACATATCCAACGATCGATTTTATACGATTTCCCAGACAATAGCACATCCCTACAAATTGGCGCCAACTGATTTCCGCCACGTTGTGTGTTCCTTTTTGGATCTTTGATAGATGCATAGACATCGGATACGTATTGTTTATATTTAGTATTCTATGGTGTTTCGTGATTTTATGCAATCGTGAGTGTCGTCGGGAAGCCGTTGTGCGTCACCTTCGAAAACTTTTTGAACAACTCACCTTGACCTTTGATATCGCCGTCACAGGTAATTCTATTCTTAGCCTTTTCCTCATCATCATCACCACCACCACCATCTCCAGAACCTTCGTCGCTGTAGTCATTTTCGTCATTGTCGTCGTCGTCATCATCACCACAATCATCGTCATCATCATCATCATTGCAGCACTTCCTTGCAAGTTTTCTCTTCCTACTGTCGCCTGTTTGGTCGACGGGCCGCTTGTAGTGGGCCTGCTGGTCGGCCTTGTGGCCTTCCGTGTCGTCGCCGGCAGTTCGATTCCGGGGAAGCCAGTAGACTTTGTTTTCTTTTTTCAACCTTCGTCGAGCGTTGGCAAACCAGGTGGAAACCTGAAACGGTTGAATCGCTCAACTTGAATGGACAACATCAGCAACATTGTACGAAAGAGCACTACTGTACTGCCGGCACAGAAAGACATCAAATGCTTTTATAATTGTTTATTAATTGATCACTATTTTATTAAAAAATTGATTATTATTAAATAGTATATTAATAAATAAATAAATAAATACAAAAGCGAGTTAAGGCAGCTACAAATTTTGCGACATTTTAAAAATTAGATATCATAGATATATAACCGTTAATTCAAGGTGAAGGTAAGTAGTAGTAAGTACATATTCTTGGTAGTTTCATACCCAGCTTAGCAACCATTACAGAACCGTCACCTCTGCTCCACCGTCATCATCATCATTGCCACCATCATCATTCCAGAACTATCATTACCACCACTACCACCACCATCATCATCATTTCTGTCTCACTTGAGTCAAGGTCATCTTAGTGATGATGGCAAGCATAATTTTCTCTCCTTTCGACGGGTAGGGGTTCTTGATGTGCTCCTGGAGCCAGTTCTTCAGGGTGCTTGTAGACTCTCTCGTTGCATTTTTACGTCGAATTTCGTAGCCAGTGTAGCTGCTGTCGTAGCGGTCGTTGTAGTAGAAGAAGCAGAAGTTGCAGAAGGCAACATAAAAAAGTAACACATTAACTGAGTAAATCTGTAAATTTGTAAATAATAACAGCAGAGGTAAGACGGCACTATAATTGATGGTAGAGCAAGTCTCCTCTAATGCTCAAACGATCCGGCTCAAAAACTTAGCTAGTGATATTGTTCTTTGGCTGAATAATCAGCACCGATGTGCCATTACAAATGTGACTGTGACTCCGAAACAAGTTTTGCCTCATCATCATCGGGACAGGCACCCGTCGCGACAAAAATTAATATTTAATGTTAATTTGTAAGAAAAAAATGCTAAAATTGTACTACTTTTTTCATTTCAGGTAGGATCATTATCGGGTAAGACGAGTAGAGCAATGACCATTCACCTGGTATTTGTAGAAGCATTTGGAACATCCTGACGGAAATCTCTTGGACTGCTGTTGACGCCATTGTTGTGTGGTGGTCTGTTGATCTGATTGAGGGGCCACCAACCTGGTGTAAGTTTGGGGTTCGGTTCGCCCCATGGAAGGATGTTGTTGACCGGGCCTGGTTTATATCCCAGCGTGGAAGCGAGTCTTGTTTCGTTTCCTGGAGAAGAAAACTGGAAAAATATTCGAAAACAATGTGTCAGTTAACACTTTAACACGTTATTTGAAATCGTTTGATAGTTTGTTGCATATAATTCTATCACATTTTTAAAAAAATTGATTTAAATTTAGACTCTTTAAAAGAAATTTAATAATTTTAAAAAATGAAAAAAAACTTTTAATTTTTTTAAAATAAATCAAAATTAACAACAGCATCTAACTTCCGAATGTTGGCAATGAGAAAATACATGACTATCCTGCATTCTGTTATCAGGTTTTTTACTATTTTAGAACACAGTAGAGCGCCAATTTATTCCCAATTACAAATTCTATTCTATAGAAATTAATGTCCACACAAATTTTCTTCTGACTAGCAGTTTAGAGCTTGTGGAGCTCATGGAATCGAAAGACAAGGTGCTATACAAAGTATTTTAACGCCATTCATTGAATAGCACCGCTGACATCACTATGACGTCATTTCCAAGAGTCATTTTGAATGCATTGGCTACGCCCAGGATTCTTCGTCCATCCAATGAGCTCCAAGATTTTAGAGGATTGACACCATGATTGCTGGATTTATATTTATTAAAAGCAATAATTTGGTGATTTTTCCATCCTTGCTTGGTATAAGAAGAAGCGCAGTGATTTGAAATGCGTATTTTTTAACAATTGAAAATGACAAATTTAATAATTATAATAAATATTATTATTATTATTAATTATCATTATTGTTATGATTATAATATTAAGTTATTATACCGCCGTTTAATTGCTGATCTAGTTTTCAGTTATAAATTAATAAACCATTTAGTTAATTCTTCTGTGTCATTGTCATTTGCTCCTACCAATATAATATCAACGCAGGGTCATAGTTATAAATTAAGATTAAATAAATTTACATGTGATGCTGTAAAATATTTCTATACTAATAGAATAGTTTCGGTTTGGAACTCACTCTCCGCCGAGGTTGTAAATTGTTGCAGTGTTTCTACATTTAAATTATCATTGAATGAAATCAGTTAACTTGTACACTTTCTTATACTACAGCTAAAGTTATTTTTACTTTTCTGCTATTCTGTTATATCTGGATGGTTTTTTTGTTCATGTCACTTCTTGATGGTTTCTGTTTCCTTGTATCCATGACTAAGGATGTCTGATGTCTGTGATTTTTTTATTGTTTTTTTTTCTCATGCTAGTGTTAGGGGTTTACTAGCCCTTCTGGCATTTGTTTCAATAAATAAATAAATAATCTATTATAAATATAATTAATTATTTAATCGTACAAATGTTTTTCTTTGGTTCAATATCAGCACGCCTGATAGCAGGAACGCATCTAATATAGGATATGCGACTACCTTCTTTCTCGGTCATCAGGTTTTTTGGAAGGAGAAAATGTAAAAGTGTTGAAATTTTTTTGGGAAAAGTACCTGCGACTAGAAAGGAGAAAATGTGAAAGTGTTTAACAAATTGTGGGCCGCTCCCCTCCAGGAAAATTTGGCTGGCTACGCGGTTGAAAAGAGCATAGACTACCCACCCACTTACACACTACCTTAATTCCCTGAAGGTCTGAGCGAAATCAAGAAAAATATGATTCGAATGTTTCATACAAGTTGTTATTGAACAGTATCTGACATTTTGCCCCTTCAATAGAATAAATTTTTGTTTTAATAGGGTATCTGTCTAGCGGGATCTTGGTCCCTTTCAGCTTTCCTACATTATTTTTTTTTATATTTTTAAATGCATGTATTTTTAATATAAATAAATAAATAAAATTAGTTAACAGATGGTCTGCCGCAGTAAGATTAATCTGTTTCAGAGGTGGACATGGTTCAATTTTTGGCTGCCCAGCCCACCACTTTCTCAATAATATTACATCATTACAGGCAACTTATATAATTGGCTCACGGACTTTCTCCATAAAAGAAAACAATATGTTCAGATCAACGGAGTACTTTCCAAGTGTGTCGCTGTTACAAGTGGGGTCCCGCAAGGAAGCATCCTCGGCCCAACATTATTCCTAATAATATATATATATATATATAAATGACATTGTAGATACATTACCCCCAAATAACACATCAATCAAACTTTTTGCTGATGACATTAAACTATACAGATCTTCCAAGCTAGTAAACTCAGACCTTCAGGATAGCATCAATACACTAACTACATGGAGTTAAAGATGGCAGTTTAACCTGGCCACAGACAAGTGTTTTGTCTGCTCTATGAAGTCTTCTTCCAGACATAAAACTATTCCAACTCAGTACTCTATTGATAACACACCACTCAAACTACTCTGCCAAGTAAAAGATCTTGGTGTTATTATTGACTCTGATCTCAAATTCAGATCTCATATTGATAATATCGCCCATCAAGAGTAGGTTCGTTCTCTGCTAACCTACAAATCATTCGCCTCTCAAGACAAAGATCTTCTAACCATGGCTTTTTGTGTTTACACGAGACCGATGTTGGAGTATTGTTCGCAAGTATGGAACCCACATCATAAGTACTTGGTCGACCGGGTTGAGAGAGTTCAGAGATGGTTCACTAAAGCCATTCCATTAGTTAGGCATTTGCAATACTGCGACCGCTTGAAAGCGCTTAATATCCAGTCCCTTGAACACCGACGACTCATAGCCGATTTCTGTTCATGTTACAAGATTGTCAACAACCTAGTATCTACGGAATTGAAAAACCACCTATTCGCCTTCAACTATTCATCTACTCGTGGCCATCATCTCAAACTACGCTCCCAATTAAGCCTATCGGACTTGTCTAAATTCTTTTTTATCAACCGCGTTGTAAAAGTATGAAACTCACTGCCTATAAATATCGTTTCGTCCACAACTTATAGCCGATTTTTTCGTTTAATATCTGTCCATGATCTATCGTCTTTTCTATTATATAAATGACTATTAAAATGCAGAATTTATAGCCGATGTCTCATTTCTCTTCATTAACTAATTCCTTGTCACCATTTATGTTCCTGAAATGTTTATTTCATGTAGCTTACATTTTCTGTTGTTCATCAGTGTATTTACTGTTTTGTTCTGCCAATTTTCTGTTTCCTCACCGACCCCTTTATGTATTATCTGTATGTCTGTGCTCTTCGTTACCGGTTAGGTAAGCTGCTAATGTCCTCCGTTCGATATCAATAAATCAATAAATTAACGATAATAATTATAATCTAAGACTTTAGTGGTTGCTATACACTTATTTCTCTAATGAAGATCTCCAAGTAAATTACTAATAAGAAATACATTTGCTTGTCCTATGAAGCGATTAGATAGGAAATAGGACAACACTTGAAGACATATACATACACACACATATATATACATATACATATATATATACATATACATATATATATATATATATATATATATATATATATATATATATATATATATATATATATCCATACATACATATATACATGGACTATATATAATGAAACATGCATTATATATATACATACATATATATAATATATATGGCTATAAGGTCCATACTCCCAACACCTCCCTCTCTTTATAGAAAATCTTATGATTTTCTACTGGGGTCCAGTACTATCCGTTTTGGAGGGTTGCAATAACGTTTAGGTCTTGTCTCCGGTTCTATTCCTGTTGGAATGTGTGTCAACTCCTCCGGATTGACTTCATTATCCATATGGCTCAGAACATGGTCTTATTGTCTATTCTCTCAATCCCCATTCTCTGTAACCCGAGGGGTTGCGTTTATGCCTGGTTTCAATATCTCCTCCTCACCTGGGAACACAATTCTTATTGGTGTTTTCTCTTCATCACTTTTATCTTGCAGAGGTACAGGCATGTCGAATGTCTCAAACCTTTTTTTTAAAGTGCCTAATCTAAATTCCTTGGTTTTAATTGATTTGTATGTTTTTTTAATCCTTCTGTCAATCTCAACTTCGTAAACTGTTTTTCCAATTCTTTTTAAAATCTTTTTAAAATCTTCCCTGGTAACCATCTGGGATGGTTTGGATTTTTATAATCTCTAGCGTACACGCATCTTATTCTTTAAAGACTCTCGGTCTTGCCCCATTCCTTTTGTCAAACTGTCTCTTCATGCAAGATTTTTTTTTCCTGAATACTTTTCGTCTTTTTTAGTACTTAGTTGTAAATCTGATAGTGGTGTTCTAATTTGTCTCCCCAAAAAATTTTCTGCGGGAGATTTTTGATGTGGACTAGATGAGCATGGTGTAGATCTATAACACAACAAAAACTTTTGCACCAATTCCTCGGTAATTCCTTCACCTTTTAGCTTTTGTATGGTTCTTTTGAAAGTATCAACAAATCTTTCTGCTTGACCATTACTTTGTGGATGAAAGGGAGGTATTCGGATATGACTGATAAATTTTGACAAAACCTTTCAAATTCCATAGAAGTAAATTGTGTTCCGTTATCTGATACCAATGTCTTGGGAAATCCATACCGAGCAAACATTCTGTTCAGCTAGCGAGTTGTCGTTGTTGAGGTAGCCGCACTCATTTGTATTATTTCTGGCCATTTTGAATATGCGTCCACAACAACCAGAAACATTGAATTCTCCATTGGTCTCGCAAAATCAATGTGAATTCTCTCCCAGGCCTGTGATGGTTCAGGCCATGGTGACAACGTGTTTTTTATAGGCATTTTAGCTGTTTTTGACATGCATCACAGGTTTTCACCATACTTTCAATATCTCTATCGATTCCATGCCAATACACCGACTGTCTGGCCAGCATTTTCATTCTCGTAATTCCTGGATGACCCTGATGTAGCATCCTCAATATACGCTGTTGCAGTTCTTTTGGAATTACTGCTCTTACACCCATAAATAGAATGCCATCATGTAAAGTCAAATCAATTGCTTTACTTTGGAATGCATTCCAGTTTGATCCAGGTTTAACTTTTGGCCAAAATCCTTTTTTAATGATCTCACTTAACTCTCTGAGTTCAGAGTCTTCTTCTGTCATAATTTGAATATTTTTCTTACTAACAGGTAATTGTCTCATTGTATCCTCTTGTATCATTGTGATGTCTTCGTTTACACCTGCTATTATCAAATCCTCATTTCCTGTTGTTTTTTTTTAATCAATGAGTCTTGATAAGGCATCGGCTTGACCAAAATTTGCTGTTCGTCGATATTCGATCTCAAAATCATAAGCTAAGAGTATCAGTTCCCATCTCTGTAGTCTGTTTGCAGCGTGTGCAGATATTCTTTTTTTTTTAACCAAATACTGACAAGATAGGCTTGTGATCGGTCAAAAGCGTAAACCGCCTTCCATAAACAAATCTATGGAATTTTCTTACTGCAAAAACTAGGGCCAAAGCTTCTTTTTCTATTTGGCCGTAATTCTTTTCTGCTTGGGTCAGCGCACGGCCTGCATGAGCGCCTGCTTTTTCGGTTCCATTAAGAAATCGGTGTGAAATCACTGCTCCAATTCCGTATTCACATGCATCAGCAGCTATTACGATGTCTCTTTTGGGATCATAATGCGTCAGCAATAAATTTGAGTGTAACACCTTCTTAAAACTTGCGAAAGATTCCTTGTGTACCCTTAACCATTCAAACGTTTCATTTTTTTCCAAATCATCTAGTGGATCTCTCATTTGACTCATCTTTGGTACAAAAGCAGAATAGTAACCAACCATACACAAAAACGATTTTAACGGTTTTCTGTCTTTTGGTGGGGGCATTTCTACAATTGCTGTTATTTTCCCTGGGTCTGGTTTTCGGCCTTCTTTGCTGATAATATGACCTAGAAATTTAATCTCTTTCTTGGCAAAAGAGCACTTGTCCATCTTGACTTTAAATCCAAAATCTGAAATCCGTTTGAATAGTTCAAAAACATTCATATTGTGTTCTTCCAATGTTGTGCCTGTTACATCGTCCAGGTAAGCCGCACATCCTTTTAACCCTGAAGTTAAGTTATCCATTGTTTCCTGGAAAACACCTGGTGCTCTTTTTACTCTAAAGGGAAGTCTCTGGTACTGATATAAACTTTTAGGAGTGTTGATCGTAACGAACTCTTTTGACGATTCGTCCATTTCCAACTGTAGATATGCATCAGCAAAATCTACTTGAGTAAACCAAGCTCCTTGGTTTAATTTTGAAAAAATTTCATCTGGTGTTGGAAGAGGATGTTGGTGCATCTCAAGAGCCTTGTTTTAAAATCAGCACTGATGCGCAACGTTCCGCTTTTCTTTGGAACAATCACAATTGGTGCCGCCCAGTGACTGTATTCAACTCTCTTAAGAACTCCTTCATTGACTAGTTTTTCAAGTTCCCTAATGGTTATTTCTTCGTAAGCAAACGGTATTTTTCGTGGTCTGCAAAATTTTGGCTAAGACTCTGACTTAAGGAGCAATCTTGCTTTCTTTTTACTGCAATGGCCCAATTCTTCTTTGAAAACATTTGAAAACTCTGTTTGTAACCGAACAGCTAAACTGTTTTCTTCCTGCAAAGGTTTTTCTGCAACAGAACAACAGATTGCATCAAACGCTTTCATCATTGGTGGAAGTTGATCCATCCATTCAATTTCTAGAAGTTGTGTAATGTTTTTGGCCACAAAACAGCGTCCATTGCCTGTGTAACCTGCGCACAAAAATTTAGTTTGAAATTCACCTAGTACTTGAATTTCAGTACCGTTTGCAGCACCAATTTTTGTTGTTGCCTTATCTCGCCTTGGTGAACCAATCTTCACCCAAGTTTTTGTTCTGTGACATCGGCTCCAGAGTTTAGTTGCATCCTAATTTCGACATCACCAAATTTCCTAGTTGGCATCAAAATTTCCTAGTTTTCTACAGCGAAAACAAACATTTTTCTTTACGGGTGAACCCCGGATTTCTTTACTGACTAAGGTTTTTCAATCTGAAATCCTCACTTGTTTTGTATGTATCAGTTTTATCCTTTTACATTCATCAATAAACTCTTCCAGTGAGCACACTTGTTCTACCTTGAACAGTTATTTTTGCTTAATGTTTAAATTTTTTGGATCCTTCAATCTCCATATAAAATGTAAGCACATACTGGCTTCTTTTGTAAAATTTTCCCAGTGTGCTTCGTTGCACAACTTGTTCACCCTTGAGCCGAATGTCCTGAAAGTCTCTGAGTCCCTTATTTGGACGTTTTCAAAATCAAACCGTCTTTGATGAATACTTTTTTTTATCACCAAACAGTTTTTCTAGCCAAACGTTTGTCTCCTCATAGCTTAGACTATCAAATGTTCTTGGTAATATACTACCTTTAAGTAGCGTGTATTCGTTTTGTTGAAACCTCCGTGTCAGAGTTGCTCTTTTTTCTGAATCGCTCATTGATGAGCCTCCGACTGACCAAACAGCTTCTTCAAATCGCCCAATCCAAACAGTGAATGTAAATTCTTGATCTGGATCGTAAACAAATGGCTCAATTCGTTTGTAGAGGTCTGGTCTTACTTCGACGGATCTATATCGCCCCGTATCATTGAAATTATCTGAATTTGAAATTCTTTTTCTCGAGCTTCCCTCTCAAGTTTTTCTTCTTTTTCTCGAACTTATTTTTTAAGTTTTTCTTCTTTTTCTCGAACTTCCCTTTCAAGTTTTTCTTCTTTTTCTCGAACTTCCCTTTCAAGTTTTTCTTTTTTTCTGGAGCTTCTTTTTCAAGAAAAAACTTAAGCAATTGCGTTATGCTTGAATTTTGGTTTTTGACCATGCAAAGATGTTCAAGATGAACCATGCAAAGATATTCAAGATGAACCATGCAAAGATGTTCAAGATGAACCATGCAAAGATGTTCAAGATGAATCATGCAAAGATGTTCAAGATGAACCATGCAAAGATGGTGATGACGAGCCTGGCAAAGATGGTGACAATGATACAGTCGGTTTGGACGTCGACAACAAAACTAAAGAAGATGAAAAGAATGTTGAAAACGAAATGCAAAACGATGAGGATGAAAGTGATGATGATGATTTTAATAATGGCAATAACAGCGATGGCTTTTACCCATACAGCGACGGTTCTGAAACGGAGGCCTCCATAACAGACGACGGCACCGAATATTCAGGGTCAGATTTTAGTGACGAATCTGACTCGGATGAAGCAACTAAGGATTTAAAAACGGACGTAACTCCAATCGAGAAATACGTCGAAGCTAATGTTTGAAGGTTGATATTACGCCAACGGCGATACAGAGAAATTTTGTAAACTGGGTTTGACCATCGATATCACCCAGCTGATCAACAGATGATCAGATAAGCAGGTGTCGTACGTTTTGATCTATATATATATATATATATATATATATATATATATATATATATATATATATATATATATATATATATATATATATATATATATATATATATATATATATATATATATATATATATATATATATATATATATATATATATATATATATATATATATATATATATATATATATATATATATATATATATATATAAGGTCTGTTAACGATTAATTTAAATTTAACAGTTAACTTTTGAAAAATTAACGATTAATTAATAGTTAATTTCGATTAAATCCAAAAATTAAATTTATAGTGTCATAGGTAACATTTATTAAACATACTTGTCGAAAATCGAAATAACACTGGAATGTTTCATTTATATGTCATCTTTTAACCAACTACGCAAACAGACAAGTTTGTTAACATTATTTGGACCAAGTGATGAACGTGTATTATTGATAATATAACCAGCCGAGCTAAACAATTGTTCACATGGAATTGAGGTAGCTGGTAAGCACAAAATGGTCTTGGCAAAGAATGACAATTTTGGATATCGGTGTTAATTAAGTTTCCACCATTACAGAGGGTCAACGGATTCAGGAATTTTCATCTCCATTTTATAACGCAGTTATTTATCAGAAGAGTTTGTCATTTTCGATTAATAGTTAAAAAAATTTAATCGTTAAAATTACATATATTTCCCCAGACCCGGTTCATGCAAAGTTTATACACAAATTTATTTGACCAATTATAGTTGGATAGCCTATAAATATAATAATGCTATGTAATTAAATACTTAAGAGCAGGGCCGCCGAGAGACCATTGCGGGCCCCTGTGCTGAAGTATACGGGTTCCCCGAGAGCCAGACGGTAGTGCCTAAAAACATTTAAATGCTCATGGCCATTCACTGATAGGCACCTGGCGGTGAATCCTTCATATCATTTTCTTAAAATTTATAAAAACTTTACATTGATAATTGAATTTTTGAAATAATAAATGTAATACTTATTGGAATTTTATTATTTCAATTTTATGATTTTCAATTTCAGACTTTAAAATGTTAAAATACGTTTGACATTTACAAATAACACATTTATCAAAGAAATTATGTAGAAAATTACCAGTATAAGTCTTTTGCACAATGACCAATTTGCCAAAATTTTCAAAGTGATATTTTTCTTGATTTGCTTAATGCAAATATGTCAATGATTGCATTATATTTAATAAACCTAGATAGATCACTTTCAATTGCTAGTAACGCTAAACCACAAAGCCTTTCCTGTCCCATTACTGATCGCTATATGCTATTTATTTTTTTCAATTTGCTAAATGACCGTTTAGCTTTTACAACATTCACAGGTATCGTACAAAAAATTCTGTTCGCAACAGCTGCATTGGTCCGGGTTCCTTTATACTGCTCCGGGCCCTGTGCATTTGTCCCCTCTCGGCGCCCCTGCATAATAGTTCTGTTCATGTATTCTATAATTTTTTATTAATGATAATTCAATATGTTGTAAAGCAATTACAAACATAATTATTATTGACTAACCATGTTTGATTTCAGGTCTATATAAAGTTGTATCAAAAACTGCAACATTATATCATAACAAAATCATAGGTTCCTCTTCCTTGCTTTGGTAGCAGCAAAATCATCAATAATGTCATCATAGTCTATGTAGTTTACTATTTCATCTTTTATGATCAAACTTACGAAGATTTGGCACACGCCTTTTTCAAGACAAGTCTTGCACAAAGGCGATAAAGGGTCCTTGCAAAGGCAGCGATTTATAGGCGCCTACAACTTTAGCAAAGCGAGTGAACAAGAGCATTGATTTTTTTTACAAACTTTTAATCAGGTTACAATTTTTGTTTGTGTGTGTTTGTGTATGTGTGAATGTCTGTGTGTGGTTTTCTCTGTACGCAAATCTTGCAAGTAAAATTTAAGCATCTTTTTGACTATTTCTTTTTTTATTTCTTTATTTATTATTACGTCGTCAAATAGCAGGGCCAACGGCCACTTACACCATTTGGATAGCAGTATAAACAAAACAGAAATGTGATTGTGCATTCGAACAAAAAGAAAACAAAAGTGGAAGAAAAAGAAACAGAAAGGAGACGCAAAGTGACGGTTCAACCTCAGAGTTCAAGCTAAAAAACAAAGGCGATGAGTAATTGAGAATGCCATGTAAGGAGACGCAAAATGACGGTTCGACTTTAAAGTTTAAGCCACAAAACAAAGGCGAGGAGCAATTGAGACCTTTTCCCTTTATCACTGAGCTCTTGTTTTTTAAGCTACCGCCTCAACTCAAGTATCTAGAGTTCATCCAATGCTTTTAAAACCATTCTTTTAATCCCACTTCTGACACCAATGTTACGATATCGCCAAATGGTATACCGGGTTCTCTGGAATGGTTTTGTAGTTTATTGGAAAATAAGGAATAAAGTTTTGATAGGTCTTTTATACTTGCTATAAAGTAACATTTTGACTTTGTAAAGTCAGACCGCGGTATTTGATATTAAAAACAGCGATAAATATTTCAATATTGTTTGACTATAATTGACCATCCAAATTCATAAGACCAAACTTCAGGACATATATCCAAACGTTGACATTGCTATTTGAATATTTCTTTGCACACCAACTGCTCGGGTGAACGGTCATTTTCTGCCTTAAAGAGAGTCAAGAACTATCTTAGTTCAACAATGGGTCAAGAAAAACACAATGCTGTTGGAGTTTTTACTATATTGGTGAAATAGTAAAGTCCATAGACTATGATGACATTATTGATTATTTAGCTGCTACCCAAACAAGAAAGAACTTATGATTTTGTTATGATTGAATGTTGCAGTTTAGTCAATAATAATGTTTGTAATTGCTTTACCACTTATGGAATTATCATTAATGACAAATTAAGAAAAACTTGAACAAAACTCTTAAGTATTCAATTACATAGCATAATTATATTTTCAGGCTATCCAACTATAATTTGTCAAATGAGTTTTTGTGTCAACTTTGCATGAACCTGGGTCCGTGGAAACAATCAATTATTAGGGGCCCGGGGAAGGGGCACTAGAAGCGCCATTGAAACTTTAGCCTATGGGCTCCAAATTCTTCAATTCGTCTCTGGTTTTGCCTATACTACTTTTAATTGCAAATTAATTATATTCAAAGGCATTAAACAATTTTAATACGTGGAGGGTCCTGGAGTCTCAAACAAATTGTCCGATAACGGAGAGGGTGGATTGAACGTATAATCAACTTTTAGGGACCCCCTCTTGCCAGTACTGAGGCGCACCGGAAAAATTTGGCTGGATACGCGGCTGTCTAAAAAAAGATAAGAAGATGTCAATTCAGCAGCATTCTTCCGAATGTCCCCAGCTACACTCAACCTGAAGGCCACCGAGGGGGCATAGTCTCAATTCAATTCATTGAATAATAACGCGGGAACGTAACCACCAGATATCGTACCCGATATTTTTTTTAAAGTAGGGGAGATGGGGGCTTTTTGATCTCTTTTGAGGTTTTTTGGCGATAACAGTCAAGCCGTTCAAAAAATCTACTTTTTTTTTGTTAATTACAGAGAGGAACATCTCTTCTATGTATTCAATTAAGTTTGACATTTTATAATGTAAGAGAACTATTTTTAAATTGAACTTTGGTGCAAGCCCTAAAAAAGATCAAAGTGCCCCGCATATGGGGCACTATGATCCCCCCCATGGGGCACATTGATCCTAGGTAAAATTCAGTACGATCCCACATCCAGTTCTCTCAAAAAACACATGAAAACAGGTATAATAGCTTTTATTAATAATAATAATCATTAAAGTTATATAAATTCAACACATGTTAGGAAAAATGGATAAATCTCCTGCAAAGACCAAGTGACGACTGGCTCGAGCAGTCCCGCCATGATGAATTGGGTCTGGAAGTTTACAAACAATATCATCCTTTTCAAATTGGAATAATTCATCATTTGCACAAATGAAAATATCAAATTATAGGACTACACTAAACCTCCAATGCCCGGAGAATGCGTACATTTAGTATCCTAGTACAAGGGGCACTTTGATCAACAGATCAACGTACCCCATATTGGTACAGATCAAAGAGCCCCTATGACATGGACCACGCTATAAATGGCGATATCTCATCAATAAATGTTGTTTGAGAATTAAAGTATGCCATAAAATAAGCCTTAGATATGCGTTTATACAATCCAAAATTAATTTTCCCGAAAAAATGTTTATTTAATTTGTAATTACAGAAACTCAACTGTTGTGAAGATGTACTTTTCTCCGGTCAAATCAAACTTTCGTATTTATCAACTTTCAGCGGCGGATTGTTGAAAAGAAAATAGGACTAAAAATAGTACGGAAACAAATACAAACCATAAACAATTTTTTTAATTTTTTTAATTTAGAAATTATTACGTTATTGCCAAAAGATCAATGTGCCCCAGAGATCAAAAAGCCCCCATCTCCCCTACAGCTATTTATAACAATAAACTTAAAAAAAATTACTCTATTAAACAACTCACCTTGTAAGAAAACACAGTTTTAGTCAGCAGGAGAAAGCTGCCCCGGGCGCCTGTGGCTAGGGGTGTCAAAAGGGGCGCAATGTTATCCGGAGGAAAACGTGTACAAGGTTTTGGAATTTTTTTTTAAGTTGCGACAACGCCCCAGGCTATTTTTTTTTAGGAAAGGTTGACATATGGGAATTTCTAGGGGACATTCTTTAAACTTTGCCTCGGGCGCTAAAAACCCTAGCTACGCCGAGTGGTGTCATCTGCACTGAACACATTCAATATTGAACTGTTCAAATAGTTTATCGATATTGATCAAGATCGATGTGGACACTTAAAGGCTAAAGCACTAGCTTCTCTGTTCATTTACTTTTTACCTGCTTCAAATTTAAATGACGGAATTAGTAGTAAACGAATGGAGAACTGAAAGTGGTAAATCACACATTTATTTTTAGAATTATGGATTTTCTTGACAAAAGATCAATGTAGGACCCCAAACCAAGAAGCCCCCGTAAATTAATTGGCTAATATAATTATTGATGTTGTTTCGACAGAGAAAACATTTTCTATCAAACCTGTCTAGCAAAACTTTGTAAAAAATTTTAAAATAATTTTATAACGCTTGGGATTGATGGGAATGTCGAAAGATTTAAACGTCAAGACAAGTTGAAATCTTTCAAATGCTTTCTAACTCGTATGGTAATGCTTAATCTCATTACAAGTGACAAGCAAAATTACATATTAAATTTAACCTCTATCAATCATACGCTGATGTTTAAAGAATAGCATTATGGGTGCTTTTTGTGCAAAAAGAACGCCAATTTCATTTGCAGACTGTAAAAGGCATTCTTTAATCTGATGGTACATTGTGTACACCTACATATGTCTCTTGCAACGTGAAGTCTTTTTTTTAATCTCAAAATTGTTTTAGCTTTGGAGCAAAGAACGTGTAAAGGTTAACATGATTTTGAAAAAGACAAACATTGAACCAACTGGACTCATTTATCCATATTTATTATGCAAGAAAGCAACTGAACAAATGTGATGAGCAGCTTCTATGAAAAGTTACTAAAAGGGATTTGATATTTAAAAAAGGGATTGTGAATTTTAAAAAAATAAATACCTTGACATTTACAATTAACAGAACAGACCTTCAACCATGAATGTTAATAGATGAAAAATAAAAAAAAACATAGCCATAGTGCAAACCATTTATATTTTTTATTTAAGATTTAAATAATTCCACAGACTGTAGAAAAAAATATATGAAATGTTTACATAGGATTTTCAAAACAAACTGAAAGTAGCCAAAAAAAATTAACGAAAATTCTTCACTCTGTAACACGTGTTATAAGATATATATATATAAATATATATATATATATATATATATATATATATATATATATATATATATATATATATATATATATATATATATATATATATATATATATATATTACATTCCCAGTTTTACCACGGATTAGCCATAAATGCACGTCAAAGACAAATAAGATCGAATTTTAAGTTAAAAAAAGAAGTAAAACGAACTGGGAATCTAGGTTTATTTATTCTCCACTCGCTGAGGTCAAATCTACCATGGCGCTGCACGGGCTGCCGCCAAACAGAAAACTTAACCAAGGTAGCAAACTGGAACATTTAACAAAAATTCATTAGTAACCTGATAAACAAGAAAAATAAAAAATGGGGAAGACATTCACAAAAAGTTACATTTATCCATCTAATTAAAGTTATCCGCGCCCTATGTACAGACTGTAGGTATTTCACGATGGTGGAGTACTTGTTGGCGATGAAAGACTCGAAGGAGATGGAAACAAGAGCTGAATGCTGGCAGGACTGCAGAGGTCACGAACGGTTTTCTTTATCAGGTTGTAGATGACGGGCGGAGGAATTATTGTGGATTTGTTGGGCAGCTCGCGCAACGGGTCGTTGTTCGACCAGTTTTTGTACACCAGTCCCCTCCAGCTCGCTATGGCAGCGAAGTGATTACCGAACCAGTAATTTGGAGTTAATTCGATCAGGCCGGACCCCTTTCTCAGAAATACGGCGTGAGTCAGGCCGGCCCCGTGCATGCCGATCAGAATGTCCGCCCACACGATCTGTCGTAGCTGTTCGATCATCTCGAAAATGTCTATCTGCAAAGCTCTGATTTGAAAGTTTTCCTTGTTAAGTTTCTGCTTGAGGTAGCTAATGATTTCCATTTCGTTCGCGATTTTCCTGGAAATGGTCCCCGTGGGGTTGCGAGGGTGAGCGACGTAGTCCCTTCTCCATACGAATAAAACTTTGAAGGCTTCGCAGTTGTGGTTGTCGGCCGGCTTAGTTTTAATCCCGTAAGAATCTAAAAAAAACTGCCTGAATTCTTCGTACAAAGGAAGTTTTGAGCTCGTTATTTCAATGCCCATTGGGCTGTTGTAACCCATGATCCCCCACGCCAGCTTCTTGAACTTCGTGCGGGTTGGAAACGAGGAGAGTCGCGACGTCGAATTGAACAAATGCGACCAGACGGGATCGAGATTGCCACTTGGGTGTGCGTCCACGAGCAAGATGTTGGTGTTGTGAGCGGTTTTGTTGAAAAACTCTTTGACGAGAAAGGCGTTGTACCAGTCCGTCATGGTGTGGTAAACGTTGGCGTATTCATACCTCACTATTGCTATCGTAAATTCTTCCACCACGTGTACGTCCTCAGCAACTTTGTCGGGGCTGAATTTATTGGTGGACAGACTGAACATCCAGTTGTTTAAGTGATTGTCACCGGCAAAATCATATTTCGGCCTGGTTGAACATTTTGATCCGAAACAACCCATTTCGTAGGTATAAAATTCATCGGATTCGGTCTGCATTATTACACTCGATATGGCTTCACCTCCTTGTCTGCTACATTTACAAAAACTTCTATCAATAGTCATGTCAGATGCATACAAAAAGTTATAGTTGTAGCCAACCATGTGACCGTCGCACAACGTTTGGGCGTTTGAACGCCAAGAAACAAACTCAGGTGGTTCGAAGGATGTGTTACGATATGTTGACATTTTCCAAAACGATCTAAACTCTTTGACAGGTTTTAACACTCCGAAGCTTGAATTTAAAACAGCTCCCTGTAATCTCTGAGTTGTAGGATGTGGCAAGTCATGATTATTAGCTGAACGAAGGATGCCATGATCCGTTTTCAGTGTTGGACTGTAGAAAAATCCAGTTATATCACCCCTAATAAGAGTCTGAAAAGCGTCTTTGAAGCCCGCCGATTTGTGAGTTTTACTTCTAGAACTGTCATTCCATAGCATTTTTAAATTCAAATACAACATAAATACAAAAGAGAACCCAATAAGAAACATTAGGTTTCTCAATGCAAACAATTTCATGTTTCGAAGTTTACAATTTAAAACATTAAATTGGTCGTAAAGTTCTCACAAGATAAATCGCAAAAAATAATTATTGCTGAAACTTCTAGCACTATTAAAAATTATAAAAGCAGCAATGTGAAACATGAGTTTTACAACTACAGTGCAGTATAAGTATAGTAAGTATAGTATAAGTATAATATATGTTGTAATATGTGGAGTGAAATTTCAATGCCAACCAAATCTACAAGTAACTAAATAACTAAATTCAATAGTAATTTCATAGACTTCTAAAATAATTTAATGAACTGCACTCAAATCACAAATTCGAAAATTATAATTAATGATAATCATCAATAAATATTAATAAAAACAACAACCAATAACAAGACATCAAAAGCTCGGTTATACAACGGATGTAACTGAGATTATAACGCCCAATAAAGTTTTTATCCGCTCATTTACTTTGGTTTGACTTGATTAATTTCTAGTTAGTAGTTTTTTTCTATGTTTATCCGATGTTATCTGTATGCTTATTCGATGTTATTTTTGCTTTGTAAACAGCTCGGCCTGGTGGATGGACGCATTTTTTATTCATGCATTTATTATGCAAAAGAAGACATATCGACAGGTCCTTCAATTCTCAATAAAAGTGACACATGCTCCGCACAAAAATTCAGTTGAAACACTGACGATCTTGATCTTTCCCAGCATTTACGAAGATTGAACCTTCACAACTTCCTTCCGTAATAAACGCTACATGACATCATGAATAATTATAAAACTACAGCAAGGTAATGAATTTATAAATAGCTTGTTTGGATAATTAATGACTGCAAATCAATTAAAAGGCTTCTGATTTATTGATTTTTCGCTTGGGAATGAGCACTTGCCCAGAAACATTTTTAAGCAACGTTTTTCAGCGAATTTGTATATTTTATTGAGAATCAAAGCCGTTTAAGAAGCATTATTTTTATTTTACATATTTTTATACCAGAAAGTGACTGTAAATTTAAATTAATACAGACTGGCTTGATAATGCATCCATCCAAAAGCTCAGTGTATACTATCATGAATGAATAGATCTGCATATACAAGTACTAAAGTTTACTTTCCATTAGTTTCCATGCATGTTCCTGGTATAGAGGGCATAGACATAACGAGGGGGCAGAGGGTCAAACTTTAAAAGGGACACCAAAAATGCTAAGTATACAGATTAATAATGTATGCACAAATTAATTGTAAATGCTATATATTAAGTAAAATTTTTTAAATGTTTTAGAGAAAAGAGACATTTTAAACCGATAACTATAATATATATGATATGAGAAATTTTCTTAAGAATGTCCTTCTTTATCTCATTGACAAGATGTTAATAATAATAATAATAATTATAATAACATGGTTTAAAGTGGTTCAGAAGACTAAATAGCCTGTGTGAGAACCACTACTGGTTAAAAACCAATTTTTCCAAGCATCACTTTAAAATGTTCAATCGACTCAACAGAAACTGCTTCTTGTTTAAAGATCTTGTGCTTGTGACCCTGTAGTCCTACTCTATTCGCTGTCTGGAAGTATCTTGATGCTGGAATATTTTCCTTGTTTTTTATCAGCTTGAATGTTTCAATGAGATCTCCTCTGCTTCTTCTTATTTCCAATGATGTTAAGCCACACTTGGACAGCCTATCCATGTACTTTAATGCTTGAAATCCCTTAATCATTTTTGTTGCTCTTCGCTGAACTTTTTCTAGAATTTCTTTGTCTTTTTCAAGTGTGGGTTCCATGCTTGGACACAGTATTCTAGATAAGGCCGAACTAGAGTTTTGTACAGGTTCAAGATAATGGTTTTTTCTCTGCTTACCACAGTTCTTTTGATAAATCCTAGCATTCTGTTTGCCTTGGCGCAGCTGTCTGACATTGTCTTGATGGTTTCATGTCTTTGTGGATGATGATTCCCAGGTCCCTTTCTTCTTCTGTTGATCTCAGTTGTTTTCCTCCAAGTTGGTAGTCAAATTTCTTATTTCTTGTTCTGCTAGGAGTGCCCTTAGTCTTGTCATTTTTGCAACAAACAAACGTTTTGGCGTTGCTTTTGTATAATATTTGATTCCATTGATAAAACAATTCCAAAACTTCTCAAGTATATTAATATTACCTTACCATCTATATTGGATCCATTAAACTTTTATTTTTTCCAATAGTTCGTACAATTATAAAATAAATTCATACCTAAAGATACATTTTGTACAACTTATGTGCTATAAGACCGAATTTTTGTTACTCTGGTGGGGTATGCTCTTCCCTGGAATCGTCACTGTTTAATTTTACAAATCAGTGATTTTTGTTTTACCACCACCAGAAACTTGCACTCGAGACGACTATGAATGATGACAGTCTAGATGTCTAGCACCTATAATACGGATTACCATATGATCTGTAAATCTTTCATAACTCTCCTTCTCGCAGTCCTCTTGAGGTAGGACCTACTCCAGTGGGATATCAAGGCTTCATTGTTAAGCAGATCGATGGCGTTTTGTCGAGTGGTGCGTCACCCTTTTTCGTTGGATACCAATACCCATATCACAAGCTTGATCATTCAAAGCTGGGTAGTTCACCTATAAATCAAGTTTATTTTTTAACTCCATTATAAGACTTGTCATTAATTAACAATTTTCAGTATAATTCGCCCGTCTTTAACGTCCACATGGAATTTTGAAACGACAAATAGCTACTAATTTAAATCCAACTTCGTGGTTCAAAATTGAACCATTCAAACTTTGAACTCCAAAGTAGCTCAGAATGTAGATTTAACGTGTACCTTTCATGTTCGTTTGAAATAAGCAACACCAAACTTTCTTTAAAAAAATTATATTGTCTCCACGTTTGCTTGATGTAAAATAAATTTTACAGGTTTGCCACACGACCGACCAATGGACTCCTAAACTAAAATTGTCTCCAACTCGCGAGACGGCAAGGTAGGTGCTTCAACAGCACATTCAAGACGGACGGAATCAACAAGAATTGCCACATCTTTCTTGAACGACAAAACTAAGTGCATAACATAAAAATATATATATAATATATAACGATATTTCCATCCGATTCGTTACATCATAATAAGGCAATTCGGGCGTGTGGAATGATTCGTCACTAGTACAATTCAAATGCAATTCGAACGAAAAAGGATACCTCGGAAGTATTCACCTTCAGTAACAATGAAATCTATTTGAAAGAAAGAAAATCAGCTAGTTGCGATGACTTGAAAGTTTTCAATGGAAAAAAAATTCAGCCGAATTATACGTAGATGAATGTAGATAATGCACTGATTCTGGTCATATAAATAAAAGAAAACCACAATCCCGCTACTATTATGCAATAATAACACAACAACAATTAAATCAAAACTCGAATTCAATACACTCAAGATAATTAACAATGAAACTGAAACTGAATCTTGTAAACAATAAGATTAAGAACCAAAAAATATTTTCTATAACATGATGATGATGATGACGACGACGATGATGATAGCAATAAATGTGAAATGATGATCATCATCATCACAAATGACAATCATTCTTTATGTGAACGTGAGCCCTGCTTCGTTATAGCAGTTGAAAATCTTGGACACCGAGCTGATGTAGGCAGCCGTTCTCAGGTCAAGGCCAAGGTCAAAGTCTTTGGCTCTGGCCATGATTTGCTGTAAAAGATTCAATAAATGGGTATCACACAGGTGTGTTATCTATTCATAAATTTAATAAAAACACTCCAAATTAGATAACACATGTGCATATCACATTACACGTGCAAGAAAATGTATTTTCATACGTTAGCAGAGTTCTCCATTGTTTGAGCGAGGCCAGAATGCACAATGTCCTTCTCAGATGCTCCCTGCAAATCAATGGAATTTAAATTTTTGAGAAAACCACGTCAATTTTTTTCATCGAAAAAAACATAATAATAATAATAATAATAACAATAATAGTAATAAAATAAAAATAATTGCATAAAAATGACATTAAAGTGACAACTCACTCCCATCCTTCTCAGGAAAGATTCACTGGGAGTAATGCTGATAGAACCACCGGACTTTCCAAATGTCTTTTCCAGGGATTGCTGTACACTCTCTGGACGAAATATTAGGTGGATATTCACTTTTAATCTCGTACCGATACGACATGGGAAAATCCCTTGCAAAACCGCCGAGTAAAATAAACGAAAATTCGGTAACCTAGAAGATGGAAATTGGAATCCCGCTCGTACTTGAAGGTCAACCTGCCATAACTGACGTGGTTCAAGTTCTTGAGCCACTCGAAGTAGGAAACTGTGACACCACCGGCATTGATGTACAAGTCCTGTCGTCGATTATAGAATATATAGCTAATAAAAAAAAAAAATAACGAGTCCGGCAGAAAAAAACAGGTTGAGCAGAAAACATGATTGAAAGATTTCCCAGTAATTTGATTAAACAAATTTATAATTATTATTGTACTAATAATAACTCACGGGGATAACCAGAACTTTTTTATCTCTGAGAACTTTATCAGCTGCCAGGGTGGTTGGCCCGTTAGCAGCTTCAGCAATTATCTAAAAATTAAATAAAGAGATTAATTATATATAGTTAGATCGAAAACTCATCGGCTGAAGTGCACATAGACGTTTCGTCAATACAGTCATTCTCTCTCTCATTTGAAATCAACTTAAAAATAAACGATCAAACAGTCAAAAACATGTTTGATTTATAACGAGCTGAAGCTTCTTCCTTTGAAGGCCTGCCAAGGTCAGAAAAAAAAACAAAGTCCGAATAACCAAAGTCATACTTTGGCTTTGATCTTCGAAGCAGCTTGTTTAGTGATGCTCTTCTCGATGGCAGCCGGAACGAGGATGTCGCACTGCTCGTACATCAGACTCTCCTCTGGACCCGTGTACTCTTTGGCTTTTGGAAACTTCTTAATTGACTTGTGTTCCTTTTAAAACAAAACACTCTCTCTATTAACATAAATAAACATTCGAGTGAAACTTACACTATGTAAATTTGTTTATCTATTCAATAGAATGCTAAGAAACCCACAAGAAACCAATCTTCCAGTTCTCTTGGGTCAATGCCGTGGGGATTGTGGATGCTGCAATCCCATTCCAAGATGCCGACGCACTTAGCGCCAGCCCTGTGCAGGTACCTCATCGTGTGCAAACCGACATTTCCAAATCCCTGGTGAAAATTAACGACCATTAAAACAACTCGTATTACCTCTTACGGGACACAATAATTCAATGAAAACAAACATTAGAGGATAAAACAAAATAACAAAAAAAAAAGTATTTAGAGCATAAAAAACAAACTTTATATAAAATTAAAAAAGAGGAAAGGGAAAATGCGTACCTGAACAATGAAGGTTTTTCCCTCAAATCCTTTAGACAGTCCGATAGCATCCGTGTATTCCTTGTTGTTGATGAACATCTCAATACCGTGGAAAACTCCCTATAAAATCATCCAGTATTTCCACTGTCATATTAGCTTGCTGGTTAAGTTTTCCAATAAGATCGTACAGATACAAAATATAAGTCAACTCATCATTTACTGACCCTCCCAGTAGCTGATATTCTGCCGTGGATTCCACCTTGAGATATTGGCTTGCCCGTAACGCATGCATGTGCATTCATGTCGTAATGTCCTGTGCATTATTATAAACTCATATATTGCAAGTCATTATTACATAAATAATTATATACATATATTACGAAATACTATTGCAGACTATTATATTTAATAATAATTATTATTTATTATTCTTATTAGTATATATATTATGGGATTTAGATTACAAAATATGAGTCTGCATAATGTGAAACAGTACTGTTTGAAGAAGCTGTGATATTATTAAATTCTTCTACCCCCTTCCCTCTGTGTTAATCATTACCAGAAGAGAATGAACTGAATGTGAAATGGAGAACAACACAAGAACATTCCAGCATATAAACTCTTGGAATCTAGGCCAACAGAGCATAGGACAGCTGATTCTTTTCATTAAAGACCAATGTTCATCTTGACATTTCAATGAATGTCATTTTGGTTTAATTTTAATAAGCCTTTTTTCATACCCCCCCCAATAGATGTTGAACTTATATAAAAACCAAAGTTGCAAAATTGAATTAAGAAATAAGAGAGCCAAAACAACTTAAAACACTTTTTTTAATAAAATATTTAACTATTCTAAAATGTTAATTCATTGTCCATGCAGCCTTGACCTGAGTTGACTTTGTTTCTAATTCATTTAATGCAACCTTTACTTGTATGATCTCATTTATATTTCCCCTGACATTGATCTCAATTCATTTCCTCACAGTTTGGCTGGTCAAGCCTAAGCCTGGCATTATGGATTCAAAGTGTACTTCTAGGCCGCAAACATGCACTGAGAGTTAATGCTCTCTTTTGCTCTTACTGTTTAGAATTTGCAAAAATATGAAAGCACAACGAGTTGACACATTATTGAAACAAATCACTTCAAATAATAATAATCATAAGGTTTAAAATAAGATGAGTGGATATGTTGTTGTTTGATAATTTATGTTCAAATCCACTCAAAGCTCGTTGAAAATAATGTTGAACAAAGTAAAAATTAAAAAACAATTTAAGGGGTTTTCAAAGAGAACTTGAAACCAAATAAATTCAATAGAAACCTGCTTAAGCAAGTTCAGCTTCGAAATGAACAATAGAAATGAACAATGGTGAGGTTTAGTGTGTGTTTATTTATCAGCTTCTTTGAGTTACTCAGTAAAAAGCCATCAAAGATAATTTAACATTCTTGAATATAATAAATATTAAATACACTGGGGATTGGGGTGCAAATATTTAATGATTAATTGATTATACATACAGGAAAACATTCAGTGCAAGATGAGAAATAGGTTGAAATTATTGGACAAACAATACATTAAAATAGCACTCCACTAATGCCATAAATGTTATGTAGAGAGAATTTATATAGCACCTACTAAATAAATAAACATGATTCTGTCTTATATCCCACCATAGAGGGTTCTAAGGAGAACAAAATAAAACTGAGAAAACAGTATTTTAAAGATAAATATGGCTTATGTGAGAGGATGTGATCCAATAAAGTTATAATTCATGAAAATAACTTGTTTATTCAAATTACAGTGATTACAACCACAGCCAGGCAACCAGTAAGTAGTCTACTAGCAAACAGCAGCTCACATTATATCACAGTCTAAATGATAATTAGCCTGTCATCATCTGAAGAAGAGAGAGCAATTTGGTTGGACCTGTTCAGCTTTTGGGATTATTCATAAAAACAAGGTCAGAGTCCCAGCAACATAAAATTACAGAAAACAATTTTACATTTACACTGTTGTCTCTCCTTTTACACCATCTCTCTTGACCTTTAAGTTGAACTTTAATAAAAAGAAAAAGAAAAAAAAGGAACACCACAAACCAATGTTTAAATTCTAAAAGTCAAAGCTTTGAAGAGAGGGGATGTGTGATTATTGCCCATGTTCATGCAAAGTTTAAGATTTCAAATTCAAACAAATGTACACACAGCAAGTTACAAACCTAAAGTCTCTTGGTAAGTGTCCGCCAACCAGCTCATTTCTCTGGGACCCGTGCCCATGTCAGGTGCTGGTACATCAATGCCAGGTCCTGGTCATTATAATATATTATCATTATTCAATGATTAATAAATTAATGGCTTAAGTTTTATCACAAAATGATAGCACATCACTGTCCCATTAAATACCGAAATTATGAAGGCAGCTTTTAACCAGCTTCAATTAATTTTCTGATGGCATGAAAACTTAATTTTATATTCTATTTTCACACACACACACACACATACACGCACTCTAAATAATACAGTACTCAAAAATGGTGTCTTGATGCTTAGCATACCTAAGAAACCTCTTTTCGCCAATTCGATGGTGAACCTCCTGGTGATTTTCTCCAATTCAAATTCTGAGTAGAGTTTCGGATTGATCTTGATACCACCCTTGGCACCCCCGAATGGAACGTCCACGCAGGCACATTTGTACGTCATCAAAGAAGCAAGAGCCTTGACTTCATCGGAACAGACATCCCTAGCATAGCGAATACCTTTGGCAGATGAAACGATAATTTTGTATAAATTAATTCTTTATTTCAGGCGTGTTTTTTTAAGAAATTAACATAATGTTCTTTCGATTTCACAGGATTGAAGATATAAAAAATTATATAAAATGTGAAAATAAATTATAATAATTGTAAGTCATTAGCACCAGCTTTCTGAATGTAAAATAAAACTTCAGTATACCAACCAAATATACTACCTACTATATAAATATAATTTTATGTACTTCACTGTAACACCATGAGGTATAAAAGTATGATTTTATTGTATTTTGAACTTCAATGAAACAAATTTATCGACAATATATTAACGTTTCAAACAAGTATTTCAAATTTGTATTTGAATTAAAATGATAAAAAAAAACTAAATTAACAAGTGAAAACAAGACAAAAGAACTTCAATTGAATAACTGAAAAGATTAGATACCATAAGTAAGCCTTCAGCGAATCGGAATCGCGCGCAAACAATGCTTCTTAGTTTGCAACTAAGCCGATAATGATGACACTTATAACTCGAGATCAATCAATAAGCTATCTCGAAAATTATCACGGTTACACATGTTAAAGCCAATTGTGTGTATATATATATATATATATGTATATATATATATATATATATATATATATATATATATATATATATCTAAATATAAAAATCTCGTGTCATTGTGTTTGACACAAACGACTGAACCGATTTTTATGAAATTTTTTGTACAATTGTTAGGTCTGTGGATAGGTTGTAGGCTATTTAGATAATTTTTTTAAAATTATTTTAAAAAGTTATAATGGAAAAACAAAGAGGTGCAATTATGTCCTTTTCTTAGGAAAATGCAACAGATAGAAATGCATATATATATATATATATATATATATATATATATATATATATATATATATAATTTTCAAAAAAGTTAAACGGCTCTGAAGATGGCAAAATTTGCCGAAATAGATCTATAAGCCTATAATATTATGGAGTTTGTGTTTGATAATAAATTATTTTTAAACCGATTTAGACTATTGGAAAAAATTAAAAATAAAATCGATTCAGCCAAGTGTGCCACTTTTTTCAATCAAGTTTGTTAAAAGAATATATATATATATATATATATATATATATATATATATATATATATATATATATATATATATATATATATATATATATATATATATATATATATATATACATATATATATATATATATATATATATATATATATATATATATACATATATATATATATCTGTTTCCTATAAAAGAGTATCTTGAACTGTCTGATTAATTTTAATTGATTTAAGGCCTAATTCATGTCGGAAACATTACATTCATGTATTGTCATCCAGAATAAAGCTTTCCTGAAAGTTTTAGAGCTCTATGTGGTCGAAAAGTGGGAAAGCGACCGGGAGTGTGAGAGCAAGCGGGAAAGGAAACGGGAGCGTGAGAGAAAAACGATAGAAAAACCTCTAAAAAGCCCTGGCAATGCCGGGCACCCCACTAGTATATATATATATATATATATATATATATAGTATATATATATACAGTAGCAGATCCAGGGGGCTGTTTTTTGGCCCCTCCCGCCATTTGTTCGGCCCCCCGCCAAAGAACTCTAGATCCGCTACTATATATATATATATATATATAAACTATTGATCAAAAATGTTATACAGACCTCCTTTTGTTGGTGTTTTGTGGTCACTGTGCTGGGCTCTCCATGCCTCGATAATCTCAAATTCTCCATTGTCACGTCTTATAGGGAAGCTCATGGCTATGACCCTATTACATGGTTTTATGATACTCAAGATTCCCTTAATCTTCTTAGCTTTCTCTTCCGGATCTTGTCCGGTCGCTACACTCTGAGCCTGCTTGATGAGGGCGGGTTCCAAAAGAGCCGCCGCCTTGTCATAGTAAAGTTCAACCATCTCAAAAAAACTGGCAGAGTCTTCGGGGTCGTTGGCATCAATAGGGGCAGCGGATGATCTCAGGCTGGATGTGGTACTTGTCATTCTCAGTGCATTTTTTTGGGTAGAAGAGAGCCATACTCCAACCTGGGAGAGCTTATTCTTTGACCTAAAAACTACTTGTCTGAGCATTTTAAAAGATTTTAAAGAAGCTGCACACAGAGGTACCCTGTAAAAGAAATATAAAATTAAATGATAAACAACTGCAAAAACAAAAACTTACTTTATCAAAAAAAAAAGATTGTGAACCATTTAATCTCTTATTTTTTTATAATATTTTTATAGTAATTATAAGATTACACATTTATAAAATTAAATTGTTAATAATAATACTGACAGCATAAGCAGTTATGCATCATATAAATTTATCAAGACTTAAACATTCCACTTCTATATTAATTCAACTATTCATTTATCCTTCTCCTAAATAAGTCTTCGTCATACCTATAAGACTCTATAGACAGTTTTACCAACAAACTTAAAAAGTAACAAAGAAAGTTCATTTTTCTTCATAATAAATGAAATTGTTCAACTGCTCAAACAAATAAAAAAAAATAAATGCAAGTGTCATAAAAAATTGACATAGGCTAACAAGCAGAAGTTAAGAACATGTTAAATAGGTTGCTCTTCCCTAAATAATTTAATTGTCTAATTTCAGTTCAGGTCACGCAGCGCGCCGTCACTAGCAGATTTACACAGACAATATTTATTGAAATTGAAAATATGCAAGGATTCTGTTTTGCATGCTAAAAACTAAATTTAAATCCCTCCCAACCCAACGACAGTTCAGTTTAATAAGCTCCAAGCAAAAGTACAATTAAAATTTAAAGAAAAAACGCTAAACTTACGCGAGAACTAAACTAAAGGCAGAAATCAACACTAGCACAAAGAACGCAGGTCGAACTCCGAGAGGTGTCCGACGAATCGGCCGTTGACAGGGATGTGCAAGGTGGGATTTTATATTTATATAGAAACTAGCAGCATCCCGCGCAGAACATCTGCGCATCTATAACTAATATTAATAATAATAATAATAATATATTACAATAAAAACATGTTAAATTGTATGTGACTGACGTTTTAGGTTACAGTTCTCAAAACATATTAACTTGATGACCTTGAACATCTTCGCCAACAGTTTCGGTGAAAAAACAGTTTTAAATGTCTTGATTTTTTGAAAAAATAATAACAGAGTCGAATGATCATACTCTTGTTAGAACTACATAGGTTGTTCATGGTTGAAAACTGGTTTTTACCTTAGGCCTAGATACCAGTTTTTTTCTTAAAAGTTATTTAGACTGATACTCATTGATCGTCATATAAAAAACTAAACGAAAAAAATTCGTCTTAATTTGAGCTACAAGTTGAAGGTAGAAAAGGTAAGTGATGTTAAAAAAAGCTTCCACCATGTTGGCTGCTTAAATTTATGTCTAAAGATACCAGATATAAGAACATAAAACAATTATAAAAAATACCAGTTTTTCAAAAGTTTTTGACTGCTATTTATTTGATCATCACATAAGACTAAACGGAGAGTAATTTGTTTTAATTTGAGCTTCGCGTTGGAGACAAAAAAGGTAAGTGGTATTAAAAACAGATTAGCTGATTATGATTATGTCTAAAAATACCAGGTATTAGGAGGACATAAAACTATTATTAAAAAAAACAGCATGTCAGCTGATTATACATTGTGCTGCAATTGACTGTGGAGTCGATTTCCATCGAGCATGTTATGATGGGCTTGAAGATATTTAAAAATGTTAACTAATTTATTTTACTGTGAATAATACAAAATACATTGTTTAACGTCAAATTATACCAAATGTAGTCCAGATAACTACACGAATAATAACAGCTCTGTTATGGTTGAAACGCACTTAGATTATTATAGCTTTATAAATGCACTGTCTGTGTGCTACGTGACTGGTCTGCCTCCAGTAGAGTTGTTACTGTACAACGGCCTCGCAGACGAGCAAACAGAAAGCAGAAGAAAGAAAACGCTTCGATAAGACTGTAGTAGTGTCATCGTCTTCAACGACCAATACGATGACTAATCAATTGACCATCCTTAATCATTGTAAAGCGCCTTGAAAAGTTAACCCTGTTACTACCAAGTGTAAATTACCAATGACCAGAATTCGGTGAAATTTTGTGATCAAATTAAACAAAAATCAAGGTCTTGTATGGGGAGGGGGTCACAAAATTTCATCGAAATTTGATCATGGGTGTGGCAGGAGCAGCTATTCCAAGTATCTCTGGGGTCGTTTTGGACCCCATTGAGAGGAGAAGGGTAATCAGTCATGAACACAGCGACACAATAATCTTTCAAGTGCATTGTATTGTAGTATAATAAGCATGCAGACGTCTTATACGACCGGACTAGCATACTTCCTGTAGTGGGAAGGTGAACATTATTTTTTTATAGACATTAAGGTAAGCTTAGCAGATAAGTCAAACGCAGATTTGTAAACTTTTAAGTGAATAAATGTTGTGAGCATATCTATGGTTGTGAGAGTTGGATAACGAACAATTATAATATTTTAATACGAAGTAGGGATGTGCCAGTGAACAAGTTAATTATTTAAACAAATGATTTTTTTAAAATTTCGAATATCTAGTACATGTAGCTTGTCCAAAATTACCTAAAATGAAAAAACCCTGTTCTCTACTATACTAGAGTTTAAGTACAAAATCAGATAAATAAAATATTGCTTAAAATTGTTATGGAACATTACAATTTAATGATTTACTTATATCTAATTAATTATTTCTATAATGATAAGTATACAAAGCTAATCAAATTATTTGTATAAAGTATATAAACCTAAATGTTAAAAAAACGGTGGAGAAACTGATTATGTGAGAGATTGTTAGAATAAAAAAAACAATTAAAACCACAAAATTTCACTACTCTTGAGCTGGCTTTATTTATTTATTTGTTTGTTTCTATAGAAATCGATCTTTAAAAAAAAACGAAGGAAATGCCGAATAGAATAGAAAACGTCCAGTCGCAGACAACCCGGACGAACCACAAACACAATCAAAAGAAGCAACAAACTCGATTAACACCTATTAAAACACCTGTCCTTGAAAGATAACAATCCAGGGTCAAGATTCCAACTCTATAATATGGGGTAGCTATGGAGTTGATGTTTCAGGAATTGACAGATCCTTTGAAAACTAAGAGAGAGAAGAGAGTGAGAAAGAGAGAAAGTGAGTGAGAGAGAGAGAGCCACATCAAGTTAGCACATCACAAAATGACTAAAAGTAATGGAAATAAATTATGAAAGGAAACTCTGGAAAGTAAAGACAAGACATTTATCTTATTTACAAAATGCAATATTCAACAGTCAGTCATTCAAAAGCGCTGTCAAGAGTATTTTTGGCACAAATCGGATACGTCTATGTACAATTTGAGTTGAAAGGGCGAAGAAAAGCAGACGTGCCGCCGTTAAACTGAAGCTTCGACAGGGGAAAAAGAAATGAAAAAGAAAAGTCGACTCCCCCGTTATATTTAACAAGAAACGTGGTTTGTGTAAAAGTAATGTGATCAAGTAAGTAAGTAAGTAAGTAGTAGGTAAGTAAGTAAGTAAGCTAGTAAGTAAGTAAGTAAGTGAGTAAGTAAGTAATCAAGTAAGTAGGCAAGTAAGTGAGTAAGTAATTAAGTAAGTAGGTAAGCTAGTTGTCATCGTTAATCAGAGAGTTATCATCATTTCAGGTTCGAAAGAAATACTGTATACGACAAATCAATCAAACAACAGACAAGCAAGTGCCGCTAACAGCACAAGAACCGACATTAAAACACCATAAAGGCAAACATGCACAGCAACTGCTCCATTCAAATAGACTAGAAGATGACTATGACTGGATATAGGCTGTGAAAACGCATGCGAAAAACTACGAATATATTAATTGTGTGTGGAAACGCTAACATAGCAACGACGAAAAAATACGCCCTAAAGAAAGGAATAAAAGTATTTCTCATAAAAACAACTATGAAGACATAATCTCATAAATTCTGGAAAATACATTTTCTTAAAATTAACATTTAATTATTAATGAGGTAAGTAAAATTATTTTACTTAATTTAAAAAAAAACTAATTAAAACAACAGATCACATGATCTCCATTCAGACCTCTCTTTTTGCACAATAAAAAATCAATAACTCCTTCAATCTTCAAA
The DNA here is from genome assembly GCA_963978895.1 of Erpobdella octoculata. Classification (NCBI taxonomy): domain Eukaryota; kingdom Metazoa; phylum Annelida; class Clitellata; order Hirudinida; family Erpobdellidae; genus Erpobdella; species Erpobdella octoculata. The sequence goes on from OZ022239.1 coordinate 27,166,399, forward strand.
CAATCGATCCAGACTTGATTGACACATCCTTAACCACACCTTATTAATTGAGCCTGCTGCATGCAAAAGAAATTTTCTTAACGAAAAAACGACAAACAATACACTAATTAAAGCGACATCTTGGTTATTAAATAATTATCGACGAAACGTTATCTTCTCTCCCCTCCATCTCTCTCGTCACTGGCAGAGAGATGACCTGTCATCGCTGGCGGTCGATGCGGAGCTGTTGTTGAGGGTTGTCGTCGTGGTTACGGCCGAGGATGTGCTGACGACGCTCTGGGAGATCAGGGGATTCGTGCTGGAAAGGGGCGGATTCATGAAGGGGCTCCTCATCAGGGATGCTGATGTCTTTCCGTCGCACATTGCTTTGCTGCGAATCTGACTATGCCCGGAACCTGTACTCTCTGAGAGTGAAAAATTGAAAAAGTCTATAAACCATAAACAATCATTTAGTACATAAATAAACATTTAAATGAATAAATAAAACAAACAAATAGATGATAAATAGTAAAACATTAAAGCACATAACTAACCAGAACTGCTCTTGATGGTGTCAGCCCCGTTAGCAATAAGGAGACTGTCAAGACTCATGGCATCGTTAATGAAGTTGTACGGGGCCGGAGGTACGTAGTTGATGTTAGAAGGAACGATCGGGAATGCTGCATTGAAAGATTTCTGGGTGAAAGGACCCCAGGCTGACTGGGGCATGGACGGCGGCCCGAGCGTGTCGTAGATCCTCAATTCCGTACCGTCACCCTCGAGATCGAACTCTTCTGCAGAGAGCGGCACAGGAACAGGAACTATAATAACAGCAACGAACAAACAAATTGAATAAAACATTAGAATTTCATCAACACAACACACACTAAGAACGTCCAGAAATCCGCGGCAACAGAAGCAGCTCGTTTAATGGAGATTCGGATACAGGTAAGTTCAAGCTGATCTAACATGACTTTTATTCAATTTAAAAAATTTCTAACTTAAACCGGTCCAGCTAAAACTCAAACTATTTTATGTGACAGACATTAATTACACTTGGAATAGTTACACTTCCAGCAAGACATTACAAGATGAACTGTGACACCAAGTCACGTTTTAGCGATTAAGTTCACGATACATTATTGCAAGGTTGTTTATGCAATTTGTTTTTTTGCTATTTATGAAAATACATAAACTATATCCAACTGCCTCATTAGTTCAATTTCTTGGACTCAACCAAACCTAAACAATCATTAAACTTTGCAGTAAATACCCAATGTCTTTATAAAGCAAGCGTTTGTCAAACTATATTACAAAGCTGCTACTCAATTGACCAACATAGGAAGAAATAGAAACTAATCAACCCAACAAGTAAAGACATTTTTCTTCCAATATAATTAACATTGCAGCACAGAGGTGGACACGGGTTGGATTGAATAAATATTTAAATAAAATCGGATTCAACCTCCAACCAAGCCACGTCCACCTCTACTGCAACATACTATCACAGCCGCCCGTACTTGCACCGTAAATCACGAACCCTAGTTTGAATTGAGATCTCGTCATAGTTGATCATTCGGACAAAACCACAGTAAAAAATCGTCACAAAAATTTAGGCCATTTTAAAACAAGTAAAGGAAAAAACAAGTTTTTTAACACAAACTTTAATTTCAAATACAATTAAGAAATACAAAAGATGTTCAAATTAAGTTTTTTTTTGTTTGTTTTAATTGAATCATGTATTGTCATCCAATCAGGCTTGTTATCAAGACCACTGAACCCAAGACCAAGACCAAGATTTTTATTTGTAAGGCAAGATCAAGACCAAGATTTTTATTTGCAAGGCAAGATCAAGACATATTGAGAAAAGAATGAGTTTAAGGCCAAGATTTTGTAAAAATCATCCAAAAAGAAGACGTCTTAATAAACTTTTTTCAACTAAGAAACTGAAGCATGAAAAAGTCAATAACTAAATTAATAAACTGTTTAAAATTTAAACTGTTGTTATTTTAAATGTTTATTGCATTTAGTAAACACAAGTTCAGATAACAATGTTTGTCCTAAACAAGCTCGATTTGATCTTATGAATAGATCTCCATGACTAAATATCCGCTCCATTGGCGCTGAAGCTGCTGGTCCACATAATATCTTTTCAAATAACGAGCCCAAAACTTTCAATCTGTCATCATTTTTTATTTTTGTAGCCAGCAGTTCCCACTACATGCTGCTTCAGAGTAAAGCACTAATAGCAATTCCACATATAACATTAGTGTTGCTGTAGCTGATGTTTTTTCAGGTTCTTTTACATTTTCTTGTGAGAAAACTACCTTTTTGCCAAATTTCATCAAGATCACTCCAGCGGTTCAGATTTCTATAAAGGACAAACTCACAGACAAATACTCATTTTTTATATATAGATAAGCATTGATGTAAACCAGTGGCAAAAGTGGTAAAAAAGTGATTATTGTTGCCAGCAAAGTGTTGTAAACAAATCATTTGAATCTTTGAATCATGTCATTTTATTTAATTAACTAGAACGTTTTTGACTTATTTTCAATTCATAATTAATAGAAGGAACAATATTTTAGACCAAAAAATGTGTCGATGTATCACTTTTTTAAACTAACAGAAGGTTGTTAATTCCTCGAAGGTCTACATCTTGTTTGTTTTTCATCACCACACCAAATTGAGCTTGCTCCAATATTTTTAATGGTTAAATTAAATGTTCCATTGAAATTAAATCAGAATCTTTTAAACGGCAAAATCAGACTTGTTATCCTTGTTAAGGTCTTGGAATTGATCTTGGACCAAGACGTTTGAGTCCAAGTCCAAGATCAAGTCCAAGACCTTAACACACAAGATCGAGATTAATTATTATTAAATGTTTATTTATAATGTGCTTTTTAAATTAAGTCACAAAAGCGCGTCGCATCAAATCATAATGTTAAGAATAAAGTTCAGTCTTGAGCAACTTCCTGAAACCACCAAGGTGCACTCACCTGACGGGGGGCAGACGATGACGACCGTGTAGTAACACTGTTCAGAGAATGAAAGTTTGTTGACAGTATGTTTTATTAGACCCCTCTTGAGCAGACTGCAGGCAAACTTGCGAGCCTCCCTACGATCTGAGAATCCTTCCACGTGTGTGTGCAACCATGTTACCAAATCTGAACCTGCGATAGAAACGGTTTAAAAATTTTTTTTTAGCAAGTTTATACCGGTTTAAATTAATATTCAACACATAGAATTTCATTCATAGTTGCAGTTTATACAAAGACGTAATTTTCGGATTATTCTAAAAATCATGAAAACACCTTAAACTGAAAAACTTTTGAGCATCCTTCAACACTGTGCTTTCAAGAACACAAGCACACCTCATAACAAAATCTTTTTCACCGAGTCAAAACCGCACGTGGACAAACACTACAAACCGCACTTGGACAAACACTACAAACAACACGCAGACGAAACTCCGGCCAACCTATAAAGGCATTCGGGATGGTGATTTTGAGCCACGTCCGATCTCTTATTTCGAGTCCAGAATCGGGCTGCAGCATCGCCCGGACAATCAGATGCGGATCCGTCGAAGAGGTCAGCGGACCGACGTCTAAAGCTGTAATGACATCAGATTTCTATTAAGTCGCAGATTTTTATTTTTTTTCAAAATAAAAAAAATATCATACACTTAGAAGTGATGAGTGTATTTGACAGTGTCGGCGAATAACTTCCAGTTCGTTCCGCTGTTGAAAAAATTAAATTACGAAGTTCCCAGGTGAAAAAATAGGTTCAGAATGTAACATCACAAAGTCAAATATAAAATAAAAATGATATATAACTGAACGTATTTATGTAGGTTTAAAAGTGATATTTTTAAATTATACGCGAAAAAGTTTTTTCGTTACCTGTAAATTCAGGAATGGACGACATGACGACACCATTCGAGGGCCCACAAATCACAGACGGCGGTGGACCCAGACGCCCGTACATGGCTCTCACGGCTTCGGTATGGGCCACCCAGGCAGACGGATCGATAGGACGAACGGGTTCCTGTCTGGGAGCCATCATGTATCCCTTTGGACTGGGGTCCCAGCACTTTGCAACTACCAATGTCACGGGACTGGAAAAAAAAGAGAGAAATTTAGTTAATCAAATATCGGCTAAAAAATATGAATTTATTAATATTATTATTACATAGCAGATAACTTTATTAAATCCATATAAATAGAAAGAGAACCTAGCTACACTAAGTAGATGATTTTGTATAAAATAAATCTAAGATAAGAGTCAAAAGGAACAAAAAGATTAAAAAAACCCATAAAATGGTTATTAATTCTTTCATCACACAACTATTAAGCTAATAAGTTTAATATTTTTATAAGACCCACAACCAAATATAGAAATTTAAAGAGGAGAAGCAAACCCCGGTCTCTGTGCTGCAGATCTGAGGGCGTGGACGGCCTCATCATTGGACATGTCCTCAAAACTAACTCCGTTCACTTCAAGGATCATATCCCCCGGCTCGATGCGGCCATCAAGAGCAACTGCGCCTCTGGAAAAAATGAAAAATCTTCCAGATTAACAAATCCATTAAAGGAAATGTAATTTTTTTATCTTTCTAATTACAATTACATATGTAATTTTTTTTATTTCTAATTCCATTGAACATTTCCATCTGTAGTTTACGCTGGTCAAGTTCCTTGTGGGAATGTTCAAATAATCACATTTTAAATTATTTTCATCAGCAAGAACAATATATGAACAACATTACATTCCTTTTACGTTGTTGTATTCTATTACATTCTTTTACATTGCTCTACACATGTCATCTTCCTTTACATTGTTTTAAAATATTACATTCCTTTACATTGTTTTATACTATTACAATCCTTTACATGGTTTAACGCTATTACATTACTTTACATTGTTTAATGTTATTACATTCTTTAAAAATGTTTTACACTATTACACTTCTTTACATTGTTTTATGCTATTACACTCCTTTACATTGTTTTACAGTTATTACATTCCTTTACATTGTTTAATGCTACATTTCTTTCTTCAGTGACCCAGATCAGATTACTGTTTTCCTAAACAACATAATCTGCAGCTTACAATCTTTTAAATTACATGTGCTTTCATAATGGAAAACAAGTCATGCAGATTATAATATGATGTATAAAGAAAGAGGCAGTACACTGCTCGCTGGCACATATATATCAGTCTGATGAAAAACAAGAAGATAGAAAAACAGTATGTATATATATATATATATATATATATATATATATATATATATGCAAGTTATAAATCATCTTTCAGAGACAAATCAAAGTGAAATAAAACAAAACATCCATGAGATGAGGAGGCAGCTGAAAAAACACCACATTTCTACATTTCTATCAACTGGGTCCGCTCTATAAATAACCTTAGAAATCTTCAGCTGAGTATTATATTACTATTACTATTACTATTATCATAATTATTCCCGATGAAAATAATTATATGTAACTAATAATACAATTTCAATCAATTTTTCAGGCAAACCCACTCACATATGATCGAACTGCTTAAAAAAAACTGATAAAACCTTGATTATCTTTATATTATTAGAACACGCACACTCACACAAGCATGCACATAAATGGATGGTTCAAGTTAGCAAACACCAGCCTTTCTTTCTTTCAGAATCATACACTATACACACAACAGTATAACAAACAAACAGCTGCCTCATATCAATCTAATGATGGTTAACAATTCCTAAACATCAGCCACTGGGAAACTCATGGCATTTTTCAACGATTGCTCAGCATAGGTCACAGGTACTTTTTTTGTTGTTGAAAAGTTATACGTAAACAAGCAAAAGATTCCACAAATTACAAGAAATCATTTGGAAAAAATATTTAATTAGGTGCTTTAATTATTATATATTACAATTAATTATGATTAGCTAAGTAAGGAGGTAAGCCGACCCTTTCATTATGGACCCCACGTAAATCCCTCCGTCGCCTCCCTTGTTCGTCTGGCCCACGATGCTGATGCCTAGAAAGTTCACAGTATCTGAAACAAATAAAATAAATAAACACACTTATAAGCATCCAGTATTCGGCCACACACACACACAGTACCCATTGGCTTTATTTATTTACAATGCACAAGCCAGCAATGAAGAAATCAAAAGATCCATATAATCAATTACCCATGTTGAGCGTCACGTTGATGACATTCAGCGACATTGTCGAGTCCGTGATGCTGCTCATGGAGGACGCCTTGAGATGAACCGAGAAAAAATATTTATTGAAAAACAAACAAGAAAAAGACAACAAGACAGCCAGGTAAGCAGAATTATTACAGGAGAAAAGTAAACCGAGCAAGGACATTCTGAAGTTTTTCACAGAGAATCTGAATTTTTTTAATGAAAACCCAAACAAGGAAGATTCAGGGAAATGATGATACACACAAATACTATCCACTTAATAACAACTATTTCATCAAGGCCACACCCTCAATCTCATTTCATGGTCGTAATTTATTTACATCTTTTTTTTAATACACAATATTTACTTCTTCTAGGGACCCGAGCACACTCTGGTACAAGCTAGAAATTCATAACCATGGGAGGATTTATTATTTCTCAAGCATGCAAGGAGAAGAACTCCTCATTAGACCTACTTAGCATCCAGTTTCAGAGGAAGAAGAAGGATAAAAAGAAGAGTAAAACATTATTATTATTATTATTATTATTATTATTATTATTATTCTATTATTATGATTATTTTACTGTTATTATTATTATTATCATTATTATTATCATTATTTTATTATTATTCTTATTATTTTTATAATTATTATTATTGTTGGAGCACCTGGCTGATTGGTGGCATGCGGTGGCGGAACTTCTTCTTTCTATTTCTTGCGTACATCAGCGAACGACCGGTTGCTCCTGACACGCTGGAGAACCTGATGATTTGAATAAATGAATTAAAAAAGCTTTAAATAAATAAAATTACTTAATAAATAAAATGACGATTTAAATATATTAACAAATAGAAAGATTTGAATAAATAAATAAGATTTAAATAAATAAAAAAACTTAATAAATAAATTTATGATTTAAATATATTAATAAATAAAAAGATTTAAATAAAATAATAAATGAAAGATGTCTAAAGAGTAGAAATATTGTCAGATTTATAAGACAGTAAAAAGTGCTGCATTTTAATCACAAAATAATATTGTCCCACTAGAAACATTTAGCAGAAATCTACAATAAAATGACTCATTGGATGTAGCTCAAGAAACTACCAATACAAAACTCAAAAATTACAATACATATGTACAAGATCTAAAAAACAAAATACACTTACTGTAATGTTGGTAGATATTATAGGTTATAGCAGACCAGAATTATATATAAGAATACATTTACTGTGTGTGATGCAGGTATGTACAATAGGTGTACAAAATAATACAGGAATGCATTTAAATCTTTCAAGCTCATTATTTTTTTTAAACAGCAAAATGTTACTATCTTTCAAAATTTGAGCAAATACATTAATTAAGTACACCAATCTTCTGAACATGTTTTTTCAATTATAGTAGTTGCTTGCTGCAATTTTAAGGCCAGAGTATGTTCAGAGCAGTATCATCTGTTAAATGATCCATCAAAAATACTGATCAGAATCAAACCAAAACAGTGATTTTTTAAAACAATCTGTTATCATGTTCCATTTTATTATCTGAAGTGACAGCTGACAATGCAATGAATCAAGTTTGTTTTATTACCTGACTAGTAGATAACCGGTCAAAAATATGATGGATTTTTTTAAACACCAGCATAAACAATAATGTTCTTGAATATTTAATCAATTTGGTGATTGCAGCGCCGCCTATAGGCATCATGCGGAGGTTTTAAAATATGTACATTACTTTCACATATACAAACATACACACATACTTCCATACAACCATGCATACATACATACATATAGACATTCATACAAACACAAAGAAGTACGATTATGTATGTTGATCATTTTGGAATTACCAGATGAAAAAGTGACAAAGCTTTTAATAGAAGACGCTGGTAGCAATCTTTTCGATGCAAAAACAAAAAACTTGGAATGTTACAAATTTCAGATGATAAAGCATTAATCGGGTTAATTTATTACTGCAATAAATATATTTAAGCAGGGTTAATCCACCCTGAATTGATGAACCTTTAAATTTTTAATATCCAGATTCCTGTCACAAGTATTTCATGCAAGTCTAATTCGTAACAAACCCTTTTAGTCATGTGATAAAGACATCAATAGCGAAAATGCAACATCAATGTTTATCCGAAATGCATTCTCAATGCATGAATGCATGGCTGAAGAACAACTCCACGATGCATCAACATGCTCAAGGAGAATAAATTGAACAACAACACTCCAGATGTATAATAATAATAATAATAATAATAATAATAATAATAATAATAATAATAATAATAATAATAATAATAATAATACAACTTGTAACGGGCCATATGTCAACAACCTGCTTTGCGTGTCGTCCGTGTCGATGACGCTGACCGACTCGATGTCACTCGTCGTGACGGATGAGGCTCCGTCGAAGTTCATCCTCTGGACGTACGGCTGTCGCGGCAGGTTGCTGAGCGTTCCAACTGTTAATAAGGAAAAATTTCTTTGTCAGTAAAATCAACTTTAAAAATTCGTCATAATAAAGAAGTAGCCATGCTCCTGGGAAAAAAATGGGTCTGCAGCATGAAGGAATACGAAACGATTTTGTGGCACATGATGATGATGAAAATTCCAACCTTTTCTGCTGCTGAGCAGTGTGTCGGTATCGGCAGGAGGGTCGTATATGACGCTCTCTTGATCCGTCGTGGCCGCACTAAAAGAAATTTAATAATAACCATTTAAAATTAATCTAGAAACATTTAAATCAAAAAAGGTTTTAATTTAAAAATAGAACAACAAGTAAAACCGAACAAGAAAATTTTTTTAGAGATAAAAATACCTAAAAATGAGATCACCAGTCCTGCATTGTTTATAATGCAATTAAGAACAATGAAAGCAAAAATGCACCTGTTGGCTCCAACAATAAAAATAACAGACGGAGGCTTACTAATATGAAGGTGGCCTGCTATTCCCGATCCCAGCAGTCCTTTCCTTGGTGGTGGTGGTCTGATCTCCAGCAGATTTGGGCTGGGAGGAAGGGCCCTGGTTTTCAGAGGAGTGCGTGCTACTATCGGCTGTTACCAGCTGAAATGAGATGAGAGCGATTTGGTTAATTGCAGATGATTCCACATTGGGTGAATAGAGAAAAACTAGCTAATGTGGTCATCATCATCATCATCATTGCCATCACCACCATCTTTATCATCATCATCACCACCATCATCATCCTCGCCATCATGCAGGTTAAAGGCAGGTTTGTAATAAATACAAGTAATTTATTTTTTATCTCTTTGAAATGATATTCTATATCGTTTCGGTTGACGTATGAATAATTACAAAAAATACAACAAAAATAATAAAATAAATATATAAATAAAACAATCTTCGTGGGGAGCCAAAGATTATTTAAAAAAAAAAGTTATATTCTCTTTATTATATACAAATTCTCCAATCCTTAAAGGATGATTATAAGATTAACTTTCAGCTCAACTGAAATGAATTAAAGTAAAAAAAATCTTTTTTTTAAATGTTTTGCTAACTTTTAACTACCTTATTACTTATTAATATTAAGAAACGTATAAGAAAATGTAAAACATGGTCCGTTAAATAAATTAACAAACATTAAAGCGTGATTTTTAATTCAAACATGAAAGGTATTTTCCTGTAAATAATGCAAGCCAGTAAAAGTGAAGTAACCTATTTACGCTCAACAACAAACAAAAAACCCTCTTCGCCAAAAATAAACACAAAACATTCTTCCCTCAACAGCACTCTCCTCAATATGTGTTGTTTTCCAAACACAGTGGCTGTCTCTTTCTAATTTAGAAAATTATTCCCACTGTTAACCTTCAAGTGCTTTTATAATCTTAACTGGCCAATATCTATGAGTTCCAGTCTTGAAGAAGATACATGCAATCTTAAAAAAAATGCATACAACAATCTAACCCTCCTCATATAAAACCACATTAGCCTACAAAACGATAAATTCTCCTCATATCTTATGGAGAGAAAAGATGCATGAAAGTTCTTAAATTGTTTTTTTTAAAACATAATCTTACAACGTTTTCATGAACAAAAACTTATTAAAGTGAAGAAATTAAAAAGAAGAAAAATAAAAGGACACAAACAAATCGTTCATGAGAAACCATATAATTAAATAAATATTGCCAGAGATATGTCAGGATGCACTGAAAAATGTAACTCTATAGTTTTAAATCTGAGTCATCATAACCATCATCATTGGAAGCAGCATGCATATATGAATATTCATATGATCTACAGGCCTCGTGATTTGCCGATAAATATAACTGAACACAAGAAGAAACACTGAAATAAAGTAGGTTTACAATACAAAACATGTATTAATGTATTAGTCCATAACATGGATTAGTGGTTAGTTAGTTATCCTCATCATTGTCATCATTACTTAAATCAACATCCACCACATAACTAATTGTCAACAGTAGCTGTTCCATCAACCACAAAGTAAGTAAGTAGGATTAAAATTTCATTCCAAAGAATGTATCTTCTTCAGCCGGTTAAAACAACTATAAAGAAGAACCATAACTTAGCAGAACAAAGCACATAATATACATAATATAAAGCCCATAATATAAAGCACATAATATAATGATACATAAGATGGGAAGCAGTTTATTTTTAAAATAAATAATTGAAATGGAAAAAATCATCTCTAAAAATTTTCTCCTTATGAATGTCATCGATTTGAAAGATGGTATCAAATGTGAAAATGAAATGCTATTAAATTCTGCAATCAGCCTGCCTGAACAGTTAAACAGTATTGACAAAGAAAAGAAGAAATGTCAAGGACTGTCAAAATTTAAAGTAAACAAATCCACAGCACTCCAGTTACCACAAAGTGAAATGTATGGATTACATTCAGTTTGCTTTTTAGTTACCATAAGAATAATTGAATTATATATTTCCATAAGAATTACATATAAATATATTTCGCTGGTTGGTATGGCCAGTTATTGATGCAATATTGCAAACGAATCATATTTTAATTTAATAAAATCCTACTGAAAGCTCTCTGAACTGTGAATAATTTATTATGATTGTGCACCATTATGGGTACATGGAACGCTTGCATGGGTACATGGAGTACTTGCATGGGTACATGGAGCACTTGCATGGGTACATGGAGCACTCGCATGGGTGCATGGAGCACTCGCATGGGTGCATGGAGTACTTGCATGGGTACATGGAGCACTCGCATGGGTGCATGGAGCACTCACATGGGTGCATGGAGTACTTGCATGGGTACATGGAGCACTCGCGTGGGTGCATGGAGCACTCACATGGGTACATGGAGCACTCGCATGGGTACATGGAGCACTCACATGGGTGCATGGAGTACTTGCGTGGGTGCATGGATCACTCACATGGGTACATGGAGCACTCACATGGGTACATGGAGCACTCGCATGGGTGAATGGAACACCAACATAGGTACTGAACACTCCTGGCTTAACAGGAAATATAAACAATTTAAAAATAAATTAGATAAAAATCTCATACTCCTGGAATATCAAATATCATCAGTCTATATTAAAAGCTCTGCCAATAGAAGCCCCACATAAAACACTTGTAGAGAGATAAGAAGATAAAAGAATTAAAGTTATGTTCCATCTGTTCAGCATCATCTCTTCTTTTCTGATGGACAAAATATCCACACAAAAAAACTTAAAATATTTTTAGCAAACTTTTAAAGCATAAACAAATAAATATTTTTAAGGCACTATAAATAATAAATGTATTTTATTTAAAAATTCCGCTTTTGTTTATCATCAGGTTTGTGTAATGCTACTAATGCTATAAAAACTCCCCCCATCGGAGTTTTAAACTAAATCAATTTGTCTCCTTCTATCAATATCACTGTAGGAGACCAAATAAAATAGTAAATCTTTTAAACTGTCTTAATATTGAATACTTAAACAGTATCATATATCTATAGCGTAGACCGCCCGACCTACCCACCTACCACACCAACATGCCTACCTACCGTAACCACCCACCCACCCACCTACCTACCACACCAACCATGCAATAAATGATGACCTTAACCTAACAATAAAAAAATCCAAGTCATCCTAGCACAGCAAAAAAAATGAAGGACATTATGCAGCAGCCCAGGATGAGATGAAACATAAACTCTGCACTCTTTGATTATATTTTCAGATGGAGAGAAGAAGGCTGAAAGACTGAAGCTGCCTTGCATGAAGGTTGCAAACCATTTGTCTCCAGCTCCTTCTAAAATGTTCCAGCTTTCAGTTCTGTTGGTTCACAAGACAGATAAATAACTCAGAAAGCCCCAACAGACAAGTAAAGTAGTGTGACATAAACATAAAACTACCTACCTACCACATGCCATTGCTCAATAGTAAGACTATCAGCTAGAAGAAATTCAAGGCGCTTACTGGTAATGGTATTAATATACACTGTGAACACATAACTTGTACTTGATCTCCTTTCTTGTAATGGTATTAATACACACTGTGAACACATAACTTGTACTTGATCTACTTTCTTGTAATGGTATTAATACACACTGTGTACACACAACTTGTACTTAAGGTACTTTTCAGGAAGAAATAACAAAAATCCTAATGAAAATGATACCAGAAAAAAAAAATCTTCTTGAATCCAGCAAAGGCCAACAAGCAACTTATTCGGGGTACCAGCTGGAGCAGCCCGTTGAGAAATGAAGTGTCAGCACAGGGAAAGATCACTTGCTGCCTCTCCAAACATGATCCGACTTTGTTTTACGACGTCGTTTTTTTCAAGTCGATAAAACGCAACGAGCCAAAAAATATGCGGATAATAGAAAAATAAAAAAAACTTATGTAAATATAATTTAAATTGGAGTAAAATATGTGATTCAAGAATATTTATCAGCTGAGCATGCAAACTGAAAATGATAACAAAACTTTAAAAAAGAGATGTTAACATAAAATCAAAACTAGAACTCAACAAAAATGAATTTGTATTTATAAATAAATTACCATTTTTAAATTATAATTATTATGAATTACTGTGCTTTAAAGTGTATAATTTTTCTTATTTAATGTGAGCAGCAATTTTATAGGAATGTTCTCTCTTGTAGCAAATTGGACTGAAATACCTCAGAAGCAAGGATTTTTTGAGGCTACAAAATTGTTTTAGAGGGCAAATCAAATATCCTTCCTCAGTTTTCCGGCCATTCAGGCCAGCTGGCTACACAGCCGATTAGTAAAAGAGTTTGATCAACATCTTCAAAATTGAGAAGTGGAACAGGATCAACAGGAGCACAACTCTGGTCAGAGAAAAAATTCGTAGCAATAGCGGTTTTGTTTCCATGAATAGAAAAGAAATTTGCTAGCAAATATAAACAAACAGTCAACAGCTCTGTCAACACAACAACCTGGCACACAATAATATATCAAGCATACTGGTTAATAGACATGAGTAATAAGAGACAGAGAAAGAAAGAAATATAGAAATTCCACATTGGGATATTATTTCTATGGATATAAAAATTTAATAGTGAAATTAAAGAGCTGGAATATTTCAAAAACAGATGTTATTCTTATTTTAGAGAAAAAAAACTATTTATATACACAAATTATTATTTTACCATTCAACTCTTACAAAAACGGCAAATATTTGCACAGTAGAAAATAACCAGTTCGAGTATTTATTTGGAAACGTTTCTAATCTCTGATAAATATATAAATAGTAATAAATACATACAAATATGCGATTATAAGAGTTTGAAAAGTTCTTTTAATTAATATAAGAAGCTGTTTATATTTTAACACAATAACTCCCTCCTCCAGTAACCTTTAAAATAACATTAGGAGGCCACCAGCACTGTATAAACAACATGCCAGCATATAAAGATGCATTTATTATTTAAATAATCATCAATAAATAAACATTGAATAAATATTAAAAATAAATAAATAAATGGATGAATTAATTAATTAATTCATGAATAAATAAATAAATAAATAAATGAATGAATGAATGAATGAATTAATTAATTAATTAATACATGAATAAATAAATAAATAGATAAATAAATAAATAAATAAATAAATGAATAAATAAATAAATAAATAGTAAGCAAATACCCATGAAACAACTCTTCCATTGAAGCAGGGCAGTTTGGCATCATCATCAATCAACTCTTCTTTAACAACTCTGAAAAGTAAACAAGCAATTAAATTTTTAAGGAAGACCACAAGAATTTGTTGCTGCTGTTGTCACTATTAAAGAAAAATGAAAAGCATTTCAACATTCCTTAAATTCACTAAAATAAAATAAAAAAATAATAACGGCTAATTTCTCCACTCGAATTTTCTTTTTAAATTCATTTAAAACGCTCCAGGGCTAAATGAGTTTATGCACATACGAATGCAATTATGACTTTCTTTTTGTTTTTTGAGAAAAAAGAATGGCTTTGCAAAAAAATATGCATTTCTTATCAATCCAGTTCAGTTGGACTAGATTTTCTGCTCCATCTTACATCCATTACCATAATTGCCCGACCAATAGTAATTGCTGTCTTGCCTGGGTTCGCCCCATTTAAAAAATTAATCATTTAAAGTAATTTATAGTTAAATCATTCTAATCTGGATGAAAAGTCTCCAAGTGGAAGCGATTGGAAATGAACCGATAAGAAAGTAATATAAGAGAAGCACACACACACACACATCTATACGGAGAGAGAGAGAGAGAGAGAGAGAGAGAGAGAGAGAGAGAGAGAGAGAGAGAGAGAGAGAGAGAGAGAGAGAGAGGATTAGCAATTCAATCAGAGACATGTCACCCATGAGAAAAAGAATTGAACGTTTGTGTGATTCAAAGATGTCACACTGCATTAGGCAGACTCCCCCCTCCTCCTCCAAGATGAATCACGCTGGCGCAAATCATAACATGACCGCTCCTGTCACAAAACTTTATGCATTTCTACATTCATTCTCTATCATTCATGGATCCTCCATTCAAACAATTATGAATTCATTCATCTGAAACATGCCTTGAATTTGCATTCATTCCTAACTTCTGCATGAATATGTTCCCCCAATTCAACATGTATGCATGCATTCATCTGAAACATGTGTGCATTCACCCAATTCAATATGCATGCATTCATGCATTGGTACATTCAAACAAGCATGCATATATTTATCTTAAACATGTGTGCATTCATTCATCTGAGACATGTGTGCATTTATCTGAAACATGTATGCATTCATCTGAAACATATGTGCATTCATCTCAAACTTCTGCCCATTCAGTTCATCTAAACATGCATTCATCTGGACAGGCACTTGTGCATTCATTCCTCCAAACATCTATGAACTCATTCATCCAAACATGCATGCATTCACTCATCCCAAAGCAATATGCATGTGTGTATACAATACATATACACATACTATGTATGTATGTATGTATGTATGTATGTATGTATGTATGTATGTATGTATGTATGTATGTATGTATGTATGTATGTATGTGTCCATTCATCCCAAGCTAGTGCTGACATTCTTCTCCAGGTAATGAAACACTTCCATTTTCAATCTCATAAGAAAGACGATCCTATGCTTTCTATGGCTGATAACAAGCTTATAAATTTCTAATTATATAACACATACACACACATACACACCAATGAATAGAAGAATCAGCAATTCAGTTCTCTGCATTAAACAGATTAATTTTAAAATATAAAATGAGATTAATTTTAAAATATAAAATGAGAATAAAAAAGACAAGTAACTAATGATCCCATCGCATCGGGACAGGAGACAAACACACACAGTTCCACTGAGACACAAATTCATAGAGATTCAAGGCCACAGAAAGAAAAAACTCTACAAATATAAAATGAAATCATTATAATCAAAATTTGTTTAAAAAAATGAATTGGTAAAAAAGAAATCAAAACTACATATTCACCTTGTAGTATTCAAAATATAAACAAGTATGGTAAACATACACGAGTATTGTAAGCTTGAACTATTGTAAGCTTGTACTATTGTAAGCGTAAACAAGTATTACATGGTAAGCATAAAAAAGTAATATAGTAAATAAATTTCAAGGAATAGTATTGTCAGCACAAACAAGCACCGTGAACCGCAAACAAGCATAAAAGAGTACTGTAAACTTGTTAACGCAAACTAGTAGTAATTTAACTGTAAACTAGCAGTAATTTGACTGTAAACTAATAATATTTAACTGTAAGCTAGTAGTATTGTAAAAGTGAAAGTGTAGTGTTGTAAGTGCAAAAGAGTTTCAAAATGTAAAAAGTTCTATTGAAAATGTAAAAAAGTACCAGTATTCTAAATGTAAAAAAGCCGTATTGTAAATGTAAAAAAGTCGTATTGTAAATGTAAACAGGTATTAGTATTCTAAATGTAAAAAAAAGTAGTATTGTAAACAAACAACAATGTCAAAAAACATTAAATATAACAGTGTAGCTGTCATTAAAAAAACCAATTAAATAAGGCAAACAGCCAAAATGTCATATGGTGAGTTTAACAGCCATCACAAATGATTGTTTTATCCATTTGTCAAAACAGAAAGAGCACGAACATTCCAGAAAAGCATCATAGGTGGCAAACATGGAAACAAACACAGGTTTTGAGCATACCAACTCTCCAGTACATGATTTATATCTATTATAAATATAAACATGTGGCTGTATAACAAACCACACTCACACACACATACACTCACACACACATACATACACACACACACCTGTATGTTTGTGTCTGTCTGTGCATTATTCTAAATTTAATAATAAAATATATTGATAAAAAGACAAAACAAGGTTTTTATATTAATATCTCTCAAAAGCTATACAAACTGCAAGTCTCAACATAAACTCAGCACACCTTTACCACAACTCCCAACATTCCCAAATAAAACCCCTGGAATGAACACCTGATGCCTTCCAAGTCTTATCATTCCATGAGACAAAAACACTTCCTTCTCTAAATAGTCAAGCTATCCATCAAATATGCACTGAAGGTTCAATCCTTGCATGTTCCAAGTGTTCCAAGTTTTGAATTTTTGATGAACGGACAGCTTTAAGCAATTTATATCTAATTAGACAAATAATATTCCGCTTTTAGTGAAACAGTAACATGTTACACTGACAAACAAACATTATAATTATTATAAATAACTTATAAAAAAAAACTGTTTCCACATCATATATTCATTCATTACAAAAACCAAGTAGTTAATTAATTAAGCTGCTTAATTTAAGGAGATCTAGAAGTTTATTAGTCAAAAAAAGTCAAACAGCAATAAAATAAGTCTATAATAACTTCTATGATCTGCTTCAAACTTCAAGCTGAAAATTTTACGGATGACGTACTGTCATTTTGTGATGCTTACCGCTTTAGCTTCATTTATTAACCAAGTGACATAACAATATTGACTTTAATCTGATTTATATATTTTAGATTAACAAATTAACTTCTTGCTAAAGTTAAAAAACTAGTTTGACTCTGGAAAGTAGACATCTGAAAACTCAAACGATAAAAAATTACTATGCTAAACTTAATATGTAATTAAAAATCATAATCATTTTTTTCTGCTGGAATATCAATAAAATAGCTTGATCATGATCATCTTATAATCAATCTATGGGCCTGATTATTTACATGAAGTGACTAAAAATTATGAGATCTATGTCATAACGATATTCAGATAAACAAACCAAAATAAAAATAATTACCCAAAATCGTCATCCATCGACTTGAAGAAAAATTTGTAAGCAGGTCTGTTGAGTGCATTTTTAAAATCTCCCAGCGTAACTTTATCGGACGACACCGGCAGCTTAATAAGATAAGGTGTATCTTCATCGTCGATGTGATAAATAATTTTTGTTTCTTCTGACGTGATTGTGGTAGTCATTTTGTGAAAAAAAATGAAATAAAAATTTTGAAGAGTTTTTCAACTTAAATTTCCGATTCTATCCATAGCGCAGCAGATCAAATGCACAGGACAAAAACCATCCGAAATCTAAACATGTAGCATGGCTGGCAAAGAACTTAATATTCAAATATTTATAACGTTAACAATTGACTGTTTTATGTGAATTATTTTATGTTAAATTTTTAAAATTGTTTTAATTTAATTTTAGTATGTCAGAATATAAAGATAATGCGTGACCGAAGTTGAGATACAGAAGAGAGTTCGATTTCGTCAGTAGGGGTCATCCATAATCCACACATAACATAACGCAATTTTTGACCCTTCTCCTCTTATCAAACCATGAGCGCCCGCAAGGGGGGCAAGGGGAGGGGCATTTGACTCCTCCATGGATTTTTGGTTTAAATTTTTTTAGACAAAAATAGACAAAATATTTATAATTAAAACATTTATAATTAATTGTAACAACTGTGACTCCTTCTATTGTTATATCGATATCATCATTATCATTATCTTTTGGGGATGCATCATCCCGATGCTCTACTTTTTACTCTATTCACGTTTCTCTAAACACTATGATTCGTGGAAATTATCCAGAATAACTCACCCACCACTGGTTAAATAGTTTATTCTAAGTATAATATTTATTTAAGCATGTATTAGCTAATAAGCTCATGTATAGCTGTTTTCTGTAAAGCCTTAAAGGTACACAAATTTCTATCCAACAATGACAATTTGGCTTTGTAGGAGATATAAACCTTTCCAACTAAAGCATTTTTGTAATTTTCAGCGTGTTTTTAAAACATTTTAAATATTTTATTATGATGTAAAGCAAAATAAAGTTAACCGAAAATTGTACTCTATATACAATATATTCAATTTTAAACAAAAAATTTCAAAAATGTTTTTGGGGCTCAATTGAGCCCCAAGACCTTACACAATTTTTGAAAAAAAAGAATAAATTTGAGAGAGAATATGAGATAAGAGGCGAAGAGAAAAAATAAAAAGATTGCCCCCTGCAAAAATTCCTGCGGGCGCCCATGTGTCAAACGTCATGAAAAGTCAAACCTTTTTCAAATATGATATGATGACAGGATGCCGTAACATTCTCCACCCAAAAAAGACGATTTTATAAGAAGTCAAGGACATTTTTAACAAAAAATATTGAACAAGATAGATAGGTACCTATTCTGTAAAAATAACTGTTGGTTTAACTAAAGATCATGTGTTTTACCTAATAATAAATAGTAATAGTAATTAGTAAACTGAATTTATGAAAGACCGTTGATTCATGTGGACTAACTCGCAGCTTCCCTGTCATCTGTAAAACATGGAACTTTGTAATAAAGGTGTAATAAAATCACGTTTAAAATGTCTCAAGTTTTGTTTCAAATAAAGTTCCTCATGTTGGAAAGTAGGGCATTCCAAATAATGCCCGTTGATGCATGTCGAACAACTATAATGGTCGATGGTCATGCGCTGTTCTCATTTTTCTCATCTCACCTGCGTAAGTTATTCGTAAGCCCTAGTTCAATCAGCTGGTAGCTGGTGTCTGCTACATAGCCTAAACAACTCAATGAATGATAATAGATGTCTTCGTGCCAGTGACTGGAACTTAAACTTTTTAATTTCTATTTAATTTTTAAATAAATGTCATGTCGCTTTCTTTCAGGTGGATGATTAATTACAATTCAAGTTTAATAATTTAAATTTAATTTTAATGACATATTCCTCAATAATATCGATCGGCGTCAATTTGAACTTACTAATTAAGTTTACAAAACTTATTAGTATTATTACCTTTTATTTTCTTAAACTTTCTTTGAACTAATTGAAGCTGGCTTCATCATAATATTTCTGGAAAAGAAGCAGAAAACCTCCTTTTGAAAAAAGGACAGCCTGGATGTTTTTTAGTAAGGAAAAGCAAAAGCAGTAATGAAAATTTTGTTCTTTCTGTAAGGTTGGGGCAGTAATTTAATTAGGAATTGCCTTGAAAACTTTTTTTAATTTTTCTTGCTAAATGGTTGAGTACTTTTTTTCTGCCAATAAATCTATTAGAAGAGAAGACGATGTTGTAAACATAACAATTAACAACAATGGCGATTATTTCGACGTCGATGCTGGAAATGAGTTTGCATCGTTACAAGATCTGGTCTCGTACTACACTATTCCAGGAAACACGCTGACGGAGAGCAACGGAAATGTGGTTGAAGCAAAGTTTCCCATCTTTTCTAACAATGAATTGATGACAGAAAAGTGAGAAATGTAGGATTGTCAAATTTTATAAATCAAAATAGGAAAGATGTTTTTTTAAAAAAAAAGAAACCAATGAATAAGTATGTTAATTAATTTTTCATTAATGTCAAAGATTCATTTTTGTATCTGACCGACAGATGGTATCATGGAAATATTAATGGAAAACAAGCGGATGAAATATTGAAACAAAACGGCAAGCTGAATTGCTTTCTCGTCCGAGAAAGAATTACAATTCCTGGAGAATTTGTTCTGAGCATTCTCACTGGACATGACGTCATCACTAACGTTTTAATCATCTATCAGGTTGATTACGAATAGATAAATAATTATTATTATTTCCTAAAACGTTTTTATTTTGAAAATTATTTATTTTCGTTTGCTGTGTCGATTTTAAAACTTTCGAATATTCCAGCAAGATAATAGTATAATTATATTATTCAACTGTTACTTAATTATTTTTTTAATGTTCTAGTTTAAAAATATTGCAATATGTTTAGCAATTCTCAAGATCTAAAGGTCAAATATAAGCTGGAAAAATAAATTTGGCTGGCTTGGAGATCGAGGAATTTTTGAGTGTGATTGGATTGTTTTTATCTTTTCCTGCAGGATAACATGTATGCAATGAAGTCAAATCAATACACCAATCATTTCCAAACGTTAAAAGAATTAATTGAACATTACAAACATTCTCCGTTCACACTTCAGTCAGGCCAAGATACAACCATCGGAGAGGTCTAAATCAATATTATTCTTTATTTTTTTTAACTATACTGGATTTAAAATTTATGAGATTTAAATAAAGTTTTTTATCATATGTTTATCTTAAATATATATTTAATAATACAATTCCAATTTTTCTTAATTTTTCCTAAAAAAAAATGCTGTGATTTTAAAAGTAAAAAATTAGTGACATATGTGTGAGAAAAAATTATATCGCTAATGATATAATGCAGCTCAAGAGACACTTCCTTTAGATATGTAATTTTGAATAGTTATCTTCTTGTTTGTCAGCCTGCAGTAACTGATTACGTACTATTTCAAGAACCCATTGAAAGGCAGAAGAAGGATCTAGATATTGAACAGTTGAAGATGCAATTTGTCGTAAGTTTTGTGCTTGAAAAATTGCACCTCTCTTTTTTACATTGGTCGCATGATCGCATGACTAATAAGTTAATTTTTTTTATAATTTTTAAACTTTTATTTATTCATTTTCATATCCAAAAAACGGACGATACTAAGTCGTTAGCTTTATCAATAAATAATTCATGTTCATTAATAATGTTTAACTTTTATTTATTCATTTTCATATCCAAAAAACGGACGATACTAAGTCGTTAGCTTTATCAATAAATAATTCATGTTCATTAATAACGTTTAATGTCATTCACAGGCGGGATTTGGAAAATTAATTACATAAATTTATTACCTTTTTATTTATGGTTTTTTGTTTGACTGGCATTTTCTATATTATATATCTCGTCTAAGAAAGTTACCCAACACATGGTTGATAGAAATATTGCAAGTTCACTTATTCAGTTATTGATCTTACTGCTAATGAAAATTGTTATATAAACCACTTGGATCAGTATCTCAGGTAACTCTGTTTTGTCCAATATGAGCTAATCTCAAGCCTGGATAAAGGAAGAGGGAAAGACTGTGAATAAGTTCAAATTATGATCCGCTACACGAAGTACGTTCAATGTTTCCTATCTACTGCTATATATTTCAGCCTTGAAAGATCTGCAGTAGAATACCATGAAATATTTAAAAAAATAAATTCTGTTTGTAAGGATCTTCAAATAGAAGGAAGTCATGTACGGTTTACTAAAAGTGAAGGAAGCCGGCCATTGAATGAGAAGAAGAATCGATATGGCAACATTCTGCCTTGTAAGTCAAGTTCATGAAAAGGTCTAATGAGAAGTTTAATTTATATTTTAATTATTTTTCATTTATATTTTAATTATATTTTAATTATTCTATATTTATTTCTTATTTTCATTTTTTATTTATTTCTCTTTTTCTTATTTTTTCTTATTTATTCCTTATTTATATTTTAATTATTCCTTAATTATTCTTTATTTATTTATAAATTATTGTATATATGTATATTTCTAATTTCTTTTATTCTTAATTCAAACAGCAACAAGAAATAATTTATCATCACCTCATTTATTTCTTCTCAAATGAAAGACCATCAACCACATTCTCAACCTTTTTTGTTGGTTGCAGACGACCATTCAAGAGTCATTTTAAGAGACGGAGATCCAAACGTTGATGGTTCGGATTACATCAATGCCAACCACGTTCAGGTCATTTATTAAATAATTATTAACATTCACTGAATCATGTTTTTTTTAGCATCCATATGTATTTACATTTGCTTGTAATAAATAACCGATGGTATGTTTAATAGATCTGGCTTATGTATAGTGTGAAAGATTTAATTTTTTTGTCATCATCATCATAATCATAATTTATTTTAATAACGTCCCGATTCCATGCTAGGCTAGGGTTGGACGTTTTCTCCATATCAGGTCCCTCCACAAGTCCCGATCCAGGGCAGACTGCCGCTTTAGGCCGAGCGCAGAGCGCATCCATGTCTTTTTTCATGCATTCTTTGTAGTACTTTTTAAATCCTTTATATTATTTTCGAGTGTTTTCCTGTCGGTCACAAACTTTGAGTCTCAAAATTAACTCACTTCCCATTATCCGATCGAGCTGAAATTTGGCACATCGACTTGGGCTGCGAGACAATTGAATCTATCAAAATTTCAGTTTGATCGGATATTGTATAATTAAGTTTTTCAAAAAACACCAAATTTTAACGGATTTTTAATTTTAAAGGATTTATAATAAAAACTTTGTTTTTATGGGTTAGTTTTTTTTATGATTAATAAATGATTTGATAGATGGAGCTGTTGATTGTTGTTGCATGAAATTTGTTTTTATTTATTGTTGCCTGACCAATTCAGATTGAGGACTGTTCTCTTGCATTCATCGCTACTCAGGGATGTGTTAGTGCCACAGTTTCTGATTTCTGGAGGATGGTTTGGCATGAAAATCCTCATATTATTGTCATGCTCACAAAGAATGTAGAAAATGGAAAGGTGTAGTGATTTTCGAAAGATAACCTTACTACGGTATTTGTGTATTCATGTAACTGGTCATAAAAAAGGATGTGGCTATATAAATCAGAAAATGTAGATTAATATAATGCATTCTTCATAATATTTTAATCATATTTTACCAATCCAATTTTGTTTAATTATGAAGTCACATATTTTTTATAACGTCTTCATATTTTCCTGGGTGCACATAAAAATACGGTAATAATTATGTCAATGCATATGCAATAATGTTAATACTATTTAATCTCAGAGCAAGTGCATTGTCTACTGGCCTGCAAGAAAAACTGAACCCCTCGAACTGAATTTTTACAATGCTTCGCTTACAGTTGAATTGATCCACATGAATTGCGATCGGAATAACAGTTTTGCGATCAGGGAATTTAAACTGAGTTACTATAGAAAGACGGTGAGTTTATTTGAAAACTCGCTTGTTGATATATCATATATGATGAAATCTGATTTATTAGAATAATGGAGAAATGTGATTTTTAATATATGATGAAATGTGATTTATTATTATAAGCAATGAAGTTGGTATAGGTGATGAAATGTCATTTTTTGTTTAATCTTTAAATATAAATGGATTTTAAGTTTTATTCAATTCATTTAAACAACGTTCAAATAAGTTGCTATAATTGACAAGCCTCTAGGTTGAATTTATTTATATTCTGGTTAAATTGTATAATATTTGTTTTATAATTATGCTTAGTGAAAAGAGCTTATTTAATTAACTAATTTATTATTTAAATAATCGTAATAATATCTTGACCGTGTCATTGTACTTTTTAATTCTGCTGATAGAATTCAACCCCGAATGAACCGACGAATGTCACTTCGAGAACGGTGTACCACTATCATTTCATCAAATGGCCGGACAAGTCTGTCCCGGAACGTCCGGAACCTCTCCTTGATTTGTTCATCCATATAAGGAGCAAACAGTTGTTTCTAGAGAATCCTGGGCCTATCGTTGTTCATTGCAGGTTTTTTGTTTCTCGTGTTTGATTGTGAAATAATTAATAATTAATTAATATGTTGTTAGTTTAAAGGGACGGTTAATTGAACCTCCACCCCCATTAATAGTTTGGTATGAATGTCAGTTTGGAATCTGATACAACTGTTTTATAAACAGCGTTTATATGAACTTGGTCAAAGTTCAGAATAAATATATTAATATTCTTGTTTACAATGCCATGGTAGCGGCTGTTCTGTCATTCTAATCATTGTAGCTTCTGCTCTATAATTCTGACCATGTTAGCTCTTGTTTTATCACTCTAACCATTTTTTCCATGCATAATTTGAATTTTTGGCTTCTAAGAGAGTAGATATCTAGATGATGATTTCTTATTTAATAGTCTCATCAGACTTTTTAAATAAATGGAGAATTAACTGAATATAGAAAACAAACTTTTTTTTACTAAATTTTACGTAATTATTTTCACATTTCAAGTGCCGGAATAGGAAGAACTGGAACGTTCATCGCCATGGGTTTAATTATCCACGAGATCTTCACCAAAGGTTCTGTTGTTTATTTTGTCAAAATAAATAATGTCATCGATGTTTTCTCTAATCTGTTTAGAGAAGTACATTTATATCTCTTGCGGGCAAACGTTTCTACGTCTGAACAAGGCTTTTTGAGTAGCTAGCTCACATTGTCGATGACTTTAAATGAGGGGTAAGCTAAATTAAGTCTTGTTAATATAATCAACAAGCTGTTAGGAAGTAAAGTGAAAATCGCTTAGGACGGAATCGTTCTGCCTCAAAGATGAGTTAATGGAAAGCAAATACTGTTGTCTTGATATATTATAATAAAACAGGTTCTTTGTTTAACATGAACAAATATTTCATACTAACGCAATTATTTTGATCGCTGCAGTTTCGTGTTGAGTTATCATCTTCTATGTAGTAATAATAATAATAATAATAATAATAATAATAATAATAATAATAATGATGATGATGATGATGATGATGATGATGATGATGATGATGATGATGATGGTGATGATGATGATATCGTTTGATTGCCTGAAGCATATTAAAGAATAGCTAGACTTTTTTATTTGAATTTAAAGGTGAAGAAAACATGATGAACCTAAAAAATGTTGTCTCTGCGATTCGCAAGTGCAGGGCTGGCATGGTCCAACAGGAATCTCAATACGTCTTTATAGACAACGTTTTAAAGTATTTTTTCGAGAAAAGAAACGCACAAGAAACAGTTGGTTTTTTTTAAAGTTTCTATTTATATCTTTGTTTATTTTTACTTGTCGAATATCTTGTCTTGTTTATGAATAGAAATTATGAATGAATTACGTATAAAGCATTAATAGAATATCATGACATTGACCTAGTTATTGACCTCTCTACACAATGTGTTTTAAAAAGCTGGTAATATATTTCAAGTATACTTTTTTATTTGTTTTTGTTTAATTAACTATCAAATTTTATGCAGGCTTATGCTAACATTTAGTGGACTTTGAAGAGCTGCCATTCCTTATTTAGAGACCGGTTCAGAAAAAACATCTTAGTGTCTTTATTTCAGTCTTAACTGTGTTTAAATTAATAGTTATTTGTTTTTATACTTAATGATTTGTGACATTTCTGAATGTTTTTAATTACCTGCATACAATTTTTTTAGGTAGGCATTGTAATTTATCTTATGTATGTCACGCATACAAATGGTAAAAAGTTATAACATCAAGGGTACCTGGTACCCCTATTTTCATTAACTCATTTGTTAATTTTCTATCTGGATTAGTAGATTAAATTTCATAACATGATTTTATTTGTGTTTAGAAACTCTAAAATCTGTTATTTGTTAAATCCTTGTTTTCTGCCAGTATCTTAAAGTAACTTTTTCTCTCTTCAGACTTAATTATATTACTGTGTACAGTCCTTTCATGTACCTATACTTTGAGTACAAATTCTTTGTAAACAGATATTTTTATGTACAGTTCATTTGAAAAATATTTTGATCAAAGCAAAACAATTTTGATTGTTGTGAAGGGAAAAATTGTATGCTTAAAATCGTTGAGATTGTGAGAAGGACAAAAACTTGTAGGCCATTAGTGTTGACAATACAACCCGTTCCAGGAGTGATATTTAGGCCATTATTTATAAAATGACTGCGTTTGTAGGAAAGAATACATTACTTGATGTTATTCACAAAATCAGATTTACGCAACGTTTCTCAAGCGCTATAGAAGCTAGCTGCAGCTGCAAATAAATTTATTTTAAATTCTTAAACATTTAAACAAGTAAAACAAGTTTTTAATGACCATTTTAAAACAAATAAAACATAGCAAAGATATTGCGTTTTTGTCATTCGCCTGGGTTGAGCTTTCTTTATTAAAGTCCTTCAGCTTCTTTGAAGTATGACTCCATTTCCATTTTTATCTTTTCCTTTATTAATTCCGTGTGAGTTATTTCATCTGTTAATGGAAAGAATGAAAAAGAAAGAAAACAAACAATGAGCTTTAAAGAACTTTAAATTGCTGCTTGGAACAGCCAGCTTGATGTATTTTTAATCACGACAATTTACAAAACGAAAGCGAAACTTGCCTTCTAGTCTTGCAACTTCTCTCTGTAATTTCTGAGAGCTTCTTTCGTTTTCAAACGTTTTGTTTTCTATCTGAAAATTTGAAAATTTACAATTTTATACAGATTTTCAAAAAATAATGATAAAATCTTGAAAAAGTTTGTGTGACAGCCAATATAAAAATGGTGGTCACCTCTTTTAGTTGAGTTGTCATTTCTTTGATAGTCTTCTCGTAGTTATCTTCTCTCTCGCTGGTCTGCCGAATAGAAGAACAGAATTTCAATGCAATTTATAAACATGTCGTAACTATTAAAAAAAAAGAAAAAAAGAGTGCCTACTTCTCCCTCTGTCAGCTGTTTACTTTTCATAAAATTTAACGTCTCTTCGAGATCTTCTTCGAGGCTTTTCGCTTTCCTGGAATTTTATCTTACAGTTTTGTTTTTAATTGTTTATTCAGGCAATATTCAAATAATAGATATTATTCAAATAATCTACTTTTATCTAATTTTACAGCAAGCAGTTTTCTTTCTTTATGCTGATTTGTGTACGGCGCTGGTGGTGTTGCGGTAAGGCGTTCGCCTGTCGGCCTAAAGGTCGGCGGTTCGAATCTCACCGGCGCCATCAGCGTGCGTAATGCGTAGTGCATGGGGGGAGTGGCGAAGCAGGCGCCACAAGATGTTGAAGTGGTTGTACACAGACAAAATAAGTCTTCTAAACCACTATAATAAATATTAATATAATTTAATTTGTTAATTTACTTTGTACTATAGATTTTACTTGATAAGTATTTTTCAAGGACAATGAGGGTAAATATATATTAGTGTTCAAAAAGGCCGGATATAAACGTTGGGCTAAATAACAAATGAACAATCATTTAATCATTATTAGTTAATCGTGTATCAACAAGAGTTCATACACTTCGGCCACATCCGCTCTTTCTTCTGTTCTTTCCAGTGCAGCTGAGACCATTTTCAGTTTTCTTGCTGCCTATAATTATTAATTTTTCGCTCGGTTATGGTTTAACTAGAAAATCATTTTTAAGAAAATCCCCTGGGAGGAGACGAGACCCAGCACAACTTTTTGTGTCAAAAAGTCTGACCGGGATGAAAGATAGACATTTTTTTCGGCGGGGAAAATCTGTCCCGTAATCCGCTAACTTTGTCTCATATAGGTAAGATCTTCAATGTTTAAATGAAAATTTTTTGAAATTCAATTTTTTTGAAATATTTATCGCAATTGTCAAATTAATTAACGAAACATCATGAAAATATCAACAATAATTGGCAACGAATTACTTCGCACAGCTTTCTCTCTGCTTCGTAAGCAGCGTCTCTTGCTTCTTTGACCTCGCGGTCAAGGTTAACTGATCGGTCATCATTCACGCTCAGCTGACTTTCGAAGACTTTTCGAGTACTTTAAATTTCAATACAATTTTGAAGTAAAATTTTTTTGAGAACTGAAAAATAATCCAGAGGTGATAGGTTTGCCAGTCAATTTACACAATTTTTTGTCCACAATTTTAGACTTCATTGATTGTTTCTGACTGAATTGAAAACCTCTCGAAAACTATGCACGATGCACGCAAAGACACAAACACGTAGGTACATACATACACACATTCCGATCACCTTTATGTAGCGCTAAATAAACATCAATTTTTTAAATCAACCTACTTCTCACTAGCACCAGCCGTTTCCAGCATGGCTTCAAGTTTCCTATCAGCTGAGTCGAGCCTCGATTGCGCATGTCCATACTCGTTCTCAATGAGTCCTATCCTTCTACAGATCGTTCCTATCTCCAGCTCGATCTTATTCAAGTAAAGGAAAAAAAGAGTTTTGTTAACACAAACTTTGATTTCAAAAACACTCGATGTGTGGCTGTGTGTATGTATACGAAAGATGTTCAAATTACGTTTTTTTAAATTGAATCATGTATTGTCATCCAATATAAAGCTATGCTGAAAGTTTCAGCTTCCTAGCTAGTCAAAAAGCTGGTTAAATTTCACTTGCAAGATTTGTGTACAGAGAAAGCCACACACACACACACACACACACACACACACACACACACACACACACACACACACACACACACACACACACACACACACACACACACACACACACACACACACACACACACACACACACACACACACACACACACACACACACACACACACACACACACACACACACACACACACACACACACACACACACACACACACACACACACACACACACACACACACACACACACACACACACACACACACACACACACACACACACACACACACACACACACACACACACACACACACACACACACACACACACACACACACACACACACACACACACACACACACACACACACACACACACACACACACACACACACACACACACACACACACACACACACACACACACACACACACACACACACACACACAAACACACACACACACACAGAGAATGTAACTTAAATAAAAGTTTGTAATTAGGGTATTTGTATGAAAAAAGTATTTTATTTGTTTTATTTATTTATTTATTTTGTTTATATATATCAAAGAAAAACTGAAAGAAGAAAAAAGTTTTCATCTTACGCTCGACCGAATAGCTCTTTCTTCGTCGACTTCTTTGCACTTAATTTCCAGTTCATCTTTCATCTTCTCCAGTTCATCTTTCTGCATTTGCACCTTGTTCTTCAGCAACGTCATCGGATTCGCCATTTTGCCCAGAAATAAGTCTCTGCCAGCTGCGCCTGTTCACCTAAGTAGGCGGAAGTGATAATTATTTCAATTTTAGACTTTTTTCTATAAGCAATTATTTTAAAACTTTAGCTTTGTTTTTAATGCTGGAAGACGTTACTTAACAAGTAAACCTCTTTCTCACAATATGTTCCAGCTAGCTTATTAAATTACTTGAAGTTCTTCTAGCAGGCTACACAGAGTGAACGACCGAAAACGTAACGGGACCGAAACCGGATCTTTTTAGGTGAGAGACTATAATAACTGCTCTCTCTTTCTCTCTCTTTTTTTATTTCTCACCCCTCTATTCTACTTTTCCTTCTCTCTTTCTTCCCTCTCCCTATCTCTCGCTCTCGCACTTCTTGACAACAACAACAACAATAACAACAATAGCAACAACACAAACGACTACAGCAATAGCAATATTGGTAGATCCTCTGATTATCATTATAAGCTCGGCCACCAGGCGGAGACAGTTAAACAATTATAATCATTACAACGTTTTTCTTAAGTTACTTTCTTGTATGTATGTTTGTTTGTCTGTTCGCGAAATTTTGCAATTAAATTTTAGACCATTTTCCGACAAGTTACAGCTCTGAAACTTTTAATATAGCTCTAAACCCGATGACAATACAATATTCTAGCGCGAAAAATCGGACCGTGCAGAGCTCTATTACATATCCGTGAAGGATATGGAGCAATGGCTTATTTTTTTCTATAAGTATAATCCCGGTTGCATTTGAAACAAAATTGAGCACAAAAATTAACATACGTATTCAAATAATATAAAAATATACAGAACAATCGTATAAACACCGACCAGTTTTTAAGAGTTCAAAAAATAAAATAAATTTTTTTTCAACGGAATAGAAGTTATCATTTCAAGTTGAGTGAACATCGGCCATTCCTTGGCTCTGTCAGTATTCGCGGATTCATAAAAAAAATAAATAAGATAAAGAAATAGCTACCGTACGTGTCAAACAAGAATTTGAGTTTCAAAGAGATTTTTCGCAGGACTTAGCGACCTGCACTTTGTCGATTCATTTTGACTTGTTGAAAAATAAATAGACATCGAGATATTTGATTCACTACGAGAAATTTGAATGAAGAATACGTTATATTATAAAGAAAGAGCCAGTCTGTGAATTATTTATTAATCATCTAACTACTTCAACTCAAGCTGACTCCTAAGTAATTAGTATAATCATAATCGTTTATTGCTTGTGATTTGATGAGTCTATGATAGGAATGGGCGTGAAAGAATAGTAATCACTGTTGTTGTCATCGACGGTAGCGTTGGCGTCGCTGCTGTGCACGGCTCGGTCAGTGCCGGAAGCATCGCCGGTGTTTGAAGACTTCTGGATCGTAGAGATTTGACCGCGGACCGGACGAGCCGTCCTTTGAACCTTCGAAGACCTTGACATGAACAAACTGCTACAACGTCGGTTGGAATTGAGAACGTCGGTTGCACTCATGGTCGACGTGAGAGGCGGTTTTACAGAGGCCGACTTGAAAACGCTTCTTCTCTTCGGCGAAGATGTCTTGAATCCCGTCGAAGAGAATGTCGAATAAAACGAGGCCAGACTGCCAATGCTGGCTGCCAGAACCCGGCAGAAGGAATTAGACGGATGGCGTTTCCTTTCCTGCTGGGTCTCGCTGTCTGAAAAGTTTTCCAGCTTTTCCTTACTTCCTCTGTAAATTTTTTCACTTTCTAACAATTTGCTTTTGTGATCTTTTTTTTTATTTCTAAACATAGAACTGTCGTCCGGTTTTTGATCAGGGATATGAATGGCGTTCTTTTTTTCTTTCGATAGCAGACTGATCTTAAAGTCGTGCATTTTGGACGCTACAGGGTTTTCGGAAGGGCACGGTTTCAAGTGTTTAGCCGTTTCACCTACTGTTGTAGCTGCTGGCAAATAATTTCCAGTCGCAGAGCAGCTTGCTTTTTTTGGCATTGCTGTACTAGCACATTTGCTAAGACCGTCTGCTTTTGTAGAAACCGTAGGGATACCGATGCTTTGAGACTGATCCTGGACCTGCTTCTGTGACGGTCTCAACAAGATTTCGGGACCGCCGTAGACATTGCTCAGATTTCTATCCGGTGTCTGATCTTCGATCTGAACATAAACATTTCTTTGAATGTTTTTAATAATCTTATATAACTCTAAATTTATGTAATTAATTTTTTTTTGTATAACTAAAAACATTATTTATTGGTCATTTTTTTCTAACTTTTGATCGCTCGTCGCTGCAACTGTGCAAGTCGAAAGAAGTTATTCCAGACCCAGAATCGTTCCATCCGCCGCCGACGCACTGCTCAGATTCAAGAAAAAAGACATTTCTGTCGGATGAAATCGACCCGGAAGAAAGTCTTGAACTTGTAGACACTGTATGCTGACGTTGGCCGCGCTGAGATCGCCGATCCTGGATGTACCCGGAGTCGCTTGAGTTGAGTTCGGCGAATGGTTGATCGTTGAAAGAGTGCGGAGAGCAGCTGTCTTGATATGCAGACGATCCAACAGAGCCAGTTCCTACCTGCCACTGTTGAGTTGGAGTTCCAGACTGTTGTTGACTGTTCACCGCCGGCTGGTTGACATCTATTTGACGCTCGTAGCATCTATCCGATGACGAGTCGGAAAATGTCCTTACGTTTTTATCGACTTCGCAGGGGGATAATTTTTTTTTTAATTCTCCAGCAATGATTTTCGGCTGGAGGAAAAACATTTTTTCATTCAAACTGCCATAAAAAGTGTCAAATTTCTTCCTGCTTAGACTGCTCTTTGGAGAAATTTTTTCAAACTGTGTCGCAAACTTGCTGAAAAAATACAAATGATCAAATCCCGATAATTGATTAGCTTTTTATGTTTTTTCTGTGAATTAAAAGTTATTTTTAACAAATATTTAACGATCTTAAAAAAATGTAACGAAAAAAATACACCTCAACGGGTGAAGAACGTCAGGGAAATCTCTGTGGAGAGCAGTCCGGTTGATATTTTCTTCTGAACTCAAGCGAAAGAATACAGCAGCGGCAGAAGACTTTTCACTACCAGCCGACTGATACGACAAACTCAAAGGAATCTGTTCGAATACCGGCCTTGGCTTGGCAGCGTGGAAAATCTTTACGTTGTCTGAATTTCTGGCAGAACCACTGTTGTTGTCGGTGGAATCCTGTGCAGCTGCTTCCATGTGGTGCTGCATTTTCGAATCTTCAACGTTTGCTGACGCACAGGCTGCAAGTGGAGAAATGCGGAGAACAAAGCTGTCTCTTGTGGAAAACAATTCTGACTTCTCTCTTTCTAGATCTTCTCTGGCTCCCTTCAATGAAGTTGTAATATTAGAACATAATGTATAGCAAAATGGATTGGTAAACTCTTTAAAATTTTAAACGTTATTCATTTATTTGTCTATTTCCAAAATAATTTCAATTCAAAAACGCTCAAGTATAATATTTTTTACAATTTAAAATGCCATGCTAGTGAAACACTATTTTATTTAAATTTTTCCAAGTCAAGCTACTGCGGACTATAGACCGGGTCATACTGGGGCTATAAAGCAAGTCATACTGGGGTCCATGGGCCAGGTCAGACTGGGGTATGTTGACCAGGTAGACTGGGGTATATTGACAAGGTAGACTGGGGTCTTTATGGCCAGGTAAGACAAGGACTTTGTGTCCAGATCATCTAGGTGATGTGAACATATCAGACTAGGGCAGAGATGTAGTACTTGGTACTCGTACTCGTACTCGTACTCGAGTACAACTCGAGTACGTTTTTTAAGTACTCGTACTCGGACTCGTACTCGAAGCCTTGGTACTCGTACTCGCTTTCCACTCAGTACTGAGTATCATAGATATAGTAATTAATACTCGTACTCGTACTTGAGTACAACTCGAGTACGTTGTTTTTCAAGTATTGGTACTCGTACTCGCACCATAAGTACTCGTAACATCTCTGCTAAAGGGCCATGAACTAGGGAAACGTTAGACCATTAAGCAACTGCATAATTTTTTATATATTAAGAAATTGATGCCAACGATCTTTAATTAGAAATAAAACAATAAATTTAAATATACTCGACATGGAGTTAATTCATCTTTGGTCACATTTAACTCTTTTTCATTTTTTATGGAGAAATTGTTTTCTTGGTCTCTTATTGCTTCTTCAATATGAACTTCATCTTCATCAGATTTCTTCAAATTTTACGAAATATCGATATATTTATATATATCCAATAAATATATTATATATAAATTTAATATGTATTGTTCTCAAATTCAATAATTAAGAACCTGCTCAATCTCTAACTCTTTCCATTGGCTCTCATCTGAACCAATCAAGTCAGGGATAGAAGACTGCTTCTGTGGTTGTTCGACGAGACTAAGAATCCTACGGGAGAAGGATTTATTTTTATAGCGAGCGGGTTATCGAAATAGTAAGTACCTAATATATATATATATATATATATATATATATATATATATATATATATATATATATATATATATACTAGCAGTGCCCGTAGCGACTTCGCTCGCATGAAATTAGAGAATTTGAACCGTGCATGCATAGGTGTCGGCTCGGCCCGTAAACAACTTGGCCCAGCCCGTTTCAAAACCAACATTCCTGGCCCGGCACGGCCCGTCTAATTTGGGCCCGGTCCGTTTTTACAGGCCTAGAAAATACTTGATGAAAAACTTCGGCCCGTCCCACCTTGACTTCAGGTTTGGTCCGGCCCGTCTGAAGACCCTAAAATTACTAAAATGTCTATATGCTTAGTGAAAAACCTCGGCCCGTACCACCTTGATTTAAGGTTTAGCCTGGCCCGTAATAAGACCCTAAAATAACGGCTTGACGGCTTGGCCCGACCGGTGATAAACTGGACTAAGCTACTTTTAACCGGCACAAAACCTCAAAATACTAAGTTTTACATCTGTAATGTTTGCAATTATTTTAAAATCAAATAACCCTTATTTTGACCCCACATTTGAAGTCATGGAAACCAAAGTTTTAAAAAATGGTGAAACACTTATATCGTTATTTTTTGAGGCGCTGGTGGCAGAGTGGTAGAGCGTTCGCCTGTCGATCGTTAGGTCGGCAGTTCAAACCTCGCGTCACCAGCGTAACTCCCTTAAGCAAGGAGTTCACTCGCATTTGCTAAAGGGGTAGGCGCCTATAATGGGCTGCCTTTGCAAGTACCCTCCCTCTCTCTCCTTGAGCAAGACTTGTCTTGATTAGGCGTATGCTAAATCTCAATAAAAAACAAATACTAAATACTAATTTTTACATCTGTAACATTCACAGTTTTTGAGTAGCAGTTACTTTAAAAACCAAGTAATCCTATTTTCCACCCCACATTTAAAGTCCTGGAAACCAAATTTGTAAAAAATGGTGAAACACGTATATAATTATTTTTAGATTAGAAACTAAATAATGATTTTTACTTTTGTTGCATTTACAGTTTTTGAGCAGCAGTTACTTTAAAAAACAAATAACCTTATTTTCCACCCCACATTTAAGGTCCTGGAAACCAAATTTGTAAAAAATGGTGAAACACGTATATCTTTATTTTTAGAATAGAAACTAAATACTAATTTTTACATCTGTGGTATTTCCAGTTTTTGAGTAGCAGTAACTTTAAAAAACAAATAACCCTATTTTCCACCCCACATTTGAAGTCCTGGAAACCAAATTTTCAAAAAATGCTAAAACACGTATTTCATTATTTTTGGAGTACAAACTAAATACTAATTTTTACTCCTGTATTATTCACAGTTTTTGAGTAGCAGCTACTTTGAAAATTAAATAACCCAATTTTCCAACTCACATTTGAGGTCCGGGAAACCGAATTTTCAAAAAATTGTGAAACATGTATCTTTTTATTTTTCAAGAAGAATCCATATACCAAATTTCAAAATCTCCTCATTTTTGGTTTTCGAGATATACATTGTTTTAGAAAAAAGTTTGTTTTCCAGTTTCCTCCCCTCAGGAGCAAAATTTTCAAAAATCCTTTCTTAGTGGATGCTTACGCAATAAAAGTAATATAAGTTCCAAATTTCACGTTCCTAGGATGAGGCGTTTGAGCTCGGCGTTGATTATCAGTCAGTCAGTCAGGACATGTTTTTTTATATATATATATACAAGCAGTGCCCGTAGCGGCTTCGCTCGCATGAAATTAGAGAGTTTGAACCGTGCATTCATAGTAGAGATCATTTTTTTAGGTCTCGGCTCGGCCCGTCGACAAATTAGCCAGACCGTTTTAAAAACCCAAACTCCTGGCCCGGCAAAGCCCGTCTGAATTAAGCCCGGCCCATTTTTACAGGCCTAGAATATCTATATACTTGATGAAAAATTTCGGCCCGTCCCACCTTGACCTCAGGTTTGGCCCGGCCAAACTGAAGACCCTAAAATCACTAAAATATCTTTATACTTGGTGAAAAACCTCGGCCCGTCCCACTTTGATTTAAGGTTTGGCCTGGCCCGTGTGAAGACTCTAAAATAACGGCTTGGCCCGGCCGATGATAAACTGGACTTTTAACCGGTACAAAACTTCAAAATACTAATTTTTACATTTGTAGCACTTACAGTTTGTAAGTAGCAGTTATTTTAAAATCCCTTATTTCCACCCCACATTTGAGGTCCTGGAAACCAAATTTTCAAAAAATGCTGAAACACGTATTTCATTATTTTTAGAGTAGAAACTAAATACTAATTTTTACTTCCGTAGCATTAACAGTTTTTGAGTAGCAGCTACTTTAAAAACCAAATAACCCAAAAAATGATGAAACACGTATATCTTTTTTTTTGAGTAGATACTAAGTATTAATTTTTACATCTGTGGCAATTACAGTTGTTGAGTAGCAGTTACTTTAAAAACCAAATAACCCTATTTTCCACCCCACATTTGAAGTCCTGGAAACCAAATTTTCAAAAAATTGTGAAACCCGTATATCATTATTTTTAGAGTAGAAACTAAATACTAATTTTACTTTTGTAGCATTTACAGCTTTTGAGTATCAGTTACTTTAAAAACCAAGTAACCTTATTTTCCACCCCATATTTGAAGTCCTCGAAACCAAATTTTCAAAAAATGGTAAAACCCGTATATCATTATTTCTGGAGTAGAAACCAAATACTAATTTTTACTCCTGTAGCATCTAGAAACTAAATACTAATTTTTACTTTTGTAGCATTAACAGTTTTTGAGTAGAAGCTACTTTAAAAACCAAGGAACCCAATTTTCCAACCCACATTTGAGGTCCGGGAAACCAAATTTGTAAAAAATGGTGAAACACGTATATCTTTATTTTTAGAAAATAAACTAAATAATAATTTTTACATCTGTGGTATTTACTGTTTTTAAGTAGCAGTTACTATAAAAGACAATTAGCCCTATTTTCCACCCCACATTTGAAGTCCTGGAAACCAAATTTTCAAAAAATGCTAAAACACGTATTTTATTATTTTTGGAGTAGAAACTAAATATTAATTTTAACTCCTGTAGCATTAACAGTTTTTGAGTAGAAGCTACTTTAAAAACCAAATAACCCAATTTTCCAACCCACATTTGAGGTCCGGGAAACCGAATTTTCAAAAAATGGTGAAACACTTATCTTTTTATTTTTCAAAAAGAATCTATATACCAAATTTCAAAATCTCCTCATTTTTGGTTTTCGAGATATACATTATTTTAGAAAAAAGTTTGTTTTCCAGTTTCTTCCCCTCAGGAGCAAAATTTTCAAAAATCCTTTCTTAGCGGATGTTTACGCTATAAAAGTAATATAAGTTCCAAATTTCACGTTCCTAGGATGAGGCGTTTGAGCTCGGCGTTGATTATCAGTCAGTCATCAGTCAGTCAGTCAGTCAGTCAGTCAGTCAGTCAGTCAGTCAGTCAGTCAGTCAGTCAGTCAGGACATGTTCTTTTATATATATATATATATATATATATATATATATATATATATATATATATATATATATATATATATATATATATATATATATATATATATATATATATATATATATATATATATATATATATAAATCTCGTGTCATAGTGTTTGAAATTGAACTCCTCAGAAACGGCTTAACCGATCTTTATGAAATTTTTTGTGTACATTTGGTAGGTCTGAAGATAGGTCCACGGCTATTTAAAAGTTATTTTGGAAAAACAAAAGACTAACAGACAGACAGAGAGACAAACAAACTAACAGACACTCATATATATATATATATATATATATATATATATATATATACATATACACATACACAGACACACACACACACACATACATACATACATACATACATACATACATACATACATACATACATACATACATACATACATACATACATACATACATACATACATACATACATACATACATACATACATACATACATACATACATACATACATACATACATACATACATACATACATACATACATACATACATACATACATACATACATACATACATACATACATACATACATACATACACACACACACACACACACAGACACACACACACACACATACATACATACATACATACATACATACATACATACATACATACATACATACATACATACATACATACATACATACATACATACATACATACATACATACATACATACATATATATATATATATATATATATATATATATATATATATATATATATATATATATATATATATATATATATATATAGTAGCGGATCCTAGGGGGCCCGGGGAAGGCCATGCCCCCCGTGGATTCCAAAATTCACTTTCTTTTAAATACTACAAAAAAAGTTGACTATTTTTTCCGCCGCTTTCGGCCCCTCCCGGCATTTGTTTGTCCCCCCCACCAAAAAAGTCTAGATCCGCCACTATATATATATATATATATATATATATATACGGGGAAACAAATGGAAACGGGAACGGGAAAGCAAGGGGAAACGAGGGAGCAAACGGGAGAGCAAGCGGGGAAGGAAACGGGAGCAAGAGAGAAGAACGATAAAAAAACTTTCAAAAACCCAAGGCATTGTACACTCGATTGATCTTCGAGATTGATTTTTTTAAATTGTCATAATTTTGTACATTAAACTTTTAATAAAAACAAAACAAAATAATTTGAAAGGCAAAACAACGTTTGCTGGGTCAAGAGTATATATATATATATATATATATATATATATTATTTATTTATTCGAAACTAACTGAACGCTTTAAAAATTTTACCTGTGTAATTCTGTTGACTGGCGGACAAACAAGATCTACATAGAAAAGCAAACTTTTGTTCAGCTAATAGAGTAATTACTTAATATGTAACACGTTTTGTGAGGATCAAATCAACGTAAAGAAATTTTATTTTTTTTAACTTTTTTACCACACGAAATAAAAAATGTAAAAACTTTATTTTTAATAGCTAATTTATAAAGAATATACCATTAACTGATGAACACACTCTTGTATAACTGTCAGCTGGTGGCAAAATCGTGCTGGGTCGGTCGAGAAACCGTGGGACTGATCCTTATCAGAAACTTTGCAGAACGTTTCTAATTAGATGTGCATCGTTATTGATAGGAGTATAAAATCCTTAGATAAGATTATTTCATATAGGTGCATATAAATAATGAATTGTACTATACAAAAAAATACTAACTACTAGTGCTGTCTCCCAGCTGCAGATACTCCAATAGCGTCGAAACTTAATATTAAAAAAAAATTAATTAAAATTCATTTACTAGTTATTTTTAGTAAAGTTATAAAGCAGATATATTTTGTACCAGGCTGGTGTATCAAAAGTTAAACTAAGAGCGTTAAGAAAAATGCATTAAAATGACGCTGCAACAAACAGGGCTTTGAAGCTGGCCATAGTTATAATTACTGCTAGGGTTTGATTGGAACAGTAGAAATGTGTAGGTAACTTATTGATGTAGACTAAACTCCAAATCAGGGCACGGCTCCACAGCTTTGTTTTGAACAACGCAGGTTCACTCTTTTGCCCAGATTCGGAAGCTGGGACAAGTTCGGAATTTCACCAATTTCAAAGCCCTGGTTATGGTTATACGGTGTAAATTAAAATTATTAAAAAAACATTAAAAGTACAATAATTACTGTTGCTCGAAAGCATTTGGAAGATCATCTTAGCACTGAGAGTTCCAAGCTCTTCTCTTCTTTCACTCGACTGAGAGAATAATTTTGAAACATTCAACATGTGGATAAATAATTAAATCATGCTGACGTTTTAATATTAGTAATTCTCATTATTTTTGGCGGGCTGCCAGTAGTTACCAATAACTATAACTAATTATAACCATTAATACAATCCAACGAACAGTTGACTAGAGTAAAAACTCCAATAAATAATAACCAATACTTCATGGCTTTTTTTCTTTAAACAAATTAAAAATAATAATTAATTCTAGGTCCATTTTTCTTTCACTATCTTTTATAGACCTTTATAAACATTTTTGGCATAACGATACAAGACAACGTCAAATATCCGCTAGCTAACTCTGGCATGATCTTCACTGTACAAAGTCTCAAGTACTTCAAGGCAGAGTTGCTCCTTACTTGCTACGTGCTGTTGTATGATTTCGTCTCTAGTGTGCAGTTGCTCTGTTTTATTTAATTGAACAAAAATCCAGTTAACGTTCCATTTCAACTAATATTCTCTTCAAACTTATTATCAAGTTTTCTTAATTGATTAATTGATATTTATAAAAAAAAACAAACCAATGAGATTCTTGAGTTTAACTTGCAAGGCTTCTTGAAGTTTTTTTTCAACAGGACTGTCACCTGGTGGCGCTGTTTAAGCATGTTACCAAAGAAAGTATGTACTTCAATAGCTTTTTATCAGATGCAGTGTAAAACTTTACTAAATAGAACATTCATAATTTATTTGTCTTCTCAAAGTAGACAATTTAATGTCAAATAGGGTTGTCCAGATACCGGGTAGTACGGGTATTTCGGGTAGTGAATCTCTTCAAAAAATATTCTTGAGTCAGTAACTTCTTTTATTGGACTGCATGTTAACCTCTTCAGATCCCGCGTCCATTACAATGGACAACCGAAAAAAATTCGCTTCTTATTAATGCAACATGCTAACACTTCAAAACCGTTGTAAATTACAATAGACATATCAG
The DNA here is from genome assembly GCA_963978895.1 of Erpobdella octoculata. Taxonomy (NCBI): domain Eukaryota; kingdom Metazoa; phylum Annelida; class Clitellata; order Hirudinida; family Erpobdellidae; genus Erpobdella; species Erpobdella octoculata. Next base: position 27,207,351 of record OZ022239.1, read on the forward strand.
TTGCACCATCTGGTGATTAAAAAATAAATCATTTTGATTGTTTTTGTTTACAAAAATGGCAACGAACTCAGGGAAAAATTTTTATTCGAAGCAACGAAGTAAATATTGCTATTTCTCCCTAAAAATCTTGTGTTTTAGGCTAAAATCATTTATATTATTTATTATTATGATCTTGGGAATACTTTAACGCAAAATATAATTAATTAACATGAATTGCACAAGTTTTAAAGTCAAACAAATGTATTGTCCATTACGATGGACAGTGGGTCTATTTTTGGTTCATTGACACTTCTCCTAAATTGAGTTTTTGGGGTAAAATGCCTGTATTTGTTTTTATTACAGTTTCACTAAAAGATGTGTTGGAAGCTATAAATAGAGATGATTCAGATCTGTCAGATTTATCAGAGGGAGAAGATCTTGAAAATAAAACACAGAATGAAGAGGTGCCTGATGATGATAAAGATTCTGATAACGATAATGACAGTGATGATGAGCCACTTTCTAACATTGCAAATAGGCGCTTGTTGTGGAAACATGTTGAGGAATTTTCTCCAAACGTTATTGATTTTAAAAATATTCCTGATAGTGTAGATGAGAGGACAAGGTGGAATACAATGGATTACATGAAACAATATCTGGACGAAGAGTTCTTTGAGTACATGGCGTTTTGCACAAATATCACCTCAACCAGTCGCACCGGTAAAAGCTTGTACACTACAGCAATAGAACTTCAGCACTTTATCGGGGCCAGCATACTTATGTCTAGTATATCGTATCCCCAACTGCATATGTTTTGGCAAAAAACACTGAGACTGCCGGCTATTGCTGATGTCATCTCACGAAACCGGTATTTTCAGATCCGAAGCAGCCTGAAGGTTGTTGTTGATTCTGATGTGACAGATGATGATAAAAAATTAGATCGTCTGTGGAAAGTTAGACCCATCATGGATCGTGTGCGAAAGGGCTGTCTTCTACTGCCAAGATGTCGTGACCTCAGTATTGATGAGCAAATGATTCCATTTACAGGAGCCTGTCCTCTTCGTCGGTACGTTGCCAACAAACCAAATCCAATAGGACTGAAAAATTATGTCCTTGCCAGTCCAAATGGTTTAGTTTTGGATTTTATTGTAGACCAGGGGGCAGGAACATACAACCATGTCCCAGATCAGTTTAAAGTTGGAGTTGGTGGAGCAGTGATTGCACATTTAGCAGAAGGGTTGACAGCCGGGACACATATTTTTTGTGATCGGTACTTCACCAGCTTCCCTTTGATAGAATATATGCTATCTAAGGACATTTACATAACTGGGACAATAATGGGAAATAGAGTTCCTAAAGAGATTCGTAAGATGTCCGATGATAAGAGTCTTGCTAGAATGGGTCGTGGAGCGCATGATATGATTGTTAGGCAAGATGAAAAAATTGCATTTGTGAAGTGGTTCGACAACAAACCGATAATGTTAGTTTCAGCCTGTTATGGTGTTGTTCCTGAAGATCTTTGCTGTCGTTGGGACAAGAAAGGAAAAAAGTATGTTGATGTGTCACGGCCGGTTATAATACGTGAATACAATGCAAAGATGGGAGGTGTAGATCTTTGCGATCGCATGCTCAGTCATTACCGGATGAAGGCCAAGACCAAGAAATGGACAATTCGAACCCTTATGCATTTTATTGATCTTTCTTTAACAAATGCTTGGATTAGATATCGGGCTGACAACATTGAGCTTGGTACTGCACGCAAGGATATCCTTAGCTTTTTAAGGTTCCGAATGGATATTGCGGAAGCCTTCCTTGCCGCGTCAAAGGAAGGAAGTACTGAAACCGACACAGAGGATGAGCAACCTCCTACCAAGAGAATATGTGAGCAGGTTCCATCAGTGCACCGTCGCTTGTCGTCTGCAAAGCATATGCCAGAAATGGACAATTGCAAGAACTCTTCGCGATGCAAAAATACTGGATGCTCGGGCAAAACTAGGTTTAGGTGCATGTCTTGCAATGTGCATCTCTGCATTGTTGCAGATCGCAATTGTTTTGCTGCATTTCATTCAAAATAATACACTTATTAATTTTGTAACATTTAAAGTACTTTTATTTAAATATTTTGTAACTTTTTAAGTATTTTTTATTAAGTATTTTGTAACTCTTAAAGTATTAATTTAATTATTTTGTAACTGTTTAAATATTTAGAATGGAAATAATGTTTAAAATATTATTTTAGAGTTTTTCATCATTACAGCAAACGTTTTGGCTTTGTTGACAGCAGAATGTGTGTTTTAATCAAAAAAATTTTAGCTGCAAAAATATTAGCATTAGTGCAATTACGCCCCACTGTCCATCAAAATGGACATCATTAATTATGCCAAAAATATTATGCAAATGAGCTGAAAGTTTTTTGGTAGTCTATTTAGATCCCTATGACTGAGAAACAAGTGAAAAAAATTTAATTTTTTTTCTGGAATTTGGGTGGAACTGAAGAGGCTAAGCTCTCGTTGCTTACTCAACTTACTAATCTACCTATTTGACTTTCTTATCTGACTTACTTATTTGCTTACCTAACTTACTTCTTTGCTTATCTGACTTACTTACCGTATTTTTTCGCATATAGCGCGCGTACGCAGATAACGCGCCCCCGCAGATAACGCGCGTTTGTATGAAAGTTTGGGATAACGCGCACACGAATATAACGCGCATATGTATGTAAATTCTGGTATAACGCGCGCACGCATATAACGCGCGTAACTTAACAAGTTTTGTAGAGGTGGGAAGTTGATTGCAAGATTTGAAACAGACAGAGAAACAGAGACGACGAGTTAATAAAAGCATTGGTAGAAAGCGTTTTTTCCTATTTAAAAATGGCAGATGGTTAGTTAGAGTAAACGGTTCCTCACGTTTTAAGTTTTAACAAATTATGGCTTATTTGTTATACGAATGTCCATAATTAATGCATGACTCCATCAAGACATTTCTCACATAGCCGAAAGAAAAATTATTTTCTTTTATTGGTTAACAAAAATGTGCTATTTTAAAGAATTTTGTTTATTTATATTTGTTTATACGTTATTTTAAAGTTTCAAAAATAAATTATGGAACATATTTGCATTAAATTTTTTCTGCGTATTTTGTTTGAATGATTAATTATTTCAAACTGTAGAAATTACGATGAAGTAGACTGATGAGAAAGTGCTTAAATTGATCAGTCTTTTCAAAGAAAATCCGAATTCTTATGACATAATAAAAGGTTCATTATATTATAAGCCAGTAAAAAAGCCAGTAAAAAAGCGGCTTGCAGTTAAAACAATTGCATAAAGCCTTGGAAGTGCTGCTAGTGTGCTACAAAGTATTTTATGCTAATTATAAATGGTAAATTACACTACCTGCCGCTTTTTTGTTTTATTATAATACGTTGTAATAATTTATAGTCCTTTACACCAGGTGTTTTAAGACTGTAATGGCTGTATGTAGGAAGCACCTAAGTACTTCCTGTCGTAGATCATAATTTGATCCTTTTAACTTTTCCCTCCTCCTTTCTCCAGGCTTGGGACTGGCTTGCAAAAACAAGGCGGAGTTGATTATAATACGTTTGAAGTTTTGGACTTTTGTTCACGTAACCTTCACCGTAGCGTTTCTAATCTTTGATTGGTTGCAGGTTTGCTAAGCTCCACCTTTAATCCAATTACCTACACCAATAAGCTTACCTATTAATGAGTTAAAAAAGTATTCTTGGATTCAGCTCAGTGTGTTCACTTTATTCAATGATTCGTTCTTTTTGAGTTTGTGGATATCTATACGTGTAGCGTTACCGTAAAACGGGGTGACTTTGCCCGTGCGGGTGACTTTGGCCCAAAATAAATCAACCTATATTTTAAAGTACAAATTATATTTCTATGAACAATTATGCTAAAAAGGTGTGCATAGTAGTGATGTATGGCGTGACCTAGCGAAAGTTTAAAAAAAAAAAATTTTTAATATATTTTTATGCGTTTAAAGGCTGGGCCAAAGTCACCCGCACGGGCAAAGTCACCCCGTTTTACGGTAATTTCTTTATCGTACTAAGTTGTAGTTGATACATTTGTTCCTTTCAGTAAGCTCGACATCGCAACAATTTCAAGGTAACTGCTTAAACTTTGTTATGGGGAGGCATACACTCGTTTTAGGCTAATTTTTAAATTTAGCGGTTAACCATTTGCACATCTTAAAAGCTTAAATTTATTTTTATACAAGTAGGTATTTTAAATTTTCTGAGTACCTAATGCATTGAATAACATTTATAGTTTGACTTGCTAAAATGTGAGTTGCAATGTATCTGCATATCTCTTTAAAGAATTTAAAAACTTTTCAGAATCATGCCAGGAACTCAACGAAAATCCCACACTAGCGATTTTAAACTGAAAGTTGTTGCTAGAGCGGAGGACACGAGCAACAGAGAAGCAGCACGAGAATACAATGTTGGCGAGTCTTCCGTTCGTGAATGGAGAAAAATGAAAGACGAGCTTAAGGAGATGTGTCCTCGAAAACGTGCCCGTCGTGGACCCACTGCCAAGTGGCCTCAGCTGGAGATCGATTTAAAACGGTGGATTCTTTCACGTAGAGAAGAAAACCAATCAATATCAACTAACGCTGTTCAGATTAAAGCAAGGCTTCTAGCCTATGAACATGAAATTGAGGGTTTTACCGCAAGCTTTACGTGGATCTCCAAATTCATGAGAAGAAACGGATTATCAATCAAAACAAGAACAACAGTAGGGCAGAAACTTCCAGAAGATTGGGAAGAAAAATTATTAAATTTTAAAGAATTCGTCTCAAAGGAGATATCTGAGATGGGTCTCTCGCCGTTGGATGTTATAAACATGGACGAAGTTCCATTGTCTTTTGATATTCCACCAACAAGGACTATAGCACCATCAGGTGCAAAGACTGTTGCGATCACAACTACTGGACACGAGAGGTCTTGCTTTACTGTTGTCCTTGCTTGCACTGCCAGTGGATCAAAACTAAAACCATTGATTATCTTTAAGAGGGTAACAATGCCTCGCGAAAAATTTCTTCCTGACGTTGTTGTAGTTTGCAATAAAAAAGGCTGGATGAACAGTGACGTAATGAAAATATGGGTAGATAAATGTTTCAAGGCCAGGCCAGGAGGATTTTTTTCGGCAAAGTCATTGCTGATTGCTGACGCAATGACTGCACATAAAGATCAAAACGTTCAGAGTCACTTAAATCAAATTGGAGCTCACATAGCAATTATACCTGGTGGCCTTACCTCCAAATTACAGCCACTTGATATAGCAGTTAATAAACCGTTTAAACAATTTATCAGACAAGAATGGGACGAATGGATGCAGTCTGGGGAACACGACTTCACGCCTTCGGGACGACTGAAGAGAGCATCTTACTCCGAAGTGTGCAAGTGGGTGGCTTTGGCTTGGGAAAAGATAACTCCAAATACAATTTGTAATGGATTTAAGAAGGCTGGGATTTGTTATCAGAATAACGAAACAGATTCAGCCACCAGTGAAACCGGAGAAGCGGACAAAGACTACGACTACCATTTCTCATCCAAACTTGAGAAAAAGCGTCTGCTCGCTGCCCAAAAACATGATGAACTCAGTGACAATACCTCTGAATTTGATGGGTTTGAAGTTTTAGACGACGACGACGAAAAGCCGGCAACATTGTGAAGCAAAAACATTTTAACTATAATTTTGTGGCTGTGTTTATAAATCAACATAAACTTTTATTCATTTGTATGGTGTGTTTTCGTGATTTTTTTCCAGAATTTTTCATTTGTGTACTTTTTGTTTTTGTTTTTTCTCCCATTTCATCGATTTAAAAAAAAGAGTTTTAGCACTTCTTCAAGAGTACCATAAAACATAAAACGTGCTAGAGAGGTGTGCCTATAACGCTAAGGAAGTAAAAACGCATATAACGCGCACACGCATATAACGCGCTAAGGGGTCCATGCTATGTAAAACCGCATATAACGCGCACACGATTATAACGCGCCTTAGGAGAGCGCGGTATGTAAAAACGCATATAACGCGCGCGTTATATGCGAAAAAATACGGTATCTGCTTATCCGACTTACTTATCTGCTTATCAACTTCCACCAGTTTCACCTAAACTCACTTTCCTCTCCCGGGCAATCCTCCGTGGCTTTCTTGAGGACCTGTATCCAGTGCCTCCTCTGGTCTGCAGTTTTACAGACAAACTCGTACATCTCCGGCTCACGGGGACTCTTGTGGATGAGGTACAGGCCCTTCGCATCTCTCGTATCGCCTTTCTCTCTGACCAGTAATGTCGAGAGCGATACCACACTGGACTGCAAAAGAAATATAACATAATATGAAAAGGTAATGATGGGCGCAAAGGATAAGTCTTTATGCTCAAAATAAAAAATTAATCTATAAAAAAAACAAACAAATTGTATATATTATATATAGTAACAGAAGTATAGTTTATAGTTATACAGAACTAGCAGTGCCCGTAGCGGCTTCGCTCGCATGAAATTAGAGAGTTTGAACCGTGCATCCATAGTAGAGATCAATTTTTTAGGTCTCGGCTCGGCCCGTCGACCACTTAGCCCAGCCCGTTTTAAAAACCCAAACTCCTGGCCCGGCACAGCCCGTCTGAATTAGGCCCGGCCCATTCTTACAGGCTTAGAAGTTCTATATACTTGATGAAAAACTTCGGCCCGTCCCACCTTGACTTCAGGTTTGGCCCGGCCCAACTGAAGACCCTAAAATCACTAAAATATCTATATACTTGGTGAAAAACCTCGGCCCGTTCCACTTTGATTTAAGGTTTGGCCTGGCCGTGTGAAGACTCTAAAATAACGGCTTGGCCCGACCGGTGATAAACTGAACTTAGCTACTTTTAACCGGCACAAAACTTCAAAATACTAATTTTTACATTTGTAGCACTTACAGTTTTTGAGTAGCAGTTATTTTGAAATCAAATAACCCTTTTTTCCACCCCACATTTGATGTCCTGGAAACCAAATTTTTAAAAAAATGTTGAAACACTTATATCACAATTTTTTGAGTAAATACTAAATACTAATTTTGACATCTGTAGCATTCACAGTTTTTGAGTAGCAGTTACTTTAAAAACCAAAGAAAACCTTTTTCCACCCCACATTTGAGGTCCTGAAAACCAAAATTTCAAAAAATGGTGAAACACATATATCCTTATTTTTAGAGTAGAAACTAAATACTAATTTTTACTTTTGTAGCATTAACAGTTTTTGAGTAGAAGCTACTTAAAAAACCAAATAACCCAATTTTCCAACCCACATTTGAGGTCCGGGAAACCAAATTTGTAAAAAATGGTGAAACACGTATATCTTTATTTTTAGAAAAGAAACTAAATAATAATTTTTACATCTGTGGTATTTACTGTTTTTGAGTAGCAGTTACTATAAAAGACAATTAGCCCTATTTTCCACCCCACATTTGAAGTCCTGGAAACCAAATTTTCAAAAAATGCTAAAACACGTATTTCATTATTTTTAGAATAGAAACTAAATACTAATTTTTACTCCTGTAACATTAACAGTTTTTGAGTAGAAGCTACTTTAAAAACCAAATAACCCAATTTTCCAACCCACATTTGAGGTCCGGGAACCGAATTTTCAAAAAATGGTGAAACACGTATCTTTTTATTTTTCAAAAAAAATCTATATACCAAATTTCAGAACAAAATTTTAGAAAAAAATTTTAGAAAAAAGTTTGTTTTCCAGTTTTTTCCCCTCAGGAGCAAAATTTACAAAAATCCTTTCTTAGCGGATGTTTACGCTATAAAAGTAATATAAGTTCCAAATTTCACGTTCCTAGGATGAGGCGTTTGAGCTCGGCGTTGATTATCAGTCATTCAGGACATGTTCTTTTATATATATAGATATCATTTGTTTCAAAGTGACTTATTTGGTATTTTTAATCTATTTATAATTTGAATTTTCTGGTTTTGAGTTTGTTTAAGTTTTGAGTAATTTTATTGAAAGATTTGTTTTAAGTAGCGTTTCATCTTATATTAGTCAACACAATTTCCATCTAAACGTCTTAACACGTTCAACATCAAAAATGTTTTCTTTTTTTTTAATTAATTTAATTAGAAATAAAAAAAATCTGACTGAAAAAAATAAAATATCAAACGAAAAAAGTTTGGAAAACATTTGAGTTTGAGAAAGTAAAATTGCGTTTCCATTTGAATAAACAAGGGGCTTTATTATACGCTTATCAATGTCACATCCATGGTCACAATCATCACCATCATCATCGTCGTCGTCGTCGTCGTTGTCGTCATCATCACCTTCATCATCATCGTCACCTCCACACCACCACCACTATCATAATCGTCGTCGTCATCGTCGTCATCATTATCATTATCATCATCGTCGTCATCACCATCACCATCACCATCACCATCACCATCACCATCACCATCACCATCAACATCAACATCACCATCACCAACACCATCATGATCATCATCATCATCATCATAATCATCATCATCATTTAGCACACATACTCTTGAGATAAAAGAAGAAGAAAAAAATCCAGCAACAATGTTGACGATTTCCCGCTCAATCTCATACCTGATTCCCACCTGTTAATTAGATGAGCTCACCTTGTTGTCAAGGGATACAAAGGAGCTCTTGTGATTCGTTTCCGAGAGGAAGAAGACGACGTCGGTTAGTACAACCGCCAGAACATCTGCGTTTTTATGATGAGTATCATTTAAAAAGTTAATTGAAATAATAATAATGATAATAATAATAATAATAATAATAATAATAATAATAATAATAATAATAATAATAATAATAATAATAATAATAATAATAATAATAATAATAATAATAATAATAATAATAATAATAATAATAATAATAATAATAATAATAATAATAATAATAATAATAATAATAATAAAATAATAATAATAATAATAATAATAAAATAATAATAATAATAATAATAATAATAATAATAATAATAATAATAATAATAATAATAATAATAATAATAATAATAATAATAATAATAATAATAATAATAATAATAATAATAATAATAATAATAATAATAATAATAATAATTATTATTATTATTATTATTATTATTATTATAAACACATTAATTAACACACAGCTCACGGAAACAAACTCATAGGATCACACTTACACACAAATTCACATGAGCACACTCACACATTCACATAAACCCACTCAGACACTCACATAAACACAGAAAAACAGTCTATACAAATTTCCATTTTTATATCACAGCCTTGTTTATGTGGTTATAATTGTTATTCAGTCACAGTGGTTGTTTATGTCTGGTACAAGTTAATTTGTTTTTAAATCAAAGTAAAAACCTTAAAGATTCTCAACGGTGTGAAATTCTAGTGTTTCTTTTCATGTAAGCGCTTTATTTCTTGTATTTTTAATGAACAAATTTTTTATTCGAACAAATAGAATAATTATGGATAAATTTGAATAAATTTGCAAGATTTGAATAAATTTGAATAAAATTCCTGAAAATATAATGAGTATACTTGCACTACTACTGCTACGTACCTATTACCTATTACATTTCATCTACCTTATTATCTTGGTGATGATACACTAACTCTGAATATTTCGTAAAGTTTGTAAACTTTATTTCAAGTTCTTCTAGCTTTCTTTAGAAGAGGCCACCCAAAAGTTCATTGAAAAGGCCATTTAGCATCGTAACCCCCCACCCTCATCCGTTTAAATGAAAAAAGTCGTAGGTACGCTCGCGGCTGTACATCTCAAGTTCAAGGATCGAATGGTCGCTTGCGTAATAACTTGTATTTTGGAGAAGTTTTGAAAATTAAAAAGCGTACGGAATTGGAGAGTTTTAATTTTTTTTCGTTGTATAGAAATTGCCTTTTAAGCATTTAAAATTATTTGCGCTTTCTACAAACCTATTCAAACTATTATTTCATTTCTGGAAAATATGAAATAAAAAGTACGTTTTTTTCGCGCCAATTTATTTCCATTGAAAAACTCAACAGCACTTCTTGTGTGGGGGACTGAATGGATGGAGTAACAAGATTTTCCAGCCAGGTTTTGATTGGGATGTCAAAAGCGAGGAAACAAAAAACTGAAGAATACTGGAGAAGTAGAGAAAAAAGAAAGAAAGTAGATGAAGAAAGAAAGAAGGAGAGAAAGGAAGAGATAAGAGAGAGAGAAAGAAAAAAAGAAAGAAAAATAAAGTGAAAAAAGAAATAAGGAGAAAAAAGGAAAAAAGAAAGAAAGAGAAAGAAAGAAAAAAAAGAGAAAGAAAGAGAAAGAGAGAGAAAGAGAAAGAGAGAGAAAGAAAAAGAGAGAGAGAGAAGCACTGAGGAGAAATAGATAAAATGGTGGGAAAGAAATGACAGGAGAATAAATGCAGGTGTGGTCAGGCAGACGGTGTGACAAATCGATGGGCAGAATAAGAAAATAATCTTTCATTAGCCGGCGGTGCAAGTTTTTTTTCCTAAAAAAAAAGAAACTAAATTAAAAAATTCTGTTTTTTTTCCACTGAAACAGATGAGTCGCGTGATTGCATCTAATTAACATAATTAGTTTCGGGAGTGGTCGGGTCGTTCATTGACCATATAGGCCGCCATCAGCTGTAGCACAAGGCTGCTACTGGCTACATGCTGCTTGTTTAAGTTCCGTCTCTAAGTGCAAGGGGCAGTCACCAAAGGCTGAAAGCACAAGCACAGAACGGAAAGATTCAATTATCTCATTAGAAATAATAATATTAATTATTAGTATTGTTATTATTTATTGTTTATTTGAAATAAGTAAATAACATTATTTTTTATGCAAAAAAGGTTGACTAATTAAAAGATGGTATGAAAAAATAAGATTACTGCACAGGTATTATTACTGATATCTATGTATGGAGAAATTTAAGATCTCTGTACAGATATATTTATAGAGACATGCGCAGACGAAAACTATTGTAAAGGTAAGGATAAGAGCAGTAGGAGGGTACAGCTTCCTGAGCCAAGGTCGACGCGGCAGTGCCAGTAGTAACAGCTCGTGCACAAGGGATCACACAGTCTTCACTTGCCACTCGTCACATGTGTAAGAAATCGTTATATTCTGAATCTTGTTGTCGGGAAAAATTTCTTACCTGGCACATTCGTTCTTTAAATGATTAATTCGTCATTACTTCGTTCATATTAGTATTTTTATAAAAAATAAAAATTATAACTATAATAATAACAACAAGGAATAATTAAATAAATAATTAAAAATTATTTTTCTATGATAATAAATAAATATCTCATTAGTTCAAAGATTTTTTTCACTAACCGGTGGATTTGCCGCGTGCCGATATCCAGTTGATGTGTCCGTCGTAAACGAGTTTGCGAGAGTTGGACAGCAGGTCGGATTTCTTGCATCATGCGAACATCAAAGTCAACTCGTTATTTTTGATTAATTAATTAATTAATTAATAAATACACAAACAGATATTAATAATTTTAAAAAATAGAAATAAATAGCAGTTAAATGGATTTATAAAAATAATAATTCTACGGATGTCGTAACTGAAATTTATTGCGTTTGACGTAGACAAATCTGTCAATTCGCTTATGGCTACAGTCGTAATATTAAAGTGTGACCGTTTATTTATTGCGGCTAATAAGCGAAAACTAGTTATTTGCTATATGGCTGATCTCTACTGTGATTTTTGAGTAAAGAACGTTTTTTTAAAATACAATACGGATTACAAAGAATTAATTCATTTTCGAAGTTTAAAATAATAAATAATATCAAATATAAAAATAAATAAACAAATAAAATTAATTTACAAACCGTCAATATGCAGCAGCGTTAATAAATAACAACCCCCCACCCACCCCACGCCAGTACAGAAACTCCAATCGTAACTAACTCTGAAGGGCTTGCCGGCGAATGAGGTTGTCGACCTTGCGTCCATCTTGTTGTAAATGGCGAACAGGCGCCTCTCCTTCTCCCGCTCGTCCACCTTCCTATCCACGTGGCTCAGGATCTCGCGGGAGACCACGAGGCATTGCTGCAGGAGTTTCTTCTCCACTCCGCTTTCTGGAGTGAAATTAACCTCTTTTTTCACTTGCGCTTTTTAAAAAAAGTAGATTGCACTATTTGAGTTGTACATTGTCTATCGAGCTGCACATTGTACATTGAGCTGTACATTGTACATTGTACTTCGAGTCGTACATTGTACATTGTACTTTGAGTTGTATATTGTACATAGAGTTGTACATTGTACATTGTACATCGAGTTGTACATTGTACAGATGTACGCTGTAGATCAAGATGTACGTTGTGCATTGTACATTGCACACGATACTGTGTTCGGTATTGTTACAGTGAAAACTTGAATTTTGCACAAAACTAAAACACATAGAGTATAACTAATTTTAATTGTATTGGTGAAATTAAAGCTAATAAAAACCAAATTTCACGGTCATCAATTAACCTTGTGTTGTCTTGATGATGGGTTCAATGAGTAGAGGATACTTGGAGATTCGCTGTGTCACAAGGAGGAAACATTCAGGAACTGTCATCCTTCGGCAGGCATTGTGGCGACTGCATTTCTTTTCCAGGACAAGAAATTGGTTTTTATTAATTAATTTTAATTTTTTTATATTATTTTTCCAAAGTTAAATTTTTAATTTTATCGATTGAGTTAAGAGTGCCTTTGAACTCACGAAAAGGAGCTTTATGAGTTCATTTTGATTGATTGATTGATTGAGTCATTATAGTTGTGGTAAGAAGTTAATTTAATCTATTATATTGGCTGGTCGGTTGTAATTAATGGTATATAGCAGGCATGCTCAACTGTTATTGACTAGGGGCCAAATTGTTTTTAAAAACAACCTGGAGGGCCAAATACAAAATAACGTAATAACCATTTATTAGACAAAACATATTTTTAATGAAGTTACTTATTAATAACAGTTTCATTGAAACTAAAAAAAATGCTTTATTAATGTTAATAAAAAATTTTTTTTTCATCTTAATGACTTATTTTCCCACTATCAATGTGATATTTGACACATTTTCTCACTGCATATATCATTTATATTTGATCTCAAACTAGTGGTTGCCACCAGAAGTTGGTTAGAGAGATTTATATCAGATAATTTACTTCTATTTTTGTTTTTAGTGAACTTCATTTTTGAGAAAAACTGTTCACATGAATAAGTGCTTGAAAATAGTGAAATCATTTTCATTGCATGCATTCGAATAACTGGAAATCTTGTTTAAAATATTTCAACGTGAGTGAAAGATGGCGATGGTCTAGGAAATAAATAAAACCAAAAACTGAAAATAAATGAAATTAAAAATGAATCACTGTTCAAAATTAACAGATATTCATATAACTTTCTAAAAACCGTGGAGGGCCTAAATAAATTAATTTTCTCAAAATCCGAGGACCGTATAAAATCAGTTGGCGGGCTGTAAATGCCTGGTATATAGTATATATGTTATATATATATATTATTGTTATATCCAGCATTTAATTATTATAATTACTATTAAATTAGTTGAGTGTTAGCATTAATGGGTAACCATAAACCAATTATTTAATGCTCATTTAATATTAAAATTTTATGCAATAATTTTTTTAAATTCGTTCAGTTTTCCATGCGTTTCACATATTGTAGATCGTGCAAGAAAATCTTCGAACTTTCTGTGAATTGAGAAGAATTTGAGGTTTTTAATTGAACTCACGCTTGGTAATCAGGTGTGTGTGTGTGTGTGTGCGTGAGACATGCATGCTGTGTGCTGTGTACAAAAGGAGTGCAAATTGAGTACTTCCATGCTCACTCAGTCGCACTCACTCTTTTACTAACTCATTCCCTCACTACTTCACTCAATCTTTCACTCACTCATTTCCTCATTTCTTCACTCATTCTTTTACTCATTCAATCCCTCACTCATTCCCTCACTCATTCAATCCTTCACTCACTCTTTCACTAACTCTTTAACTCACTCATTTCCTCATTCCTTCACTCATTCACTCCTTCACTCACTCTTTCACTCACACATTCCCTCACTCCTTCACTCACTCTTTTACTCACTCATTCCCTCACTCAATCACTCCTTAACTCACTCACTCTTTCAACTACTCACTCTCTCACTCTTCTAACAAGCCTCTCGACTGACTCCTTTGCTAAACTACTCCTTCGAAGAAGGAGTTCGTCATAATTTTATTCCTTTCTCTGAATTCTACAATTTAAAAAGTCATACTCGTCAACATGAGTGTCAATTTCCAATTGTAGCATAACACGTTGTCCTAACAATGCACTGTTGTAAAAAAATATGAGTTTTAATTGTTCTTGTGCTCTGCCTATACAGTCGCTTTTTTTAGAAAAATTTTATTCAACTTGCAATCTCTGTTTGTTTGTTTGCTTGTTGTTTGTGAGTGTTTTTCTCTGTACGCAAATCTTGCAAGTAAAATTTAACCAGCTTTTTGACTAGCTGGGAAGCTGAAACTTTCAGCATATTGGATGACAAAACATAATTCAATTGAAAAAAAAATCCAAAAAATGTAATTTGGATATCTTTCGTATATATAAATTGAATGTATTTGAAATAAAAGTTTGTGTTGATAAACTCGTTTTTTCCTATACCTATTAAATTATTGAGTACCGCTTTTATACAAAAATGTATTGTACGTGCTTAAAGTTGATACTATATACAATTACAGTGATAACATTCTTTTGGCTTAAATGAATTAATAATTTATTACTTATTATTTTCTATTAATACCTATAAAAAATTAAGAGTTGATTAATATAAAAAAGGATTTATGGAGTACTTTGATGAAATCCTGGAATGCAACATCGCTTCTGATCAGGTCCTTGTACAATTCCATTGATTCCGTGTGGTGAGAGCAGAAACTGCCGTATGCCTTCTTCATGCTGTCTGCCATCTCTCCATCAAACTGTGACAGAATAATACAGCGAAGATGACGTTTATGTTGATGATGATGGTGGTGGTGGTTGTGGTTGTGGTGGTGGTGGTGATGGTAATGGTGATGATGATGATGATGACGATGACGATGACGATGACGATGACGATGACGATGACGGCAATGACGACGACGATGACGACGACGACGACGATTATGATTATGACGATGATGATGACGATGATGATGATGATGATGACTATGACGACAATGATTATGCTGAAGAAATAGATACTAGGAAGATGAGAATGAAATGTCGCACAGAAATGTACAACATCGGTTTTCTTTGTCTAAAAATTTTTAATATTTGAACTCACAATCCGGTGTATTATATTTTTTTTGTAAAACCGTGCTAGGGTTCGAGCGTACATACCAGATACGACTTACATTAAAGTCATCAACTTTAGTCGTCATGTCGGTTTTTCAAACAGAGATTACCTACTTAATAAAGC
>OZ022239.1:27227789-27230289 GCA_963978895.1 Erpobdella octoculata
GGTCAGCACAAATGCTGTAACGCAATTCCTTTACTAAACATGTAAACACATGGAAAAAAGATTTCCAGAAAATGAAGTAAATGACCGGTGCATTTTTAATTAGGATTGCTTTACATCTTCATCCAATCTAGATAATTTTAATTTTGGAATGGATGAAGACTTTCCAAAAAATATTGTGTATTGTTTGTAAAAGATGAAAAATGTTTTACTGAACAAATTTGTAAACAATATGTAGATTTTACATTTTTGGCATCTGTAAAAATAAAAACCGGTTTGGTGAACACTTTTGACGACTTACTCAAAAGTATTTTGATTAAGGAAGAGTTTGTGTGGTACAAGCATCAACTGCCGATTGCGAAAAAGAATTCAGTATGATGAATTTAATCAGAACAAAACCGAGGAACAGGATGGATGGGGATCACTTGGAAGATGTCATGATGATTAAATTTCATTTGGCTGCAGGAAACAAAGTTAAAATTGACAAAGTCTATAAGCTATGGAAATCAGACAAAGGAAGAAGAGAATCTCATGCAAATTAATTTATTTTCAATTACTTTTAGATTTGAATTTGAATTATATTTATTTATTTATTTGTGTATATATTTTTAATAAATTATATATATATATATATACAGGTATATATATATATATATATATATATATATATATATATATATATATATATATATATATATATATATATATATATATATATTGTTATAGCTATGGTACTGGTTTCGCTTTTCGCATCTAATGATACCCCGACAAGTATTATTATTAACATTTATTATATAAGAAAGTATAAGTAGCATTAACCAAGCTTTATTTAATATCATCCAATAAACTACAAAACCATTCTTCTGGACCTGTAATACGATTTGATGATTTTATAACACGGGTGATCAGAAGTGAGATTACAAGAATGGTTTTGAAAGCATTGGATGAGCTCTTAATACTCGAGTTGAGGCGGGAACTTAGAAAACGAGAGGTCAGTGATAAAGGAAGAAAGTCTGAGCTCGTGGACCGCCGTGGAGGACAATGGGTCTGACCCAGAAGAGTATGAGTTCGAAACAGAAAATGAATTGATGAAGGCTCTGAACAAAATGGCGGAAGAATACATAGCAGCACAGGAGCAAAACAGAGCAGCACAGCAGGAAATAAAGAAATTTCTTGAACTCCTCAATGGTGACACAAACAATTGCGGAAACAAAAAAGACGGTCATGATGATGAGCCATGCAAAGTTGTTCAAGATGAACCACGCAAAGATGTTCAAGATGAACCATGCAAAGATGGTGATGATGACGAGCCTCTCAAAGACGGTTGTGATGATGAGCCTGTCAAAGACGGTCATGATAATGAACCTTGCAAAGATGTTCAAGATGAACCATGGAAATATGGTGATGACGAGTCTGGCAAAGATGATGACAATGATACAGTGGGTTTGGACGTCGACAACAAAACTAAAGAAGATGAAAAGAATGTTGAAAACGAAATGCAAAACGATGATTATAATAATGGAAATAACAGCGATGGCTTTTACCCATACAGCGACGGTTCTGAAACGGAAGCCTCCATAACAGACGACGGCACCGAATATTCAGGGTCAGATTTTAGTGACGAATCTGACTCGGATGAAGCAACCGAGAATTTAAAAAACGGACGAAACTCCAATGGAGAAATACGTCAAAGCTAATTTGACAAAAAAAGAAGACACTGATTTGAGAGACGATGGCGATGATTTGAAGAAAGATCCGCTGGACGATACAAAAGTTCACACCGATGAAAGAGCTCAGTTGGAATGTAAAATGAAAACGTTCGATTGTAGCTTGGAAGAAAACAAAGATGACAAAAACAACAATAGCAATGCAGCCAGCAAAAACTCTGAAAAAGATGAGCCAAGAACAGAGAACGGTACCGAGTACTCTGAATCAGATGAATCCACAGAAGATTCTGAAACAGATAAATCCACAGAGGATTCTGAATTAGATGAATCCACACAGGATTCTAAATCAGATGAATCCACAGAGGATTCTAAATCAGATGAATCCACAGAGGATTCTAAAGCAGATAGACTAAGAGTCATTTTAAAATCAAATAGCAGTTTGATGAAAAAATTTATCTGATTTATGGAACGTGTTTTCGAAAAATCTTTTGAAGAGTTTCTTGAGAAAGATCTAAAAGATGTGAAGGAAGAAGAAAAAGCAGACAGTTCTGATAAACCGTGCAAAGATGTTCAGGACGAGGCATGCATAAAAGGCTGTGATGAACCGTGCAGATATGGCGACGATGAGCCAAAGAAAGACTCTGTTGATGAGCCAAAGAAGGACTGGAAGAAACTGCGTCAAGCGGTCAAGAGACTTGACCATGTTGTTTACGAATTGCGGTCAAGGCCAAGAGTGAAGATCAAGGTATTTTGTGTTTGTGGCCGAGTCGCATTTCCCAAAAGCGACTATGCTGTTCAAAACTAACAGGATTAAGAAGGAGGTAGTGTTATATCTA
>OZ022239.1:27232789-27240289 GCA_963978895.1 Erpobdella octoculata
AATAATAATAATAATAATAATAATAATAATAATAATAATAATAATAATAATAATAATAATAATAATAATAATAATAATAATAATAATGTGTATGTATAATGCATATATAGAGATAGCCCGTCAAAATGACGGATATTTTAAATGCTTCTATTTAACTTCACTCGTCTCTGCTTGTTTGTTTGTTTGTCTGGGGTGATCAAATCTTAGAAACAAAAATTCATCAACTTTTCGACTACCTAGAGCTCTAAAATTTCCAGGATAGCTTTATTCTGAATGACAATACATGAATTAAATGTTTCCGACATGAATTAGGCCTTAAATCAATTAAAATTAATCAAAGTAGTCCGTTAGGGTTAGGGCTAGGGTTAGATAACAACTAATCCATACATCGAGTTAAATTTATGAATTTTGATTTCAAATGAAAGAAATAAACAATGTACAAGATTGAGCGTAATGGTTGTTTCAGATTCAAAATTTTTAGTTCGTTGACTCAGAGGCAAACAAAAGCATTAAAAAAAATTATTTTTTATCTTTACTTGTTTAAAATTTCATTACATATTTTTTTTCGATAGCAGCGCCACCTCTTTTGATTTTTTGATCTTTAGGGCTGACCCATGGACGCCTAAATAAAAGCTATCTGGACACAAACCTGTATAGGTGAGAGCCTAATGAGTCGACTACATGAGGCAATAAGTTATAAGCTGTGAGCCGCCTCAGCACGTTGTTTATTATTTCATTGTCTCGAGCGCGTAGGTTCGTCGGTTGGTTTTATTTCGACAAAGATTATATTCTGATTCCAGAGTTCAGATTTTTTGGATTTATTCAGCAATTCAGTTTATTTACTACTACAAACTTTGTCATTGTTAACATTATATTCAGCATTTGGATACAAAACCAGCCATGGTAAAAACTAACAAGTCAACGCTCGTATTACTTTTCATCATTTCACTCTTTTCTGCGTGATGAAGTTCATTATGAGAAATGGAACCATGCCAATCCAAGGATAATAGGGTGTTAGCTCATTTCAGAAGTTGTTTTCTTCATTTCATTATACACTATATCATCGAAGATATGAATTGAATTCATGAAGACACTCCAACATTTATTCTTATTGGCTAAGAAAGTATATTTCAACTCAGCTAAAGAAGAGATTGATTTAACCATTTCAGTTGAAAACACAACATTCAACTGGCAATGTTCTGTCAATCAACTCATGGGGAGAAACTGAGATTAATATCATTGGTCCTGAGAACAAAAATCATCTTCCTCATTTTCTACCAGAGGTATGACTTAAAAAATATTTACAACAATTTTCAGTCAAAAATTGTTGTGTCCAGAATTTTAAAGAAGCCTGCATCATGGTTCCAGAGCAGACTTTAGTGCAGTTCAACCATGAAGCACTTGACGACAGAAATTCTAGCATCGAGCTAAGAACTTAGAATGACCTTTCGTTTTCTATTCCATCGAGATCATATTAAATAAATGGAATTGATAAGACTAATTATTGGCAGATTGTACTTATTTGCACTAAAAAAAACAAATCATTGATAGCCTCACTAAAAAAACCCAGTTTCTCTGAATACTTCAGTTTCCTTAGTAAGCACTCATGATGCTTTCAGTTACTATAAGAATCAAGCTGACGATCCAGAATGGCATGGTACAGCAAATTTCATCACACTTGTTTTAAAGCTTTTGAATGTCATTAATGTGAAATTTTTGCTAGAAATAATTTAAAAAATGCATGAGTGTATTGAGTTTTTCCAGAATTACAAAGCAAGCGGCAAAAAAAGTTCCGAATTGATTTTTCTTGCTAATCAACACATGTTTAGTTATCGTTTACCTATCACTTCTCTTCATGACTGCCAGAAACTCAGATCATCGACAACAACTGTTTGTGCTGGTTTTGTGACGCTCAGTACTTGACGACAAAAATTTTAGCATCATCTGGCCCAGAGCTTAAAATGACTTTTCGTTTTCTGTTCCATCGAGATCATCAGGCCAAAAAATGTAAAGCAAGATGCAAAAAAATTTCAGACTTGATTTTTCTAGCTATTCGACACATTTGTTCATTTATCATTTACCTATCAGTTTTCTTCATGACTGCGAGAGACTCAGATCATCACCTACAACAACTGTTTGTGTTGGTTTTGTGATGCTCAGCACTTGATGACAGAAATTTTAGCATCATCGACCAAGAACTTAGAATGACCTTTCGTCTTCTGTTTCATCGAGGTCATCTTTTTTTGACATTTCACAATTCCTCCGAAAAACAAGAAATAGATCTGCTCCAGGACAAATGGTTTACCATACCTGGTGTATAAGAAATGTCCAGATGTGTTGAAAGTTTTACACTCAGTGCTCAAGTCTGCTTGGACGTCCGGGTCTATTGACAAAGAGTGGCAAAAAGCTGAAGACATTTTTATACCAAAGGAGAAAGATTCAGTCGATATCAAGCAGTTCAGATCAATTTCTCTTCTTAATGTTGAAAAAAATTGTTTTGCTGTGCTTGCCAGGAGGTTGACGAGCTATCTAACTCAAAACGATTACATAGACGAGTCGATTCAGAAAGGAGGAATTCCTGATGTTCCTGGTTGCATCGAACATTCTACCATGATCTGGGAGTCTATAAAAAGAGCAAAGCGGAATCGACTCAATTTGCACGTCGTTTGTCTTGGTCTTGCGAATGCTTGTGGAGGGGTTCGTCACCAGCTGATTTGGAGAGCTTTGACGATGCACCATGTTCCAAAGTTCGTTATAGATATTCTACGACAGTATTTTCAAAATTTTCAACTGAGATTATCGACAAAGACGTGTTCAACTGAATGGTTTCGTCTTCGGGTCGGTATCGCCATGTGGTGTTTGTGCTAGCAATGCAGCTGGTGCAAGGGTAGAAGATGTTTATGTTGGCCGAAGTATTTTCATGCCACCTCTGAAAGTTTTCATGGACGACACAACAATTATTTTGAATAAATGTATTTCAATGAGACGAACACTCGATGTCTTCAGCGATCTACTCAAATGGTGCGGAATGAATTTTAAAGCATCTAAATCGAGAAGTCTCTCCCTGCGTCACAGTAAAATTGACGAATACACCGTTTTCTCTGTTGATGGTAACAAGATTCCAACAGTTAACGATAAACCAGTGAAAAGTCTCGGGAGATGGTACTGTAAATCCCTGAATGACGTTGATCAGGGTGTTTCTATTCTCCGGATGGCAACTGTCTCCATGGAAGGTATTAATGCTGCTCCGCTTCAGAGCAGGTTTAAAGTGTGGATTTTGCAATTTGTTTTAGTGCCAAGACTGCTTGATAATTCAACGGATCAGAAATTTGCTGAGGTAAAACCTACTCTAGTCTCAGGAACCAAATGGAATGCTAGAGTTGAAACAGAGAATGCCACAGTTTCTTTTCAGTGGACTGAAAGAACTGGAGCGGTTCAGTTGGGACGGCATGGTGTTGGATGGAATTACCATGTCTGGTGGTCCAAGGCAAACGTTCAAGAGAGATCAAACTTGATTGTTCAGGACAGACGGCAAGCAATCGAAAACAAAAGAGTTGTGAAGAGCGCACAATTGTCACAGCAAGGCGACTGGACCAGTTGGGAGGAGACAATTCAGCGGTCTCTTTTATGGGAAGATATATGGCGCTATGCTCCAGTGCGGCTATCGTTCCTTATTAGATCGATGTATGATCAACTGCCAACAGCCAGCAATTTAAAGAAATGGAAGTTAATTGAGAACGACGAGTGTCAGCTCTGCGGTCAGTGACAGTCATTAATCCATTATCTTTCCTCCTGTTCCTATTCCCTTTCTCATGGTAGATACACGTGGCGCCGCAACCTCGTACTCCAAAAGCTGCTGGTTTTCGTAAAAGAGGCCTGCCGAAAAGCCAACTCAATGGAGGTGAAACCTAGGAAGAGGATTTACTTTTTGAGAGAAGGACTGCCACAGGTAAATTGCCCAAAAAGAATCCACCGAAGGAGAGAACATTTTCCATGCAGCTAACGACTGGAGGGTCTCTGCCGATCTGAAAACGGAAAAGTGCTTTCCAGTTGCAATAAAAGAACGTGGAAAAAAACCAGATATAGTTGTTTTTTCGAGTCTGGCCAAGTCATTTCATCTCATCGAGTTGACAGATAAAGCCAGTAACATCATGAAGTTAGAAAAATACAGAGAATTGCTGTTAGATTTGGTTCAAGAGTGGAGCTTTTTGCTGTTGAAGTCGGAGCACGCGGTTTGGTTGACAAATCTTTGCTGAAGTTGCTGCGGGCCCTAGGCGGAATGTCTAACAGAGAAGGAACTCGTGCAATTAAACAAATTTCTGAGGCAGCGGAATCAGCTTCATTCTGGATTTGGTCTCAAAGAGAGAAAAAAGAATTTCCAAATTTAGAAGCCACCCTCACCGCTCTGCACGAATAAAATTGCTTCGTCTTTGTTTACGTGGCGAAGCCGTTCTGTCGTCAAAAGTTTTATCATTCAAATAGTCTAAATTTCTACAATGTTGCGAGTTTAATTCCATTGAACATGTATTTTGGTATTTTGAATATCTGCCATGTTGCAAGGAAAGAGAGAAATTCGTTGTTGTTAAAGAATGACATTTTCTGCCGGAGGACGTTCGTCTGTCGAACGTGGCTAACCCCCCCCCCTAGAACGTCAAGAAATTAAAGAGCCGAAACGTTTGCTTGAAGGGGGGTTTACTTCTGATGACCGCAGAAAAAAGCTCTTCAGGAGTCAGTACACACATACATACATACATACATAAATACATACATACATACATACATACATACATACATACACACACACATACATACATACATACATAAATACATACATACATACATACATACATACATACATACATACATACATACATACATACATACATACATACATACATACATACATACATACATACATACATACATACATACATATATACATACATACATACATACATACATACATACATACATACATACATACATACATACATACATACATACATACATACATACATACATACATACATACATACATACATACATACATACATACATACATACATACATACATACATACATACATACATACATACATACATACATACATACATACATACATACATACATACATACATACATACATACATACATACATAGGAATTTATGTATTTAGATAAAAGTGAAATTTCTTAAACATTAGAGCCAGTAATTCATTTCCTGCTCCTCGCCATCCCCTGGCACGTTGACTTCTCGACCAGCCGTCGTAGCGCTTAGATGGACGCTGGAGAGAATGGTGGCTGGAAAAATACGGACGTGTTGAACGCGTCGCGAGAAATTTACTTCCTTGCCTTGCCTGTGCTCGTTGGAGATGTGCTTGTTTTTTTCCGAGCCAGCGTTTGTAATAAACCAAACTTTTTAAATATATAATTGTGCTTTATAATTGCCTAATTAGGTTTTATAATGACTACTAAGAATTTATATTATGATCGACGGAGGTTTTGTTGAAATGTCATCCAAAGAGTCTTTGCCGAGCTTTGATTTAAAAACGCTTCCGCCTCAAGAAATATTTTTATAACGGGAAAACAAGATTTTTTCTTCTTCTTCAGATATACTTCTAGAATGAACGCGTTGTGTTGTTAATGGTCGTTATAAAGATGGAGCGCAAAAAAGAAAAAAATACCGACAAAAATCGTTTCTGTTTTGCAGTGGTGGTTCTAGGAGGGCCCGGACCCCCTTAGAGTTTTCAAAAAAAAAATGTTTTTTTTAGCTTAAAGTTTTTATCTCTGTATTCTGAGGCTTTATCCTTTCTAAATTCACCTCTCGACCATCAATAGTTCTGATAATTGGCAGATATTAAAACATTTAGACTTTTACGGGCAGGTCCAGCAAAGAAGTTGAAAATGACACTTTCCTTTTTCTGAATAAGTTTAGATGGCTCAACAACAAGTTCTTAAAACATTTGTAATATGAAAAAAAACTGTAAGTTCAGGGACGTCAATTTGGAGGGAGCAGAGAGGGATTCTCTTTCTGACTTTTTAGTGGGCCCCTGACGTAGTTTTGGGCTCCCAAGAAATAGAAATGAGGTCCCAAAACTGGTCTAAGAAGTGTAAAGTTGAAGATTCAGAGGTTTTAACTTTTCTGTAAAGAAATGAACCACCAGTTTTTAGTTTATTTAATGAAAGCGATATTTGATTTTTTAAAGTAAAACTTTATAATAAAAACTTAGTTTTTTTCATATTGATTTTAAAGTTTCATATATTTTAATTTACACATATTTTACATATCAAGTATTTAGAAGAATGTGGTCAAGGTTTTCTATTTTATAGACTTATTATCATCAAGAAATTGTCAACAATTAGTAGCCGACTAATTGCAAAAGTCTCTCATGGTTCACTTAATTTGAGCTTTTAAGAGTCTGATGACTCAACTCTATGATGAAAAAAAGAGGGGTTTTGTGTTGATATTGCTCCAGAGAGAAAAAATACAGAAAAAAAGTGAAAGAAAAAAAAGAAAAAAAAGCAAAAAAATGCGAGTAGATTAAAAGTTTAACTTCAATTCTTTTTGTTTGGTTTTACTAAATAAAAAAATTCAAGATATCTTACAACGGACTTTATAACGACAGCAATCAAAATTAAAAAAAAACTTAAAAAAATTTCGGGCTCCCCTTACGAAATTCCAAGATCCGCCACTGCTGTTTTGTTTTATTTTGATTTATTTTATTTTATTCACTCGCGACAAGCAGAGGCGACAAATTTCACTAGGATTAACTGTTGCTGTGTTTCCGCTTGGAAGGACGAAAATCGTATATTAATGGCCAGCCATGAATCAAAACATTGCACAATCTGATACGATGTGTTTTCCAGTTTTTTTTCCAAGATTGATTTTCCAGTTTTTTCCAACATGCATTGCAATGACGTAGTTGCCAGTTGCACCATAGATTTAAAGGAGCGTACGCAGGAGAAACATGCGTGTGAAGTCGTGAATAAACGAATCTTTCTACAAGATATTATTAACTTGCATGTGCATATATGCATAACTACCTAAGGTCGGTTGTACTAGAAAATGTACATGTTGCTAAGTTGATGTTGAGTACATCATTTTGGGTACACGATGTTGAGTACATGATGTTGAGTACACGATGTTGAGCACATGATGATGAGTACACCATGCTGAGTACATGATGTTGAGTACACTATGTTGAGTACATGATGATGAGTACATGATGTTGAGTACACGATTTTAAGTACACGCCGCTGTGTATACGATGTTGAGTGCATGATGCTGAGTACACATTTACAACATTCAACAAGTCTGGAAAAAACACGATCGATTTTTCGGTTTTATTTTAAAATATTTCAACAAAACACAAGAAAAATTAATAAGAGTATAAACATTTTTACAGATATAAATTCAATTGTAAGAAAATAAATTAAACAAAAAAAGCTCATCTACGAAGCTGGTTTTTACTTGGCATGGGAGGAGGAACACCATAGTTCT
>OZ022239.1:27250289-27416743 GCA_963978895.1 Erpobdella octoculata
GGTTGCAAGGAAATGCGGGGTGAATAAGTAAAATAATAAAATAATACATACATACATACATACATACATACATACATACATACATACATACATACATACATACATACATACATACATACATACATACATACACACACACACACACACATACACACACATACATACATACATACATACATACATACATACATACATACATACATACATACATACATACATACACACAGATATGTCACCGAAATTAGGTCTGCAAATCTCATCGAGCTAGCCAAACTCAAAGCGAGTTGCTGCATCGAATAGATGGAGGGGAAGATGGAAAAGCAACAGCTCATTGGTCCCTTGGCCTCCAGATGAGAACACAAGACAAAGTTGGAATTAGTTGTCCAAATAATTATTGCATAAATTTTTTACATGGGATTAATTCTTGGTCCTCCAACAAATTATAATGATGACAGGTTTATCATTATTTAAAATAATTACATGAAACATGACAGCCTTGTGTGAACCTTATAACTTCTTCGATGATGACGGTGGAAGCGGCGATGACAATGACACTTGTGATAGTAGTGATGATGTTGATGATGATGATGATGGTGCTGATGATGATGATGATGATGGTGATGACGATGATGATGACGACGACGACGACGATGACGACGATGATGATGATGATGACCACCATTTCTGAAAGTAGAAGTAATAGCAAGCGATAAACGGTGTAGACAAAATTAAAACCCTGTGGCGATAAGGTATGGACAAAAAAAAACCAAGTTTCATTGTGACCTCTTGTAAAAGGTGACAATAAGCGTTAGGGAGTGACGATGATGATGATGATGATAATGATGACTATGACGATGACGATGACGACGACGACGACGAATACGACGATGACGACGACGATGACGATGACGATGACGATGACGACGACGATGATGACGATGATGATGATGATGAGGAGGAGGAGGAGGAGGAGGAGGAGGATTACGTTGCGATTGATTACGTTGATGTTGGTGATGTCGTTGTACATGCTCATGTGGATGTGGTTTACAACGATGAAACCGTTGACGACACTACACACAGAAGACGACGCTGTGACGCCTAGAGTGGAGATCAAAATGAATTTCTGTTACCTCGTCAGTTGACTGTGCCGAGTGCCGAAGTAGAGCTAGAAAGTGCTCTTTGCGAGCGGAAATTGGATCATTTGATTATGTTTTAACGTTGTTTTATATTCTTCTTTTTTTACAAATCTTTTTTTAACAGTTTCTTCTTTGCACATTTACTGAGATTCAAAAACTTGAGGCAGAAAAAATTGTCCCGTTAATGCGATTTCAATGAGATTTTCTGTTTTTTCGCATTCTTGTTTTTGAAGTTGAAAAGCTAAATGATTATCATTGCATTGGGGATTAAGATTAGATGACGATGATTTTGCTGATGACAACGAGGGCAACGACGACGACGACCACGACGACGACGATGGCAATGGCGATGGCGATGGCGATGGCGACGACGATGACGATGATGATGACGACGACGATGATGGTGACGACGACGATAACGATGATGAGGAGGAGGAGTAAGAAGAGGAAGAGGACAACGTTGATGACATGATGGCGACGACGACACATCTATGTCAACTGGTGTTGATGCCGATGCCGATGATGACAGTCATGCCGATGATGGTAATTATGATGACGATGATGGTAATTATAATGACGATGATGGTAATTATGATGACGATGATGGTAATTATGATGACGATGATGGTAATTATGATGATGATGATACACAAAATATAGAGAAAAAACAAATAATTGAAGAGCACAGCACTGGCTCGCCATAGGCCTAATAACCAATTAACGGCCAAGTCGAACCCCGCCTTAGCCCGCGGCATACAAGCGAGTTTTGCAACGAACACAGTCTGAACCGATTTTTTCAAAGTTTTCAAAGGAATAAATCAAACAGTTGTCTACTGTTTGAATTAAAAACTTACAGCACTTGCAGGTAAGCTACTCTCTTGGATCGAAGGATGACTGGAAAATCGGAAGTAACGCACTGTCATCAAATGATGTGATTTTGAAGTAAGTCACAGGCGACATTTCTCAGAGCACTGAACTGTTTCTTAATCAGCACTCTAGTGATCCAGTAATATTGCTTCTCTTCGGGACGACATTGACCATGCCGTAGAGGTCGTCAGAGACTCGGT
Source organism: Erpobdella octoculata (assembly GCA_963978895.1). Taxonomy (NCBI): domain Eukaryota; kingdom Metazoa; phylum Annelida; class Clitellata; order Hirudinida; family Erpobdellidae; genus Erpobdella; species Erpobdella octoculata. The sequence continues at coordinate 27,252,493 of OZ022239.1, forward strand.
TCGGGCGCACACACACAACATGCTTCCGCGCCAGTACTACAAGGCATAAATCAACAGTGTTGGGGAAGTTACTTTGAAAATGTAACTAGCTACAGTTACTAGTTACTTGTTCAAAATGTAACTAGTTACAGTTACAAGTTACAAACATTCAAATGTAACTAGTTACAGTAACAAGTTACTTTAGATGTGAAACGTGTTGGTCCAGTACTGCCATCATCGCCATTAACACCGCATTTGCTAGTCTCATCTGCGAGCTAACATTGTAAAAGTGGCCGTTGGCGCGTTCTTTTGTGTAATAAATGGCACTCAAAATTAATTTATTATTACTATTATTATTCTTCTTCTTCTTCTTCTTCTTCTTCTTCTTCTTCTTCTTATTATTATTATTATTATTATTATTATTATTATTATTATTATTATTATTATTATTATTATTATTATTATTATTATTATTATTATTATTATTATTATTATTATTATTATTATTATTATTATTATTATTATTATTATTATTATTATTATTATTATTATTATTATTATTATTATTATTATTATTATTATTATTATTATTATTATTATTATTATTATTATTATTATTATTATTATTATTATTATTATTATTATTATTATTATTATTATTATTATTATTATTATTATTATTATTATTATTATTATTATTATTATTATTATTATTATTATTATTATTATTATTATCATTATCATTATCATTATTATCATTATTATTATCATTATCATTATTATCATTATTATTATTATTATTATCATTATCATTATCATTATCATTATTATTATTATTATTATTATTATTATTATTATTATTATTATTATTATTATTATTATTATTATTATTATTATTATTATTATTATTATTATTATTATTATTATTATTATTATTATTATTATTATTATTATTATTATTATTACCATTGCCTTCTTGCCTCTCAATTTCAATCAGCCGCTGCACGATCACACAAGTCTCCTCGTCATCCACGCCTCGTCCAATTTCATTTTAAAATCATCCATCGTTTCTGCAGAAACAACATCATCCGTCAAACTGTTCCATAAACTGGTCACTCTCAGGAGAAAACTGTATTTTCTTATGTCATTATGTGCCTGTAGAACGACCAGTTTGAATGAGTTTCCTCTCGTCCTCTTTGTTTCCGTCAATCTTAAGCATAGATAACAATTTATATCATAAAAACCCTTAAGAATCTTAAAGGTCTCGATCATGTCGCCCCTGTCTCTTTTGTACTTTAGAGTCGGCAAGTTCAAATATTCCATCCTTTGTCTATAATTCATATTTTTGCACTGCTTCGGTATTTTCGTTGCTCTCCTCTGTACTTTCTCCAACTCTTCCGTCTTCCATCAATCCGATTGACTGAGGTGACCAGATACTAACTCTAGCTTGCTTCTTACCAGCGACGTGTACAAACTAGTGAATGACCTTTTATCCAACAGGTTAAAGTTTTTACTAATCGCTCCAAGTGTTGAATAGGCCTTATTTATCACATCAGATATGTATAACTTGAATTTCAAATCATGCTGAAAAGTCACTCCCAAATCCTTGATCGATTCAACTTCATTTATGTTTCTTTCATTCATACTATAAGTATGATGAAACTTCACTTTACCACCAAATTTAAGTACCATACATTTTTCTACATTAACTTTCATCAACCATATATTTTAATTTTTAAAGAAAACCCCAAAAAGTTGTTTAGCACACTAAATGCAATTTATTAAAAAAATTATTAAAAAATAAAATTCTAATTGCCTTATTGTCTCTTAAAAAAGAAGCTGTTTTACGAGTCTTATCTTAGCTTGCTTCGTCACGTTAATCGGACCCATAATCGGACTATTTTTAATTTCCCAATTTTGAACCCTTTCCTGTTATCCAATCATTCTGAAATTTTGTACACAGGTTTAATTTTGGCGACAGTATTTTTGTGAATTTTTGCGGATTTTTCCATGGCTAGATTTAATTTAATTAAATATTTCCGATTTATAGTGAGTGTCGGATAATTGGGATAAGTCGGATATTTGGGATAAGACTCGTTTTTACAAAGTGTTTTTCTACTATATATATATAGTAACCTTGTATATATAGGATATATATATATATATATATATATATATATATATATATATATATATATATATATATATATATATATATATATATATATATATATATATATATATATATATATATATATATATATATATATATATATATATATATATATATATATATATATATATAAATTTTCGGATCGATTGGACAAAATTTAAGTAAATAATTATTTGTGATATTTTCGTCAATCTATTTATTGTCTATGCTAATATGCTCGTTGTTTATGTAGTAAAAATATAAAAGTGTGTTTTTAAAAAACATTGTTTTTGCTTCACTTGTTTTACTAGTCTTATATAAGCTTGCTTAGTGAGTTTAATCAGACTATTTTTTATTTCCTAATTTTGAATTCTTTCCCGTTATTCAATCATTCTGAAAATTTGCACACATGTTCAATTTTGGAGATAGCATTTTTGTAAATATTTGCAAATTTTTCCTATTGCTAGATTCAATTTAATTAAATATTTTCAATTTATAGTGTGTCGGATAATTGAGATAAGTCGGATAATTGGGATTAGTCGGATAATTGGGATAAGTCGGATAATTATGATAAGTCGGATAATTGGAATAAGTCGGATAAGTCGAATTGAAATGTGGAAAAGGATCTCAAAAATTGTAACTACCTTGCAAGTTAAATTTGACCAGCTTTTTGACAAGCTAGGAGGCTGAAACTTTCAGCAAAACTTAATATTAGATGACAATACATGATTCAAATAATAAAAATAAATAAAAAAAATTTAATTTGGACATCTTTCGTATTTCTAAATCGGGTGTATTAGAAATCAAAGTTTGTGTTGAAAAACTCGTTTTATTATTACCAATGCTTTTATTAACTCGTCGTCTCTGCTTGTTTCTCTGTCTGTCTGTTTGTTTCTCTGTCTGTTTCAAATCTTGAAATCAATTTTTGAGTCACTTCCTGATGATAGATTTTTTTTCAAATTTTGCATACATGCTCAAAATAGAAGACAATGCAATATTCAATTATTAGTTTTACAATAAGTCAATTAATTTAGTTAATTTTAATTAATTTCGATATTTCGATATAATTAAGATATTTCGACTTTAATATAAAATAAAAGAGTAATATAAAAAAAAATTGATTGCAAAATTTGTGTTTTAATTACATATAAAAGCATTGGGTTTTAAAAATTCGTTTTTAATTTACTTGTCCTATACTTGTTTGATTTTTCATAGTTTTGTTATTGTCATTCAAACAAGTAAAGGAAAAAACGAGTTTTTAACACAAATTTTAATTTCTAATACACCCGATTTAGAAATACGAAAGATGTCCAAATTAAGGTTTTTTTTATTTAATCATGTATTGTCATCCAATATAAAGCTATGCTGAAAGTTTCAGCTTCCTAGCTAGTCAAAAAGCTAGTTAAATTTTACTTGCAAGATTTGTGTACATAGAAAGCCACACACACACACACACATACAAACAGAGATTGTAACCTAAATAAAAGTTTGTAAGAACTGGCGAGTTCTGATTTTACGATTTACAAACTGATACAACGGTTAAGTAAAGTTGAAAAATTTTATCAAACTCCATTGATTCTTCTAAAACATTGTCCTCTGTATTCTGTATTTAAAACTTGAATTTGTTTTTCCAATTTTTTTCCTTATTTACTTGGCATATTCTTTTTTTTTTTAAATTTATCCTAACTGAAATCTTGGCATGGTTACACTAGCCGCTAGCCAGTATTGAAAATTTTTACAATTTACCATTTCGGGGTCATCAAATTGTTTCCTTTTTCTAGATCCATTAAAGGTTTAGCCCACGAAAAAAAGATGAAGAATGAACTCTTTCGATACGCTTCTTCAGATTGGGGTTACTATTTTTACCGCGCTGTACTGCTTAATCTTCGGCAAACATAGTTTGCATTTTACCACAACATTTTTCTCAGTTTCAGATTCGAGTTCAAAGAATTTACTGAAATATCAATTATCTTTTGAATAAACTTCATTATTCGATAACAAAAAAAATAAACAATACCGATATAGCAAAGAGAATGGTTTGCTAAACCATAGAAACAAAAGTTTTACATTGATTTAAAATTTAACTTACATAAAGCAGTGAAAAATATAAAAAGATAATTACAAAAATGTAACGGAAAAAATGTTAAATTTACTCAAAAAAAAGTAACTAAGTTACGCTACTTCGTTACTTATTCCAGAAGTAAAGCGTTACGTTACTAGTTACCAAAAATTGTAACGCGTTACTCTCCAACACTGTAAATCAATACCAAGCGACGTATGAAGGTCCGTGAACAAATAAAAAAGGCAGCAGAAATGGCAAATCATATGAATTGTGCGCTTCATCACAAAGATGGCACTGACTGACTGACTTCTTTAAGCAGGTTCAATCAAACCAGCAGCAATCAAATAAAGAAGAAAACATCAATTACACTGTTATTATTTAAATAAATATCATTTCTGATAAAATAAATTACATACTTCCGTCTATTGGAATAATCTTTATTTTTGAAAAAATGCACGTTATTTTAACCGAATAGAAATAAAGAAACAAACCTCAGAACTTTCTTATCAAAATCATATAAATTTCACTCTAACACACATAAGTCTCCGTTTAGCACACACACAAATGTCACCGTAACACACATAAATTTCACTGTAACACATAAATTTCACTATAACACATATATATCTCACTGTAATATAACACACATAAATCCTAATGTAACACACATAATTTTTAGTGAAAGCGATATTATAACGTGAAACGATTTTTGTAAAATCCATCGATTATGACATCAAACAGACCAATCCCAGTCATCGAAAATATCCCAAAATTCTAATACCCCAGTAACTCAGTTGCCCAATACCCCAGCAGCACCTCAGTACCCCAATACGATACCAACACTCTCCTCGACCGTCTCTCGCAGAAATACGGAAATACGAACGCGAGACAGTACGTGCTTCCTTCCAATACTTCGTGTTCACATTGCGGGGGTGTTGTGCTATTTTATCGTTTCCACAACGTTGTTGGTGTGTTTTTATGAAATATTGCAGAGTGTGGTGCCGGTCTCATATTTCTGGATTCATGCTCCGCCTCGATACTGGACGGATCAGCGTTTAATAAGACCTTTCGGTTTCCGGTTTCCATTCATGTTATCTTTCGATTGATTTTTTTTGTAAATTTTCTATTTCGAACTTGTTTCAAGTGTTTAAATTAGTTTTAAAGCAAAACTTGAGTTATTAACGGCAGATTGAACAACTTAAAACTACTTTTGTAACCTCGTCAGGGTTAGTTTGTAATAAATAAATTCAAACGTTTTTTTTTTAAATTGACGAATGAAACAGTATTAATTTAAATTTTCAAATAATCAAGAATTTTTAGCATAATAAATCCAACAATAACACACAAAGGCAGACAGTCATACAGAGAAACACAACAGCACACAAAAGACACACATCAACACGAAGGCACACACAGCGGAAAAGTCAAACAATAACACACAAAGATACACAAGAGCACATAAAGTCGAACGATAACACACAGGCACACAACACTACACAAGGACACACATGCAAAAACACACCAGCGCCAAAAGACAGACACACAGCAACACATACAAAAGCACAAAAGCACACAAAGATACACACAGCGGCACACAGTGACATTCAACAGCACTTAAAAAGAATTATCTTCTTTTTGTTTCCGGTCAAAAGATGGCAACTTTCATCTGAACCTCTCCAGGGAGCCATCTTGGAAACGTATCTATAGTCTTAATTTATTTTAGAGATTACACTGCAAACAATGGATATCGTCGTCTGGAAAGAGAAAAAACTTTTTTTAAGTTTAAATTTTGCACAGATTAAATTCTGTAAATTTCTGCAACGTTTTTCTTGATCCGATTCCCACCGGTACACCGGGTATTTATCAACGGGTATTTCTTTCACAGCACATCTCTCTCAACATCAAGAATCGACTAATTTAATATAAAAAATCCAATTTTTTGCAAACAAACTGTTTGACGAATTTAAGAACGAATTTGGAAGAAATCGAGATGGCGGAATTCGTCTCCTCCCTGAACTATTTCGCTGCCGGCAAACTCTCCAATCTGGTTCGGCTTGCCTGCGACAGGTTCAAAGGTGACGCACTGGCACATATATTCCTCAGCTGATAAGCAAGACGAAGTCGGGCGTGATGAAGTCTCAAATCACTAAGACCGCGATAGAGTCAAGTAGGGTCAGGGGGCATGGGGCTTGGGGGGTGATCGAGTTAGAGCAAAAGCAAGCAAGTATGTATATGAAAAAGTGCAGAAAAGAGCAGCAAAATTGATAAAAAGCAACGATTTACAATAAACCCATATATAAAACTTTTAAATTTCCAAGATAAGATTAGCAAAATATTTCTAGAGCAAGGTTTTACCAGCTTCCTTTGTCCTGACTATCCCAAACTGAGGAGAGGTTGCCCCGAACTTCAGGGTCAAGAAAATAGTTTAGATGGCACAAATCATTTTTAATACTCAGAGAATTGTCGATGTCCAGACAGGGAATAGACTTCAAAACGAGTACCACACAAATTGGTGTAAATGAGAAATACAATAGTGCAATTAGTATAAACTTAATTAGTATTTAAAAATCTAACTTTTTCAATTTTCAATAAAATTTCGTTAAATTCTCTTGAATTTTAAATCACGGTTTTTATTTTTTTCTTAGTCAAAAGCATTTCGAGAAAAAAGCTGAAATACTTATAATGACATAAAAAAAGAAAAGTAATTCCTAATAATGTAACCGAAAATAATTTCGTTGAAAAATTATGAAAATTAAAAAATTCATTTTCGCATTATCTCATGGAAACAAATTTTTCTTTTCTAATTACCGTTAAATGTTCAATTGAAGAGACGTTACTATTTTCCACATTTATGATTGAATGTTGTCTGTTGTTGTGTGTCCTTATAATTTTCAAAAACATCTTTCATCATATATTAAATATTTATATGTATATACTAGCAAGGCTTGTATATACATATAAATAATCCGTTTCCCGGATTTTTACAAACTTTTATTTAGGTTACAATCTCTGTTTGTGTGTGTGTCTTTCTCTGTATGCATATCTTGCAAGTAAAACTTAACCAGCTTTTTGACTAGCTCGGAAGCTGAAACTTTCAGCATAGCTTTATATTGGATGACATAATTTAATTAAAAAAAAGTAAAAAGTTTGTGTTGAAAAACTCGTTTTTTCCTTTACTTGTTCTATGTGTGTTTTACGTTTTTTACGCTTTTTTGACGATAGAGCGCGAAAAAATAAACCAATTTTTTAAATGTCTCGAAATCTTGCTCTCGATGGTAACTACCTCAACACAAAATTTTGTTCAAATTGCTTCAGCGGTTCTGATGGGATAAGCGAACAAGCAAGCAAACAAACAAACACACCGAAAAACATTGTTTTTAAATATATAGACAAATGTTAGTTTAAGTGTTTTATGTATGTATCAATTTCAAAAAAGTTGCCGATTTAGTAACGCAGTGAAACAATGCTGGAATGCTGCGAATAAATTAATATTTGAATTTTTTTAAATAAATAAATTCAAAATCTTTTTTTTCGTTAACCATAAAAAGCAAATTTAGTTGATTTTTATTAACGCATGAGTAATTTCAGTAAAAATATATGGCACATAATTATTGTGTTAGTCAGACAATAATTATTATTACATGAGTATTTAGTATTTATTAATAGTTTATTTACGATACCGATATTTAATCAATCAATCAATCAATCAATCAATCAATCAATCAATCAATCAATCAATCAATCAATCAATCAATCAATCAATCAATCAATCAATCAATCAATCAATCAATCAATCAATCAATCAATCAATCAATCAATCAATCAATCAATCAATCAATCAATCAATCAATCAATCAATCAATCAATCAATCAATCAATCAATCAATCAATCAATCAATCAATCAATCAATCAATCAATCAATCAATCAATCAATCAATCAATCAATCAATCAATCAATCAATCAATCAATCAATCAATCAATCAATCAATCAATCAATCAATCAATCAATCAATCAATCAATCAATCAATCAATCAATCAATCAATCAATCAATCAATCAATCAATCAATCAATCAATCAATCAATCAATCAATTTCTTTATTTGAACAAGAAACATCATAGAGTCGGCATTTCAGTAATTTCAAACAAAAGTAAAATAAGTCCAAAACGGGAGATAATATATTGAACATTTATACAATTAGCTTGCTACAGACTGGCCTGTTCATGTATAAACTTGAAAACAACTTAGTAATAAGCTTATTTGAAAATTTCTTCGCAAAATTTGCTCACACAACCACCAAAATGTTTTCCATAAAATGTTTAGGTCCTCGAAAATATTCCACTATTACAGATTCAATAAGATCTTTGAAGACACTATCTTTGTTCAAGAAAGAACTCATTTGCTCAACAGCTGAATTTTTTTACTCTTTTTTTAAAGAAAGTAATTTATTTAAATTTGTATAGTTTATTTAAAATTTTGGACCAAAAATGCGAAAAAACCATTTCCTTCGGATTGTCCAATTGTTTGCATTTTTTAACACTATAATTTTTTGTGTTTAATTTTTTACAGTGTTCAACCTGTGTTCAATAAACTCAAATTAAAAATTTTAAGCAGCAAGTTATTCCCCACTCGTTGATAACCCTTCAAAAACGTAAAGTTGATAGGGCGCTGGTGGTAATGCGTTAAAGAGTTCGCCTGTTGGCCTAAAGGTTAGCGGTTCTAATTTCAACAGCGTCCGTAGGGGGTGTGGGGATGCAGGCACCATAAACAACTGCCTGTTATTCTTGTAGTGGTTCTCACACAGGCTTCAGGCTTCTGAATTACTCTAAGCCATGGTAATTTATAACAGCAAAACGGTAATAACACCATTCGCATCGTATAATTATTAAAATAATTTTAAGCATAATTATCGACGGTGTTTACTCATCTTTACAAGTTTACAAGATGATAATCGGCGAGCTCACCTTACGCTGCCTGTAATGTCCCAGTTTCGAAAAGACGCCACTGTAGTTCGTCTTCAGTTTCTCGCCGCCAGTCGACATCCTTCGCCCGCCATCGTATCTCCTTCCTCCTGTCCCGCCATCTCTTTCTCTTTTTTTGCCAGGGAAGGCGAGTTAATTTTTAATTTGTTTTGATTGTGTCTATTTATTTAGTTAACTTTTAATTTGTTTTTTTATAGTTAGCTATATTTATTTAGTTAGTTAGTTAATTAAATTAAATTAAATTAAATTATGAGGTTTTGTGTAGAAAATAAGACTGATGAACTAATGAAATTGATAAAAAAAATTACTTTTCAACATTAATGTTATTAGAGGTAATAGTAATGATGATGAAAATGATGGTGGGAGATGAACATTGTTTTTTTTTCTTTAAATTTATGATTTTAGTAAAAAAAAGTTTTTAACATACTTAATTACTTCGCTGGAATTCAGTGCACTCGAACCTGCAAAAACATTTTAAAAAAATTTCATATTTATTTTCAATTAATTTCAGTTCTAAAAAAACATTTCGGATTCGGCGTTCTAAGATGATCGAGAAAATATTTAACCAATTTTTGAATTTCTACGTAGCCCACCATCTGCGACCAGAGTTTTTCCGTGCTTTCCAGTAACTGACAAGCTGGAACACTGGCCAGTTTTGCCGCTCTGATCAAAGCTTCTGAGCTCCTTTGGCGACAGTCCTGTGGGACAGCTGCACGCGTCATACTTGACGTCACTGCAGATGTCGTCGTCGCTGTCGTCATCCTCGCCTTCTAGACTGCTCAGACTTTGACTGTGAATTTAAAAATGAATTAGTGAAAATTTAAATAAAATAAAAATCGAAAAATTTAAAACATTTATTTTTGAGTTAACGGTTCAAATTATTTAATTTTGATCATTTTTTTTAATTTACAATTACTGAAACACACATCATAGTCAGCACGCACCACACAACACTCTTACTAAAACACACTTACAAAAACCTACACACATTTACAAACACACACACATACACGTTCGAAGACATTCAAATGTACATCCAGAAAAACTCCATAAATTTGTCACAGGTGACCACGTCTAAAGTGCACAGGAAAAGTGTCTGTACTGTATGTGTCGTCGTTATGCGTTTATCTCAATGTATGTAGAAGAGCTTTTTCATGGAATACAAACAAATATTGATAATTATTTTTTATCTAAATTAATAATATTATTTTTAATTTATATCTAAATTAATTATTTATTTATATTAATAGTTTTTATTTTTTTATTTATGCAAAAATAATTATTTTTAATTTAAATTGATAATTTTATTATGTAAATATTTTTCTATTTATATTAATAATGTTCATTTAAAGTATGATAATATATATATATTTGTTTGAAAGTAATTTAACCTTTAATTAAATAACACCAATAACATGATTCAATGACCTTATTTATAGTCAGCCTTATTAGCTAGCTGGCTACTCAGTCAGTCGGTCTTAACGTTCCCGAGGCAGCGCTAACATAATTCTGAAACTCCTTCTTTAGCAGCGTAAACATTTTATAAATGCACATTCACATCTCCCGGGTGCTAAATATTCCGTACGAATTCCATTTGTGGCTTTTTTATTGTTTATTTTATCAAATTAATTCTTTTTACCTTTTTTGTTAAATAAACATTATTATTAAAACATTTGAAAAAGAATTATTTTTCCGTATTTCAGTGCTGTAATAAAAAAAATGCCAATTTGACAAAAAACGCTTACGAATTTCAACAAAGCAAACAGGAAAACGTTAAGGAACCGTTTTGAAATTGTCGATGTTTGAACGTGCCAGACTCTTGAGTGATTTCTTTTTAAACTATTTCAGGCAGACTTGATGTGAAAGCTTTTAGTCTTTACGAAAGAAAAAGCTAAATGGATGAAATTGAAACTATTTTAAAAATTAACGGTTACTCAACGATTTTCGCCGTTTTCATTCAATTAACAGACTTTTCACGAATGCAAGTTTTCCTTAGTCTTGCATACCTGTCTGTTTGTCTGCTTACCTGTCTTCCTGCTTGCCAGTCCACCTACCTGTTTTCCCGCCTACCAAGTTGTTTGCCTGCCTACCTACGTCTTTGCCTGCCTACCTACGTTTTTGCCTGCCTACCTACGTCTTTGCTTGCCTACCTACGTCTTTGCCTGCCTACCTACGTCTTTTTCTGCCTATGCGTCTGTTTCTATGTGTCTGTTTCTATGCTTGCTTATTTGCCTAGATGGCCGTCTGTTTAACTGCCTACCTACCTGTTTGCTTCTCTGCTCACCTACCTACCATGCAGCATCAAAGTATTCGCGGCAATAATTACTTTTCCAAGACGACTGCTGAGTACGATTGATTTCATTTCTTCTTCAATGAATAAATTACTAAAATCTTTTCACTATATATATATATATATATATATATATATATATATATATATATATATATATATATATATATATATATATATATATATATATATATATATAGTAAAATGTGTCCCTAGTTTTGATCTGATTTACTCTTTTGATGACATGGCGCAATTAAAAACAAAAGCCGTGCCGTGCCATCTGTTAGAAAAAAAAATTCATTAAAAAATTTAAAAAAAAGTTTGAAAACCTAACGACGCACAATGAAAATGCATTTTTCTTGGCGTAGACGAAGGGTGTGACCACGAGTGTGAGACAGCAGGAAATTAGGGAATTCAGGGATGATGCAGTGAGTGAAACTATATAGGATTTTGTGACAAGGCATAAATCGTGGATAAGTCGTCGATGTTCCAGTGTCTTTAAACCAAGTTTTTGAAGTCTTATCATATAGGGTAGAGTTCGTAATCCTGGTATGGCTCTTGTGAAAAATCTTTGAACTCGCTCAATTTTTATATATAAAAGAACATGTCCTGACTGACTGACTGACTGACTGACTGACTGACTGACTGACTGATAATCAACGCCGAGCTCAAACGCCTCATCCTAGGAACGTGAAATTTGGAACTTATAATACTTTTATTGCGTAAGCATCCACTAAGAAAGGATTTTCGAAAATTTTGCTCCTGAGGGGAAAAAACTGGAAAACAACCTTTTTTCTAAAACAATGTATATCTCGAAAACCAAAATTGAGGAGATTTTGAAATTTGGTATATGAATTCTTCTTGAAAAATAAAAAGATACGTGTTTCACCTTTTTTTGAAAATTCGGTTTCCTGGACCTCAAATGTTGGTTGGAAAATTGGGTTATTTGGTTTTTAAAGTAGCTGCTTCTCAAAAACTGTGAAGGCCACAGGAGTAAAAATTAGTATTTAGTTTCTACTCCAAAAATAATGAAATACGTGTTTTAACATTTTTTAAAAATTTGGTTTCTAGGACTACAAATATGGGGTGGAAAATACGGTTATTTTGCTACTCAAAAAACTGTAAATGCTACAAAAGTAAAATTAGTATTTAGTTTCTACTCTAAAAATAATGATTTACGTGTTTCACCATTTTTTGAAAATTTGGTTTCCAGGACTTCAAATGTGAAGTGGAAAAAGGGTTATTTGATTTTAAAATAACTGCTACTCAAAAACTGTAAGTGCTACAGATGTGAAAATTAGTATTTTGAGGTTTTGTGTCGGTTAAAAGTTGATGAGTTCAGTTTATCACCGGACGGACGGGCCAAGCCGTTATTTTAGGGTCTTCATACCGCCATGCCCAAACCTTAAATCAAGGTGGGACGGGCCAAGATTTTTAACCAAGTATATAGACATTTTAGTGATTTTAGGGTGTTCAGACGAGCCGGGCTAAACCTGAAGTCAAGGTGGGACGGGCCGAAGTTTTTCATCAAGTATATAGAACTTCTAGGCCTGTAAAAACGGACCGGGCCCATATTAGACGGGCCGTGCCGGGCCAGGAATTTCGGTTTTTGAAACGGGCCGGGCCAAGTTGTTGACGGGTTGAGCTGAGACCTAAAAAATTAATCCGTGCAGTACTCTACTATGTATGAACGGCTCAAATTTTCTAATTTCATGCGAGCGAAGCCGCTACGGGTACTGCTAGGCTTTGTTATAAACTGCTTGTTATTTGGGCTCCAGACCGGAGAACAATATTCAAGAATTGGACGAACATATGGTCAATATTCGCTTGTCCCTTGAATGAAAGCATTTGAGGATTAGCGTGTTCTAACAAAGGCATTGTGAAAGATTTGGTTGATATGGGCTTTGAAGTTGAGTTCACTGTCGACGATGACACCTAGGTCGCGAACATTGTCTGTAGAGGACATGGGTCGTGAGCAGATTGAGTATTTGTTGGGCATAATGTTGCTCCTCGTTGTTTTGATGGAAGCTTGGAGGCATTAGTCTGGGGCCAATTGTAATTTCCATTCTTTGCTCCATAACAATAACTTGTCAATAGCAGTTTGAAGGGAAGAGCTGTGAGAGGATAATGATAATGAGTAAACCTTGATATCGTCTGCGAATAGTTTGTATTTTATGTATTGTATGTAAATGCGTCTACAACATCGTTTATGTAAACAAGGAAAAGCGTAGGCCCAAACACACTCTCTTGGGGTACACCACTTCTCACATCTCTACTGTGGGATAATTGGCTATTCAACTTGACAGCCTGAACCCGGTTCGCCAAAAACTTCATTATCCACAAGAACAGATTGCCCGAAATTCCGTAAGCTTGAAGTTTTGTCAGTAACTTAGGGTGGGGCACTGAATCAAAAGCTTTTTTGAAGTCGAAGTATATAATACCAGTATCCTGATGGTCTTGCTTTGAGATTGACCAGTCATTGGTACACTCAATCAGATTTGAACATGTAGACCTTGAATTCCGAAAACCGTGTTGACTGGGAGACATGAGGTTGTTTGTCTGAAGGTAATTGAAGATGTCTTTATTGATTATCTGCTCCATTGCACGACAACAAGAAGATGTTAACGATATTGGTCTGTAATTCCCTGGATCGGGTGTAGAACCTTTTTTGTGAATTGGAGCAATATAAGCTGATCTCCAATCGAGGGGTATTTCATGCGTATTGAAAAAAAAGTTGACATATGGCAGAGTGGCACGGAAAGTCCAGCAGCACAATTTTTGAGTAGGCTATTTAAAATACCATCAGGTCCAGATGATGAAGAAAGTTTGAGATTTCGAAGTGTCTAATAATACGATCAGGAGTAAAAATGATTTTTTCAAGTTTGTGGTTGGTTCGAGCAGGCAAGATACAATTTGAGCCATCATCGACCGTAAATACACTGCAAAAATAATTGTTGAAAATGTTAGCAATCTCAGTTGGATCAGAGGTGAATGTTCATCTTGACTTTTAATCTCCTGTATTGGATTATGTGTCGATAACTTTCTGTTGACAAATCGATAGAAACGACCAGTATCCCCAGCTGAGACAAGTAAACTTTCCTGTGATTTATGGTAGTCTTTTATAATCCTCCTGAGGTCTCTTGAAAATTGCCTGTAGATATTTTTGCTTTCGATCCTCCCATTTGATGCCATTTGTGGAAGGCCTGCAGCTTAAGTTTCTGAGCCTGAACAATAAATGTAGGGTATGATGACTTTTTTACTTTTGTGGTTTTGATAGGTCGGTCTTGTCAATGCTATCCAGAGCAACACTCTGGATAGCATTGGTAACAATGTTGAGAAAATGTTTTCAGCAGTCATCAACCGAGATACAGTATTGAAACACGTCATCCCATCTGATTTCACACAAATAGTTATTTAGGTTTCTATAGGAGGATTTGGTTAGGTGTTGATAATTTTGGCCGTGGAACATAGTTGGATGTCTGGGAAAGTTGGGTTTGAACATTAGAGTGTTGTGGTCGCTTTGAGCAATTGGGGGCATCATTGAATCTGTGATTTAAAGCAAGCATCGTTTGAGAGAAGCAGATCAAGTATATTTGATTGACGAGTTGGAGATTCAACATATTGATGTAGACCCATTTCATCTATAAAACTAGTAAATAAATCATAAACCTTGTTATTGGGATGAAAATAGTTTGTTCAGTTCATTTCAGGAAGATTGAAGTCGCCCATAATGCATACTAACTTTGTATTATTGCATAAGTGAGTGAGACATTGGATGCTCTTGAAAGTGTAATCCACATATTTAGAATGAAATCCTCCTGGTCTGTAATAAATTATAACTCTGCATATTGAGCTATCAGTGTAAATGTCGACACAAACAATTTCTATATGGTTATATTCAGGTGGAATTGAGACCTGTCAAACTTTGACTCTTCTCTTAGGAATCAGAGCCACGCCACCACCACAACATCCCCTGTCATAACGAAAAACTTGGTATTCTTTAGTAAGAAATAGGCCGTCCAGTTCGTTATTCAACCAAGTTTCGGTTAAAGCAAAAATCTCTAAATCATGAGTTTCTAAAAATAAAACAAATTCTTCTCGTTTATTTACAATACTTCTGATGTTCGTAAGTGCCCCGACCCTCGGTTCATACCCGAAAGGGCTGAATGATGGATTGGACCAGAACTGAAGAAGGCTTCCCTGTTTCCTGGGCCGTCTTAGATCTTTTTTCACATCTCAGATAAACAGCTTCGGCCTCTCTAAAAGTTAGATCATGATTTATAAACACTTTCCTTATAGAAGGATCGGTCGACAGTCGGAGGACCCGAGACGAGGAAATTAGATCAGACACTGCTTCAGAATTTGTTAGAGTGACACAGAGTCTGGTATTTGCAGGTTCTTTTTCAAGTCGGCGAACGTTGATGACAGCAGGTTTGATGGTGAGGTTTTGCTCAATGAAATCTTGAATGAGCCTATCATCGTTAATTGAAGACTGAGGTGGCAAACCGGAGATTATGACGTTTTTGGAACGTTTGGTTTTCTCAAGTTTTTCTTTCTCAATATCCCACATGACATTTTTGATATATGATAAATCCATGCTTGGAGGGCGGGCTGGAATAGCCCGCTCGAGCGCCTCAAGTCTGGTCGTGATGACTTTCGTCATCTCGTTGAGGGTTTCAGACATCGTTTTGGTGATTTGAGAGACCAATAATTGCATCATATTTAAAAATGTCTCCATCATTTTACTCATGTGATTGTTTAGTTGCTTCATTAGTAAATTTGAGTTTTCGTTTGCTTGTTTCATGACCGAACTTAAAATGAGTTCGAGAGAATCCGCTGTCAGTGACTTTGCCATGCTTAGTAAACAATTATAAACGTGAGGTGTATGTATATATATATATATATATATATATATATATATATATATATATATACTAGTGGGGTGCCCGACGTTGCCCGGGCTTTTCCGAGGTTTTTCTTTTTATTTATTTGTTATTTATTTATTTTTATTTAAACGTTTATTCAATTTTGTATGCCTGATTTATTACTTTTTAATGAACAGCTTTATACAAAATATCAATTCTGATTAAACTCTTTTTAAAAAAATTTTAATTTAAAACATCTTTTGTCTACACAAGAAAATATTACAAGAGTCTATCTATCTACCTCTCAATAATGAATACTATCATTTCTTTAATACAAGCCGCGACTGTAATTAAAATCAAATTGTAATTTGGAATAAAAGAAAGGAGAAACAAACTTGATATTTCTTACCTACTACCGTGTCAGTCTCAAAGCGCTCGCTATATAAACTATTTAAAAATCTATGACTTAAACGTCTGTGGCGGGCGTGGAATTTTGAGTTATGAAATAGGATGGGCTGGGACGAGAAAAATCAGCCCGTGCAGTACCTTAGTAGTCTTCCCCTGCTCACGATTAATTATACCCTGGACAGATCTTCTATGAAGCCCCAACTTCAAAATCCAGAACTTAAAAAAATTGTTGGTTCAAACAAACGATTTGTGAATTTTTTTTATTTTGTGGACAGAAATTTCGGGTTTCGTTTTAACCGCTTAAGAACTTTTAGCTTGCTTCACGGTAAAATTTCATTGTTTTTATATTGCCGCATTCTCTTTTTTTTTATTCTTCTACTGAAGTTCTTGAGAATTACTACACACTTAATTATAATTCAAAAACTGCGGGTTCCGATATATATATATATATATATAAGAGTATCTTGAATTGTCTGATTAATTTGATTTGATTAATTTTAATTGATTTAAGGCCTAATTCATGTCGAAAACATTAAATTCATGTATTGTCAGCCAGAATAAAGCTTTCCTGAAAGTTTTAGAGCTCTAGGTGGTCGAAAAGTGGGAAAGCGACCGGGAGCGTGTGAGCAAGCGGGAAAGGAAACGGGGGCGTGAGAGAAAAACGATAGAAAAACCTCTAAAAAGCCCGGACAACGCCGGGCACCCAGCTAGTATATATATATATATATATATATATATATATATATATATATATATATATATATATATATATATATATATATATATATATATATATATATATATATATATATATATATATATATATATATATATATATATATATATATACATGGGAGCCGCAGGAAGGGCAAGAAACTTGCTCCCCCTGGACTTAATGATTAACAAAATAAACAAAAATAAACAAAAACGTTTTAATTAAAACATTTATAGCTAACTGTAACAACTGTGACTCCTTTCTTTGTAATATTAATATCATCATCATCATTATCTTTGGGGATGCATCCCCGATGCTCTAATTTTGTTTGATTTCCCCTCTCATTTTCATACAATTTTCCTAACTTATTCTGCAAAACCTTAATGGTACCAAATTTTTATCTAACAATGACAGTTTGGCTGTGTCGGAAATTTGAACCTCTCCAACTAAAGTATTTTTGTATTTTTCAGCGTGTCTTTAAATTATTTTTGATTTTTTGTTAACTGAAAATTGTACGCTATATACCCAATTTTAAACAAAATATTTCAAACATTTTTTGGGGGTTTAATTGAGCCCCAGGAGCTCACACAACTTTGGGAAAAAACGGGAGAGAATTTGAGAGAAGAGGCAAAGAAAAAAAAAAGCTTGCCCCCAATAAAATTTCTGCGGGTGCCCAAGTATATATATATATATATATATATATATATATATATATATATATATATATATATATATATATATATATATATATATATATATATATATATATATATATATATATATATATATATATATATATATATATATATATATTTATATATATACATATATATAATTGACAAACTTCATCCGTCTGTAACCATAGATATATGTGTCTGTAACCATTTCTGATTTCAATAGAACCACACCGATTTCGGCATTATAAAACAAATAAAACACAAACAAAAAGTAATTTATTGTAAAAAATAATTAATACGCTAATTAAAATACATATATTTTATTCATAACTGTATAAATCTTTGCATATTAGTTAATATCCGTCCTTACGCCTCCGTTTGAACTTTAATTTGTGCGTATTTCAAACAATGCTAGTATCTAAAGATATTGTTGATAATCATTTTTCTTTTTCAATTCTATTTTTTTTTCAGTTTGAAGTAAAATGCCCATATATAAGTTTAAAACTGTTCCCTTCATCAGCACAAAAACGTAAGGATGGTTAGTAGCTTATGATTCTTATTATTTTTTATTAAAAGTTAATGTTAAATTGCTGTTATTATATTTAATGCTGTGTTTTTGTTTTTAACTGATTTATAGAACATATAAATAAGTTCATTTTGATTTAGTGATTGATTTTTTTATTTGTTTATTGGGATGATGAACACAAAACACAAGAAAAAGAACAAAAAATAAATAAATATATAAATAAACATCACCCAAAAGAAGTCTCCCAAGGGAATTACTTCCCATCTAGGGGATATCCTTATAGCAGATAGAAATAATAAGCAGCAAACAAACAAACAAAAACACAAAATTACCTCATTAAAGAAATAAAAGATTTCAGATGTCATTTCAATAATAATAATGTAAAATAATAAACAAAAATATGGGATTAAGTCACAACAATTCAATTGAGATAGAAACATGTAATCAATTCGAGAGTAAAACGAATATATATATATATATATATATATATATATATATATATATATATATATGTATATATGTATATATATATATATATATATATATATATATATATATTTATATATATACATATATACATATATATATATATATATATATATATCGAACCCACGTGTCTACGGCAACACCGCCTCGCCTAAATGCAAGCGCTCTTACCAACTGAGCCACCGACCATCACCAAAAAATGATGGCTAGAAGTCTCAGTCTTTCGGAGCTACTTAACATTAGACTACGACTATGATAGGCTCGGAACTCCTTCCTTCGGCTCGACAGCTAGTCTGCTGCCAGATAGATAATTTTTTATGAAGGGAAACATTGCGTTGAAATGTTTCGAGAGCCTACAAATAGGATGACTAACTGTCACCACAAATAACGCAAATATTTATACGACTCTACTAGGAATCGAACCCACGTGTCTACGCAACACCGCCTCGCCTTAATGCAAGCGCTCTTACTAACTGAGCCACCGACCATCACCAAAAAATTATGGTTATATATATATTGCATTTTACTATAAAAAGGACATAATTGCACCTTATTGTTTTTCCAAAATAACTTTTTTAAATAATTTAAAAAAAATATTCTAAATAGCCTAGAACCTATCCTCAGACATATCAAATGTACACAAAATATTTAATAAAAATCGGTTCAGCCATTTCGGAGGAGTTCAATTTGAAACACTATGATACGAGATTTATATATATATATATATATACTAGCGGGGGCACCCAGCGTTGCCCGGGGTTTTTAGAGGTTTTTCTGATGTTTGTCTCTCTCGCTTCTGTTTCCTTCTCCGCTTTCCCGCTCCCGTCGCGTTCCCGGTCGCTTTTCCGCTCCCGGTCGCTTTCCTGCTCTCGGTCGTTTTCCAGCTCCCGGTCGCTTTCCCGCTCCCGGTTGCTCTCCCGTTTTCAGTCGCTTTCCCTTTCCCGCTCTATCTTTCGCTCTCAGTTGGCTTACCGTTCACGTTATCGCTCATTTATGTATGTATATGTATGCATATATATATATATATATATATATATATATATATATATATATATATATATATATATATATATATTTATATATATATATAAATATATATATATATATATATATATATATATATATATATATATATATATATATATATATATATATATATATATATATATATATATATATAAATGAATGTTTGTATATATGTATATATGTTTATATGTTAATGTCCTTTATGCATTGCTACACCATTCATCCGATCGTAATGAAATTTTCACACAACCTTGAGAGTCAATGGAAATCAAAAATAAATAAAAAAATTTTGAAATCCGTCACAAAATGAGCGGAGCGGAGCGGGTGAGCGAGCGGGAACTATATATATATATATGTATGTGCGTATGTATGTGTGTATGTATGTATGTGTATGTGCATGTATGTGTGTCTGTGTGTGTGTTTATGTATGTACTAGCGGAGATACCCGGCGTTGCCCAGGTTTTTTAGAGGTTTTTCTAATGTTTGTCTCTTTCTCTCCCGTTTCCTTTCCCACCTGCTTTCCCACTCCTGTTTGCTTTCCCGTTTTTGGTCGTTTTCCCGCTGCCGGTCGCTTTCCCGCTGCCGGTCGCTTTCCCGCTCCCGGTCGCTTTCCCGCTCCCGGTCGATTTCCCGTTCCCGGTCGCTGTCCCGTTCCCGCTCACGTTTGCTCTCCCATTCCCGCTCACGCTTGCTTTTCCGTTCCCGCTCGCTGTCCGTTTCGGGTCTCTTTCCCGTTTCTATAATAGACAAACTAACCCACAAACATTCATATATATATAGTCTTAGCAAATCTATTTTACGTTTTATAGGCTAACAGAAGTTATGAAAGAATGTAAAAGAGAAAATGAGCGGGAACGGGAACGGGAACGGGAGAGCAACCGTGACCGGGAATGGGAGAGCAAGCATGACCGGGAACGGGAGAGCAAGCGTGAGCGGGAACGGGAAAGCGACCGGGAACGGGAAAGCGACCGAGAACGGGAAAGCGACCGGGAACGGGAAAGCGACCGGGAACGGGAAAGCGACCGGGAACGCGGAAAGCGACCGGGAACGCGGAAAGCGACCGGGAACGCGGAAAGCGACTGGAATCGGGAGAGCAAGCTTGGAAGGAAACGCGAGCAAGAGAGAAAATCGATAACAAAACTTCTGAGCGGGAAAGCGACCGGGAGCTGGAAAACGACCGAGAGCGGAAAAGCGACCGGGAACGCTACGAAAACGGGAAAGTGGAGAAGGGAACGGGAGCGAGAGAGACAAACATTAGAAAAACCTCTAAAAACCCCGGGCAACGCCGGGTACCTCCGCTAGTATATATATATATATATTATATTTTATATTTATTTATTTTATTTTATTAATAATAATTATTATTTAATTTATCTTTATACTTCTTTTCATTTATCAATTTTATAAGCTCTCGTAATTTACTTATATCGTCATACTCTGGTTTTAAATACTTTAATTTAAATATTTATTTAATATAGGCACAACACTATTTCTATGTTGATGTTTACTATATATTCTTTAGCTGTTTACGTAATACGACATTTTAGGTTACGGACTCTGAAGATGACTGTAGTCGAAACTGGCCAGTCAGTCCTAATTATTATTATTTGTATTATATAAATTTTTTAAAATGGACTCTAGTTTACGTCGTAAAATTAAATATTTTGAACAGTTTATTAAAAAAGTCATTAATGCAAAGTGGTCGTTTGTTTTTAACGGAGTGTGTTTACGAGAGGGGATTTTGCCAAAGTATATTACTCATATATATATATATATATATATATATATATATATATATATATATATATATATATATATATATATATATATATATATATATATATATATATATATATATATATATATATATATATATATATATATATATATATATATATATATATATATATATATATATATATATATATATATATATATATATATATATATATATATATATATATATATATATATATATATATATATATATATATATGTGTGTGTCCTAGCGGGGTTACCCGGCGTTGCCCGGGGTTTTTAGAGGTTTTTCTAATGTTTGTCTCTCTCGCTCCCGTTTCCTTCTCCGCTTTCCCGTTTTCGTCGCGTTCCCGGTCGCTTTTCCGCTCAGAAGTTTTGTTATCGATTTTCTCTTTTGCTCGCGTTTCCTTCCAAGCATGCTCTCCCTATTCCAGTCGCTTTCCGCGTTCCCGGTCGCTTTCCCGTTCCCGGTCGCTTTCCCGTTCCCGGTCGCTTTCCCGTTCCCGGTCGCTTTCCCGTTCCCGGTCGCTTTCCCGTTCCCGCTCACGCTTGCTCTCCCGTTCCCGGTCATACTTGCTCTCCCATTCCCGGTCACGGTTGCTCTCCCGTTCCCGTTCACGCTCATTTTCTCTTTTCCATTCTTTCATAACTTCTGTTAGCCTATAAAACGTAAAATAGATTTGCTAAGACTATATATATATATATGAATGTGTGTGGGTTAGTTTGTTGTTATATCTTTATTATAAGAAAACAACGCAGGTACCTACAACACTTTATTACCAATAACGAACAACTAATACGAGTCAGAGCTCGAACGGAAAATAATACAAGTATGGCCGCCATCTCGCAATGATGTCCGCGTCCATAGATATAACAATAGACATATAATTTAATAATTAATGTCCATGGATCTAACACCTCCCTTCAGTTAGGACTTAGATGATACTTCTTTACTCTTGTATCCATGATGAGCCTCTTTGGTCGTTTGCGAAGTCTGTTGGGTCTCATTGTCGGAAGCGTGTGATTGTTTTGATCTACCATTGTGCTTGGCGTATCTATTTTCTGGTTGTTAATCTGTTTCGTAAATGGCAAATCAAACGTGTCGAAAAGTGTGCTGTGATTTTCTATCCTGGGGCGTATCTGATTTATGTGTCGTTTGCAAACGATGTTTTCAACCAACACTTGGTACACGACCCGTCCCTCTCTCTTTAAAATTTTACCTGGCACCCAAGGTGGTCGATTTGGACGAAAATCCCTTACATACACGGTTTCATCTTTATGGAAACTCTTCCGAGGCTCAGCCTCTTTTTCTTTATTTGTTTGAGCGTGTAGTTGTTCTAAAATTGTTCTTGGTTTGAACCCCAAGAGATTTTCTGCTGGTGCTTTACCTTGTGGTGCTGCTGGACAGGGTGTTGTTCTATATGTAAACAGGACAGTTTGAAGAGCCTCTGCTGGTGGTTCTTCTCCTTTTAGTTTTTTTAGTGCCCTTTTGAATGTGTCAACGAAACGTTCTGCTTGGCCATTAGATTGAGAGTGGTATGGTGGAGATCGAAGGTGTACAATGTTATATTTTCTGCAGAAATCTTCAAAATTTGTGGATGTAAATTGAGTGCCATTGTCGGAAACCAATGTTTTAGGGTAGCCGAATCTGGAAAAGATCTTTTGTAGTTCCAGTATTGTTGCTTGTGTTGATGCGCTCTGCATTTCGACTACCTCCGGCCATTTGCTAAAAGAATCTACTAGGATCATATACATCTTACCTTCTACTGGTCCTGCAAAGTCCACATGCAGTCTTTCCCATGGCTTGGTTGTTGGAGTCCAGTTGCAAGGAATTTCTTGGCTTGGACTTTTTGCTGCCATTTGACATTGGGTGCATCTTCTTACTAACATTTCGATGTCATTGTTTATGCCTTGCCAATACACGTGTTTTCTTGCGAGTGATTTTATTCGACAAATTCCTGGGTGACCTTTGTGAAGCATCTGTAACACGCGTTCTTGTAAACTGTCAGGAACAACTATTCTTTCTCCGAACATGATGCATCCATTCTGTATGGATAATTCAGATTTCAATGTGCACAACTGGGAAATGTGTTTTGAAGGTTTCTTTGGCCAGCTTCCTGTTTGTAAGTTTTAGTGGATGAGTTGTAGCTTCTCGTCATTTGTTGTTGCTGTGCAAATCTCTGGGTGACTAACAGGAAGTGCGTTAATAGTTCTTATGAATGAAGTATCGACATCTTTGTTTATTTTGGCTATCACTTTGTCTACCTCTGTTGTGTTCTGATCCGCTATCAGTCGTGATAGTGAATCTGCATGACCAAAGGATGTCGTACTTCTGTATTCAATTTTAAAGTCATATGATCTCAATGTGAGGGCCCAGCGTTGGAGACGGTTTGCTCTGAACGTTGGAATTCCTGCCTTATTTCCGAAGACTGCAAGAAGAGGTTTATGGTCGGTCAACAATGTGAATGGTCTGCCATATATGTACCTGTGAAATTTTTGAGTTGCAAAAATGATGGCAAGCGCTTCTTTTTTTATTTGGCCATATTTCTTTTCAGCATCTGTGAGACTGCGACTTGCGTGTGTTATAGCTTTTTCTGATCCGTCGGAATATCTGTGGTAGAGCACTGCTCCTATTCCGTAGTCTGATGCGTCTGCAGCCAGGACGACACTTTGTTTCTCATCGTAGTGTGTTAGTAGGAGATCTGATGTCAAAATCTGCTTCGTTTTGTCAAATGCTTTCTGACATTCTGGTGACCAGTAGAACTTTGTGTTGTTTTTAAGTAGCTCATCAAGTGGTGCTCTAAGTGAACGCATTTCCGAAACAAATGTTGCATAATAATTTATCAACCCCAAAAATGAACGAACTTGAGTGATGTCTTTTGGAATTGGCATATCATGAATGACCTTCACTTTCTTTGGATCAGGTTGACGTCCCTTGCTTGAGATGACATGTTCCAGGTATGTGATTTGGGACATGCTAAAGTTGCATTTCTCAACTTTTAATCGAAATCCATATTCTTGGATTCTAGTGATGAGTGCTTTCAGGTTGTCATTGTGTTCTTCGATAGTTGCACCTGTAACAATCACATCATCCATGTACGCTGTCACTCCTTCTAGACCTGCGATCATTGTATCCATTATCTGTTGAAAAATACCAGGAGCTGACTTTACTCCAAAAGGAAGACGGTTGAATGTGTATAGCCCCTTATGTGTGTTGATGGTGAGTAGTTCTCTGGAGTGTTCATCAACTTCTACCTGTAAATATGCTTCTGCAAAATCAATTTGAGAAAAAATTTTACCACCATTCAGTTTAGTGAAAATTTCTTCAGCTGTTGGGAATGGGTGTTGGTGTAGCATCAGTGCATCATTCAAACCTGTTGAGAAGTCGGCACAGAGTCTAATTTTTCCATTCGTTTTCTTCACGACTACAATCGGTGCTGCCCATTGTGAATGGTTCACAGGAGTGATGACCCCTAGTTGTTGTAATCGGTTTAACTCTTCTTCAATTACGGTTTTAGCTGCAAAAGGCACAGAGCGTCGGCCTTTAAATATTGGTTGTTTCCCTGGTTTGACTTGTAATGTTGCTTTTGTTTAGTGCAGCATCCTAACTCGGCTTTGAAAACATCTGAAAACCGAGTTTTGAGTTCTTCTACCAGGATCTTTCTCTTGCTATCCATGTCGTCATTTGTAACCGTTTGGATCATGAACTTCTTGGCAAACAGTTTGAACTCTGGAAGATGTTCAATCCAAGGGATGCCGAGAAGATCTTGGTGTTTGTGACATGGCAGGTGCCATGTCCATGATAAACTCTATGTGCATCATCTATGATGGCAAACGGTGTCGCAAACCGTCCGTCAATATGAAGTGGTTCACTTTTAGCAACTTTATATTCGCCTTCGACTGGTGAGAGTTGTGGACATCCGAGGTTCTTCCATGTTTGCCGGGAGACCAAAGTGATGTCAGCACCAGTGTCCAGTTGCAAACGAGCATCGTAGTCTCCAATTTTGACACGGACAAACCTTTGTGTGTTTTCTTGTGTACTTGCTACTGCGGAGATCGTGTGCTGACGGTGCGATTTCTTCCAGTGTTTCTTATGCTGCTGTTGTTGTGTTGTTTGTCTTGGGCAATCACTCTTCCAGTGATTTCCGTTGCAAATGGGGCAAGGGCTGGGTGGACTTTTCTTGTGTGGTGATGGTTTAAAAGATGATCGACTGTGTTGGTGATTGTGACTCTTGACGGCACTGATGTTTTGGTGTATGACTGTTGGCTGTTCCAGATGTTTGGCATCTTCTTTTACTGTTTTTAACGCATGATAATCTTGAACCAGCTCTTTGAATGTTACTGATTCGTTGTCGTCCATTCGTCGGAGGAAACGCATTCGGTAGTCGGCTAGTTCAGGTGCTTGGAACGCAAAAACTAAAGCCAGACATTTAAATGTGTCGTCAGTGATTTTGTTTATCTCCGCCTCTTCGCAGTTTGCGTTCAATAGATTAGAAAAAAAATTGAAATCATCACTAGGGTTGAAAATTTGTCTAAAACACTCAAACCTTTTTCTGAGAAGACTCTTCTGAGGAGAAAATATCTTTTTCATTGTAGTGACTGTTTCTTGCCAATTGAGGTCGTTTGGAGTTTGTGGGCTGATGTGCGTGTTGAACGTTTTGTAGGAGTCGTCATCCAGTAATGATACCAGCACCTTGGCTTTTGTTCTTTCGTCTAGCTGTTGGTCGTCGATGAGGTCGTTGAAACGACGAAACCACAAGTCGAAAGAATTTGTTTTCTCCGGGTTGTATGTGAATTTGTCCATCCTTTGTAGAACGTTTTGAAACAAATTATCGCTTGATGTGCGTGTTGAGTCCCTGCTTTGCATCGCCTCCAGCATCTTCATCAGGACTAATTGTTGGTCCGAGAGTTGCTTTACTAACGCTGTGAAGTCTGAAGTTGCCATTTCCTCGTCGCCAATTTGTTATATCTTTATTATAAGAAAACAACGCAGGTACCTACAACACTTTATTACCAATAACGAACAACTAATACGAGTAAGAGCTCGAACGGAAAATAATACAAGTATGGCCGCTAACTCGCAATGATGTCCGCGTCCATAGATATAACAATAGACATATAATTTAATAATTAATGTCCATGGATCTAACATTTGTCTATTATAGAAACGAGAAAGCAACCCGGAACGGACAGCGAGCGAGAACGGAAAAGCAAACGTGAGCGGGAACGGGACAGCGACCGGGAACGGGAAAACGACCGGGAGCGGGAAAGCGACCGGGAGCGGGAAAGCGACCGGGAGCGGGAAAGCGACCGGGAGCGGGAAAGCGACCGGGAGCGGGAAAGCGACCGGCAGCGGGAAAACGACCGAAAACGGGGAAGCGAACAGGAGTGGGAAAGCAGGTGGGAAAGGAAACGGGAGAGAAAGAAACATTAGAAAAACCTCTAAAAAACCCGGGCAACGCCGGGTATCTCCGCTAGTACATACATAAACACACACAGACACACTTTTTTTTTTTTTTTTTTTATAATAGTTTATAGTCCTTTACACCAGGTGTTTTAAGACTCACATACATGCACATACACATACATACATACACACATACATACGCACATAACCCTAACCCTAACCCCTTGACTCTCAAGGTTGTGTGAAAATTTCATTACGATCGGATGAATGGTGTAGCAATGCATAAAGGACATACATACAAACATTCATTCATATATATATAGATATATATATATATATATAAATAAATTTTAGAAAACATTTCAATCTATCCATTTTCATTTAAAAAGGACCTAATTGCACCTTAGCAATAAATCTGGAAAGCGACCGCGAGCGTGAGAGCAAGGGGGAAGGAAACGGGAGAGAAAAAAACGATGGAAAAACCTCTAAAACCCCCGGGTGCGGGATAGCCAGCTAAAATAGGAAAGCAAGCTTTAACGGAAGAGCAAGTCGGAACGGGAGAGCAAGCCGGAACGGGAGAGCAAGCGGGGAAGAAAACGGGAACGAGAGAAAAACGATAGGAAAACCTCCAAAAACCCCGGCATTGTACACTCGATTGCTCTTCGAGATTGATATTGATTTTTTTAAATTGACATAATTTTGTATATAAAACCCTTAATAAAAAAAGCAAAATTAATTATATGGCAAAACAATGTTTGCTGGGTCAGTTGATATATATATATATATATATATATATATATATATATATATATATATATATATATATATATATATATATATATATATATATATATATATATATATATATATTGATTTCAAAGAAACGAAATAGTGCAAAAACACAAAATAATACAAAGACACATAACACAAAAACAGAATGAGCGTGAAACAAATACAAGGAAACGTTATAGTACAAAGACACCAAATGCTTTAAAGAGGCCCTCCAGGAGTATAAACCACCAGGAGAAAGCTTGAAAGATTTCTAGCAGACATGCTCTGCGGATTTAAAAAAGATTCCAACAAAAAAACCTCGAACCGAGCTCGCTTTTCGACGATGGCTTAATTGCAAGTTTCAATTCTGCAGACAAACTTAATTGGCACAAACTTTTGCGGCTTCCCTATACCTATCAGAAAACTAACTGCCTGCTGAGAAATATGGAAAACTTCACACACAAACACACACATGAGCATGTATTTACACAAAAACGTATATATATATATATTTTCTGGTTTTCATCGAAAGTAAGTTTAAAGAAAGTTTTTTAGAAAGCGATATAAGTGAAATCGACAAAAATTGTTTTATCATTCGTATGCACTCCAAAACAAATAAAAAGAAAAAAGATAGATTAAAACATTATTAATTGTTTATATTTTGAATTTATTTAAGTAGGGTAAATATTTGTTTTTTTATTTAATTATATAAACATATATAAATTTTTTTATATATTATTATTTATTATATATATAAACTAGTTTGCCATAGATAGTAAATCGTCACGCAAAAACGTCTTACACAGACGTACGCTATTATATATATATATATATATATATATATATATATATATATATATATATATATATATATATATATATATATATATATATATATATATATATATATATATATATATATATATATATATATATATATATATATATATATATATATATATCGTGTCATAGTGTTTGAATTTTTATCTGATTCGTTCCTTCGTCTGGCATTTCAGTATAAGCCAGATATTTAATAATACTCTCATTCGAAAATGACGATTGGTGCTATGGACAAGGAATGTCTAAATTAAGTGGCATTTCAGTATGAGCCGGATATTGAATATTACTCTCATTCGAAAGTGACGATTGGTGCTATGGACAAGGAATGTCCCCATTGCCATGCGCTTAAGTTCAACAATGAGTCAGCTGGGATGTGTTGCGCATCAGGAAAAGTGCAACTACCAAAAATGGAAACACCGCCTGAACCATTGAAGGGCTTGCTTATCGGTACAGCGCTCTAAATTAAGTGGCATTTCAGTATGAGCCGGATATTGAATATTACTCTCATTCGAAAGTGACGATTGGTGCTATGGACAAGGAATGTCCCCATTGCCATGCGCTTAAGTTCAAAAATGAGTCAGCTTGGATGTGTTGCGCATACGGAAAGGTGCAACTACCAAAAATAGAAACACCGCCTGAACCATTGAACAGCTTACTTATCGGTAAACATCCAGATTCATTTGGAAAAAAAAGAAAAAACAGACAAACAAACAAACACAGCTTGAATTTCCGCCTTTGACTTCACTGACCTCACTCGGTAGCGAGAAAGCAAGCGGGGAAAGAAAGAGGAGCAAAAGAAAAACGATAGAAAAACCTCTAAAAACCCCGGCGCAGAAACGGGAAAACAGGCAGAAACGGGAGAGTAAACGGGAACGGGAGAGCAAGGGGGAACGAGAGAACAAACGGGAACGGGAGAGCAAGCGGGGAAGAAAACGGGAGCAAGAGAGAAGAACGATAGACATATAGAAAAGACCTTTGAAAAGCATCTACTTAATCTTGGAGAAGTTTTCCAAAGGATCCGGGATGCTGGTATAAAGCTAAATCCGGCAAAGTGTGCACTTTTCAAAAGCAAGGTGAAATATCATGGTCATATAGTTTCTGCCGAAGGGGTAGGAACCGATCCTGAGAAAATTGAAGCGGTTAACCATTGGCCTGTTCTGAGAAATTCTGAAGAATTAAGAAGCTTTCTTGGTTTGTGCACATATTATCAATGATTTGTAGCCAACTTTTCTAGCATTGCAAAGGAATTATATAAGCTTACAGAAAAGAATGCACCGTTTGATTGGTCAGAGGCAAATCAACAGGCGTTCGAACAGTTAAAGACAGCTTTGAGTTTGACGCCAGTTCTGTCGTATCCAATCCCTGGAAAAAAATTTGTATTAGACACAGATGCTAGTAATGAAGGAATAGGGGCAGTGCTTAGTCAAGTTGTTGACGGCAATGAAAAGGTTATAGCTTATTATAGCAGAACTTTGTCGAAACCGGAGCACAATTATTGCGTCACCAGACGTGAGTTATTAGCAATCGTTGATTCTATTAAGCACTTTCACAAGTATTTATATGGTCAAATGTCTTGTTGAGAACGGATCACGCTGCTTTGAAATGTCTTTTAAATTTTAAAAATCCAGAAGAACAAGTGGCTAGGTGGATCAAACGATTACAATCATACGAGTTTGAAATTCAGCATCGAAAGGGTGAACAGCACAAAAATGCTGACGCACTGTCACGACGACCTTGCAATGATGAATGTAAGTATTGCATTCGCATGGAGGGGAAGGAAATAAATAATCAGTGTTTTCAGGTACGGTTTCAAATTGACGACACTTGGTCAGATGATGTGATTCGAGACGAACAATTAAAAGATGATGATATAGGGCCAATTTTGAGATGGATGGAAGAAGGGAAGAAACCTGACTGGCAAGAGATTTCTGAATTGAGTCCTGCTACTAAATCGTATTGGGCACAATGGGACTCTCTAAGGGTTGTGAACGGATCTCTAAAAAGAATTTGGGAAAGCACTACTGATGGTTCCACCAATGTTTTGCAATTAATTATTCCAAAAGTAAAAGTGCCAGAAGTGCTCCAACAAATGCACTCCGGAGTATCAGGGGGACATCTAGGAATGAATAAAACGTTGGACACGATCCGCCAAAGATTTTATTGGGTATACTGTAAAATGGATGTAGAGGAATGGTGTCAAAAATGTTATACCTGTGCCGCTAGTAAAGGACCACACTCTAAAACAAAGGGCCATTTACAACAGTACAATGTAGGTTCCCCTTTTGAAAGAATTGCTATAGATTTAACAGGTCCATTTCCAGTGTCAAAATCTGGCAATAAGTACATTTTCGTGGTCGTAGATTATTTTACAAAATGGCCAGAGATTTTTGCTATACCTAATCAAGAAGCAGTGACAGTTGCCAACGTTGTTGTTGATGGCTGGGTTAGTCGCTAGAGAGTACCAATAAAGCTCCATTCAGATCAGGGCAGGAACTTTGATTCACAACTGTTTAGAGAAATGTGCCGTGTTTTAGGCATACATAAAACCCGCACAACTCCCCATCATCCTCAGTCTGACGCTATGGTGGAACGATTTAATTGAACTATTCAACAGCACTTGTCTAAGATGGTCGGTGAAAACCAAGTTGATTGGGATAAACACATTCTGTTATTTTTGATGGCTTACAGAGGATCGGTTCACAACACGACGAAGGCCACCCCAAGTAAAATGTTATTTGAACGGGAGATACGACTTCCTTGCGATTTTATGTTTTGAAGTCCGGGAGACAAAGTAGAATCGGGAAGCGAGTATGCCGCACAATTGCGGCTCGGTCAAATGAAATTCATTTCGTAGCCCGAAATAGGATTAAAGCAGCCAGCGAAAGAATGAAAACTCGGTATGATCGCCAATCAAATATGAAAGAGATTAAAAAAAATGATTTGGTGTGGTTCTACAATCCACAACGCAAAATTGGGAAATCGCCTAAACTTCAACAAGACTGGGAAGGATCATATAGAATTATTATAAAGATCAATGATGTCATCTATCGGATTCAAAAGGGCCAACGTACTAAGATGAAAGTAATTCATGTTGACCGCCTTGCCAAATATTATGGAGGCAATGAAACTGTTCGGGACGAACAGGATTAAGAAGGGGGGAGATTTATATCTACGGTTTATAATTTTTATCAAAGCTGTGCGTGTGAACATGAAAGAGAAAAAAAATATATCAACAAGATGCAACCACGGTTGTTGAGAAAAGTTTTGATTTGAAGTACTTCTTGATGACAACAGTTGCGGCAAGACGTCACATATCAAAATCATTTTGTACGTTCTCATTCTCTATTTCTTTTCGAACAAACACAGCATTGACTGGATTTTGATTTTAGATTCAACTGTCCGTTTTAAAATATTAACATACATGGGCGTGTTGACTTATTGATATCTCTCTCTTTTTCTCTCTTTCTCTCTCTCTCTCTCTCTCTTTCTTTCTCTTTATTTTTTTTCTTTCTCTTTCTTCATACACGCATAGAGACAGATAAAAACACACATAACGGTCCTCGCACACATGCATTAAAACGTTTTGCAATTAATTCAGTATCAACATTCACTTTGTGATAAATAAGTAAGTAAGAGCTGTTCGCCGTGGTGGTACGCGAAATTCTATATCTGTGTGAAGTGCCACGCCGGAAGTTCAAAGAACTTTGTTGTTCTTTATGGTTACATTTTAATGTCAGGTGTTTTTACTTATTTTTTATCACTCAGATGATTGTGCGGAGCGGAGCGGTCTGATAAAGAGGAACGGCAGAAAAATTAGCACAATTAAACGATTTCCCGCTATAACTGCAAACATAATCTTACATAATAGTTTTAATTACTGTTATTTTGTATTATTGTATATATTGATGATATTTTTTAGATATGTTTTTCAAAACATTTTCATCATTATAAATGTCATAGAAACGCTTCCCAAAAATATGGAAATTTGGAAGTTTATTTTCAACTCTACTTTTTTATTTTTTTCCCTTTTTCCATCATTTTCAGGGATGGCATAGATTATTCACCTTATTAGGACCTTTGACAGATTTACTTACAGAGACTGAGCTGCGATGATGCGCCAGTGCACTTCCTGACTTTCGTTCAATTTACTTATTAACTTTATCATAAGTACGGAGCAGGCCATCTAGTCGCTGCCAACTAGTCGCTGCCCAACTAGTCGCCGCATAGCTAGTCGCTAGCCCAACTAATCGCCAGCCCAACTAGTCGCCGCCGAGCTAGTCGCCACCGAGCTAGTCGCTAGCCCAACTAGTCGCCGGCCAACTACACCTTTTCTGGATCAATTTAAAAGAATTACGAATCAATTTAAAAGAAATGCGAATCAATTTAAAAGAAATACAAATCAATTTAAAAGAAATACGAACCAATTTAAAAGAAATACTAATCAATTTAAAGAAATACGAATCAATTTAAATGAAATACGAATCAATTTAAAAGAAATAAAAATAATTTTAAAATGAAAGCATAAAAATTTATTTTTAACAAAAATATATACGAATATTTATATTTTCTTTAATACATGCTCCGTTGAGTATTACCGCTTATTTGGCGTTAATTAATTTTCGTGCCAAATTCTCAACGTAGCGAAACGCGGGAGAAAAACAACAGTAGTCAGCTAAAAAAAATGTAGCGGCTCTACCATCAACGATCTTGTCAGCCAGTAGCGCTTAACGACATGGCTAGCAGAGAGAACAAAGAGGACAGAAATTTTGAAAATGATGTGCACGAAAATGTTGACGATGAACTTCTTGTTTTGCCTGGCTATAGAACTGAAGAGCCTATAGTTCATCCGTCATCATGTGCATTTTTGCCCGATAACCAGATTTCTGTTAGTGGACTGATCGAACACACGATTGATCATGTATGTGCATGTCAACCCGATCGTCTGTCGTTGGATGCGCAGAGAGAAATACCTGTTGACCATCGGATCTGCCAAACAAGTGATCGGATCGGTCTAATGACCAGACTCTCGATCCACCCAACGTTCTTCCACATGTTCAACATCTTGAACCTCCTCTTGTTCAACTCAACGATAGTTTTGTTCAAGACACCACTAACCTATCTGTATGCGGGTCTGACTCGGTAGACTCGTATGTTTCATGCAGCCCTCCCGACCATATGCGTGCTGCCGGCTCCTTGGGTACAAGAGTGGATAGCAAAGAATATGGTACGAACGTAAACAATGAAAGTTTGAATGATTGCGATGATGTCCCCGTACCTGTTGATATGATTTCATTTTCTCACCTTGCATTAAATGTTACTGTTAGACGTAGATAACACCTCATACTAGCTACAATAACTTTATTTTTATCTTGGAAAATATATCTTACTTTTTAAGCTTCATTAATATAATTATGTTTAAATATTTTATACATTATACTTTTTATTTTGAACTTCTAATTTACTTTTTTACTTTTATGCAACTTTTTTTTTTTATAATATACGTTTATGTATAATTGTGTGTTCAAAAAGTTTTCGTACACACTTTGTTTATCAAGTTTTATCTCTCTCCTTTACTTTTAAAATAAATTACCCTATTAATTTAATATGTATGTAGTTTTATATATTTATTACTTCTCTTTTTCAACCATTTCAATATCCTGTATAAATTGTATCTCATTTTTTAAATTACTAAAATTGAGTCTTTTTGTTTTTACACATCACTATTCATTTTAGTTTATTTATAATCGCCCTGATGATGACAAAATGTCGAAACTGGCCAGTTGGAGATTTAAATAAAAGATGAACATTAATAGTCGTAGTCTTTTTGTAGTTAAAAAACGCAGCCTAGAAGTGTTTTGCAAAAAATTCGTCAACCTAAAATGGAGAGTTGTATTTAATAGAACATGTTTAGAAGAAAATTTAATTCCTCACTATGGGAAAAAAAATATATATATGTATATTCCAGGAGGTGGCAGTGGCAACTTCAAAAGCAGCCGCCATCGAAGTCTTTAGACTGTTCATCTCACTGTACAGGATTGGATGCTTAGATCTTAGATGAGTAAGCAGAGAAGACGTCGAAAAACTTTTAGGAGTATTAGTCTTGCCGCGTGACAACTCCATCTAGCAGTGTTTACAAACACTGAAATAAATAAATAAATACGTTAAATCCGGCTCCAAATCCGGCCATCAAATCCGGCCGGAACCGGATTTGACCGGATTCGGAATAATGGCCGGTTTTCGGCCGGAGCCGGGGCCGGTTTTCGGTGCAACCCTAATATATATATATATATATATATATATATATATATATATATATATATATATATATATATATGGATTTTAATAATTGACAAATAAAGTAATATATATATATATATTTATATTTATATATATATATATATATATATATTACTTTATTTGTCAATTATTAAAATCTATATATATAATTTGATATATATGTATATATACATATCAATGATAAAAAAAATTGTATTTAATAACTACTGAATACTAATAGAAATATTTTCGATAATATAGTAGCTATACGACTAATTACGTAAGCGTGACAGAATCATTAAGTGAGTGACGTGGGCTACTATAATATAGATATAGATATATATATATATATTAAATCCATATGAAATAACCCGAATCGCGTGGAGTCGTTGACATGCGTATTAACGATATGTGTTGTTTCACTATAATCTATCATGTCATGTCAATTTAAAAACGGGATTCGGTATATAGGGTTTCGACTTCCGGTCGTCATCATCATCATCATCATCATCACCGACAGTACCGCACGTGGGACGGTACTAAATCAAGTCCAGTAATAAGAGAGGATATTTCTTCTTTTGCCTGGAATTTTTGGAGTTGGTCTGAATCCGTGAATATTTCTACGCCCGAGTTATTTCCATTCACGCTCCTCAATACAATTCGTCTATTTTCCACCATATGACTCAGGAGTTCAATACAAAAGAGAAGTGTTGGTGCTGGGATGATAAGAGTGTTTGTGTTGTTGGGGTGGTGGCTGCAGTGGTAGTGGTTTTTGTAGTGGTGGTGGTGGTTGCAGTGGTGGTGGTAGTTGTAGTGGTGGTGGTGGTTACAGTGGTAGTGGTGGTAACAGTGGTGGTGGTTGCAGTGGGGGTAGTGGTGGTAGTGGTGGTTGCAGTGGTGGTAGTGGTTGCAGTGGTGGTAGTGGTTGCAGTGATGGTTGTGGCGGTGGCTGCAATAGTATCTGTGATGCTGGTATTGGCGCTGGTTAGAGCGGTAGTTTAGGGACCTGGTTGTGGGGACAGTAGTAGTTTTAAATAAATAAATTGCTGGAATTAAATGAAAACGTTCTCAAAGTGATTTAATGTTATTTAAGCGATTGTATGGTTGGTTTTGTGGCGAGACAAATATTATTTCAAAACGCGGTTTATTATTATTATTATTATTATTATTATTATTATTATTATTATTATTATTATTATTATTATTATTATTATTATTATTATTATTATTATTATTATTATTATTATTATTATTATTATTATTATTATTATTATTATTATTATTATTATTATTATTATTATTATTATTATTATTATTATTATTATTATTATTATTATTATTATTATTATTATTATTATTATTATTATTATTATTATTATTATTATTGTCACAAAATGTTTGTCTTCTCAGTTTTCAAAAACTGGTTTAAGATGAATTCAGACTTCAACAAGAAATCAAAGTTATTCATCCCAACACTCTTCGGAGGATGTGAGCCGTTCCCATTAATGATATTTTTTGTATTTCGGAGATGTTTGGTTTTCCAGGAAGCATCATCAGTTTGTCTTGAGCATTTTTCCTGATTGTTCCTAGCGCACCAATCACCACTGGTATCACTCTTATTTTTAAATTCCACATTGGGTTTATTTCTATTTCTAGGTCCTTATACTTGCATATCTTTTCTGATTCTTTCAATATAATATTTGCATCATCTGGAACAGACACCTCAACCAACAAGCATTCTTTTTCTCTTTTGTTGTAAATTACTATATCAGGTCTGTTAGCTGGAATTGCTCGGTCTGTGATGATCGGCAGATCCCATGTGATTGTAACATCATCATCTACATTGATAACTTTTTCTGGTTGATGTTCATAATATTTTTTGGGTGCCTTAGCTCCAAAGTGTTTACACAACTTCCAGTGGATGTAATTTGCTACATTGTTGTGTCTTTTTGTGTACTCAGTTGGAGCTAGAATTGTGCATCCTGAAACAATGTGACTGATGTGTTCCTCTGCCTTGTTGCATAATCTGCACCGACTATCAACTTCTTGTTTCAAAATGTGTTTTTGAAAGTATCTGGCGTTGAGTGCCTGATCTTGGGCAGCTATTATGAGACTCTCTGTTTCACCTTTGAGACCCGAGCTCTTTAGCCAAGACATGGTTTGCTCTTTATCTGTTGTTGGATTGTCAAGGTTTCTAAAAAATTGTCCATGAAGAGGTTTCATTTTAAAATTATTAGTTTTTTCGATGAATAATTTGTTTTTTAGCTGGTTTTTTTTTACAAATGTCAGAGGTTGGATTTAAAATAGAGTACTTATTTTTTATTTTAGCAGCTTCTTTTTGAATTGAGTATTTAGTGGCTTGTTGGTCAAGGAACTTTACAACGTTTGTGATTTTGTCTGGTTCTGTCTGAATGTAATCACAGAGATCAACAATAGCAAGGTTGTAAGCTGAAACCAAATCGACTAGACCTCTTCCACCATCACATCTCTTGATGTAGAGTCTCTCAACATCAGCCTTTGGGTGATAAATTCCTCCTATCGTTAGGAGTTTTCTCGTCTTTCTATTAATTTTTTCAATTTCATCAGTCAACCAGTTTATAATGCCAAAACTGTAAGTCAGAACTGGAACTGCTAAAGAATTAATGGCACTAAATTTATTTTTGGAATTTAGTTCAGTATTAAGGACTTGTCTTACACGTCTGTAGTACTCTTTTTTTATTTTGTCTTTCATTAGAGAGTGTTGTATACCATCTTTTTCTTCCACACCAAGATATTTGTAAGTTTCGTTAGGTTCTAAGTTTGCAATGATTATATCATTGTCCAGTTTGATGTTTTGGTTGGATTGTATTTTACCGTGTTTGATGGTGACTTTGGAACATTTTTCTAAACCAAATTCCATTTTTATATCATCACTAAACGTTTTTACTAAAGTTAATGCATCATTTAATTGTGATTCACTATTTGAGAACAGTTTTAAATCATCCATGTAGAAAAGATGGTTAATCATTGTTTGATTTACTTTAAAACCTAAGTTGTGGTTATTTAAAATGCTAGTTAGTGGAATTAGTGTTAGGCAAAACAGAAGAGGAGATAAGAAATCACCTTGGAAAATTCCACGTTTTACAGCAATATTTTTTGTTTTCCAATGTCCTTCTTTGTAAAACAACCACATTTCTGTCTGCCATTTTTTCATGGTGTTTGCTACAAAATTAAGAATAACTGGATCAACTCTGTAAATTTTCATTGTTTCTAGAATCCAAGAGTGAGGAACACTATCAAAGGCTTTTCTGTAATCAATCCATGCCATACTCAAGTCTTTCTTTTGTTTTTTGGCTTGCCACACTATTAGTTTATTTATTAATAATTGATCCTTGCAGCCTTTAGATTTTTTCTTGCATCCTTTTTGTTCACATGGGTAAATATTATTTTGGATAAGATGAGAATACATTCTGTTTGTAATGGCAGCAGTCAATATTTTATACATTGTCGGCAGGCAGGTGATTGGTCTATAATTTTTGGCTTCTTTAGTGAATTTGTTTTTGGGAATCAGAAATGTGACTCCAGTTGTGAGCCATTCAGGAACTGCTTCTGGTTTATTAATTATTTCATTGAATGATTTAGTCAAAACTTGATGTGCTGCAGTAAACTGTTTCAGCCAGAAATTGTGCAGTTGATCTGGCCCAGGAGACTTCCAGTTGTGGATTTGTTTGATGATTTCTGCTATTTCTTTCTCACTAAATTCTTCCCACTTTTCATTTTGTATTCCTGCAAAGGTTCTTTTTTCTCTCTCAATCCAGCTTGCTTCTTCATTATGCTTCAAACTATTACTTACAATATCTTGCCAAAAATTTTCTATTTCATCTTGAGTTGGAGGTTCTAAAATTTCTATTGATTCGTTGTTTATTTGGTTGTAAAACTTATGTTGGTCATTATTGAAAAGTTTATTTTAGTGAAAATAGTTGCTTCTTTTTATATACCTTCTTAATCGTTGGGCTTTTGCTTGTATTTTCATTTTAATGTTGAATTGAAGTTCTTCCACCTGTTCTTTATTTAATTTATACTTTTCAAGAATTTTCTTAGCTTTTAGTTCAGTTTTGTGTGAAACAGTTTCTTTTTTAAGTTCATTTAGAACAGCAAGGTCTTTCCTAAGCCATTCTATTATTATTAATTATTATTATTATTATTATTATTATTATTATTATTATTATTATTATTATTATTATTATTATTATTATTATTATTATTATTATTATTATTATTATTATTATTTTTATTATTATTATTATTATTATTATTTTTATTATTATTATTATTATTATTATTATTATTATTATTATTATTATTATTATTATTATTATTATTATTATTATTATTATTATTATTATTATTATTATTATTATTATTATTATTATTATTATTATTATTATTATTATTATTATTATTATTGTTTTTTGTTGTTCAATTAATCAGTTCACACGTGCACACTTCACGGCCACGCACGAGCGAAAGACTCGCCTTTTTTTAAAGAATTCCACGAACGTCAATAACACCATTTATTACATCATCTCAGAGAGAGAGAAATTCTCCCTAATCCAGTCAAATCTGGTACCCTCGGCACGACCGCATCGCGGACGGAATGGTTCTTTTTTTGGGAGGGGCGGGGGTTTTGAGACTTAAGGAGAGTCAGTCAGAGATCTGGTCCCATATTGCGATTTCTTGTATTATGTCAATAAGGAATAATTTCCTTGTTTGATACGATAGATAATCATTTGTAAAGTATTAGGTATCGACATCGGAAAGTGATGAGTATTCAAGACAGAAGAAACTAATTGAATTTGTAGCCAACGATAAGAAATGTAAAGTATGGATGTAATGTGATAAATAGAAAATTTGTGGACAAACAGAAACACTTTGGATGTATTTTTTTGTCAAGCATTTTTGTAGAGGCATGAGGCTTTGTTCCTGCTCCTAATAAACTAAAAGACAATCACTTTAAAAAAATGTCAACATCCTTACCTTTTCCCAGCTATCGAAAGAATCATCCTCTGTTTCTCGTGTTTCTCTTCCTTCTTCTTTTCATCCATGGGGCACCAGCTGGACCTGCGCCACTGGCGCTTGATGAAGTCGGTGCCCTCCTGTTCGGTTGTGACGTCATCTATGGTGACGTCGTTGAGGAAGATTTGAATGCCGACGTCAGGAAACGTCAAAAAGTTGTTGGAAGCAGCAGCTGGCTGGTCGGACGGAGCGTCCATTTTCGAAGATGGCGACGACGATGTCGTCATAGAGACGAGGCGTTCTTACTTCCAACGGGAGTTTATTTGTTTTGAAGATCTTTTGTTTTCAAATTTAAAAAACAATTTATAAGTGAATCAATTATATCTGCTAGTTTTATTCCTCGTTCATATAAGCCGATGGCTAATATTTATATATATATAAATATATATATATTTTCTTATTTCCGTGTGAAAAATTATTCCGGCAGAATTAGACGCAGATTCCTTATCGTCGACGTCGCGTCTTCTTGTTTTTGCGCACATTCCTGCCGATCGAGCGATAGCAGCCGTCCAAATTGCTTTACGAACTCGCTGACAATTTCCACTCGAGATTTTCAGTTCGGTTTTCGCTACAATCCAAGAACGCATTCACGCGATAGTGTCTTTGTTCTAATGATCTGCAATATCCAAGAACTCATTCATGTGACAATGTCATGTTCAAACGATCGCAAGAGAATGTGAGAGCAATGTAATTGCAGCTGGACGCATCTTTTGCAAGTGTTCAGATGATCACACAAAAATAATTTCTATATCATCAACTTACTTTACTATCTCATTGTTTACTCGGTTTTATTTAATATTTTTCATTAATTTATTTTTCATTAATTTTTCTAAATTCCTACAAAGCAGTGATATAACAAGCTGTTGTTTTTTTTTAATTTACGTTGTCTGTCATTTTTATGTCGAAATAGTTAGAGATAAAAGAGCAGTAAAGGAAAATCGTGAGATGCAGACTGCATCGCCGCGAGTACAAGGATTTCGTGAAATGGGAAGCTTGTGCATCCAAGCCTGCTAAGAAGCGTGTATCGATGCCCAAGAAGAATGTTCTTTCATTCGCTTAACTTCTCTCAGATGTGCGTATGTATGTATATGATCCATCCATCCATCCATCCATCCATCCATCCATCTATCCATCCATCCATCCATCCATCCGTCCATCCATCCGTCCGTTCATCCATCCATTCATTCATCCATCCATCCATCCATCCATCCATCCATCCATCCATCCATCCATCCATCCATCCATCCATCCATCCATCCATCCATCCATCCATCAATCCATCCATCCATCCATCCATCCATCCATCCATCCATCCATCCATCATCCATCCATCCATCCATCCATCCACCATCCATCCATCCATCCATCCATCCATCCATCCATCCATCCATCCATCCATCCATCCATCCATCCATCCATCCATCCATCCATCCATTCATCCATCAATCCATCCATCCGTCCATCCGTCCGTTCATCTATCCATTCATTCACTTCATTAATTCCCTCATACCCCATTTCATTCATTCAATAATTTCTTTATTCTCCAGTCATCCAGTCGTCCATTTATTTAACCATTCATCAACCCAAAACGTTCCTCGATTACTTTTCGACTCGCTTGTGTATGACCTCGCTCGATTGGCTCGGCTACTCAGCCAGCCAAGGACTTGAATGCTGTCGGATGACTCGCATTCGCGAAACAACATTTCAATATATTAATAAAAATGCTGGTTTGACACACACACACATATATACATATATATATATATATATATATATATATATATATATATATATATATATATATATATATATATATATATATATATATATATATATATATATATATATATATATATATATATATATATATATATATATATATATATATATTAATTTAATTAAATATTTTCGATTTATAGTGAGTGTCGGATAATTATGAAGATAATTAAAAAAGCGTAAAAACTAAAAAGTATAAAATAAAAATAAATAAATAAACTGTTTAAAAACTAGTCTTATGATAAGACTAGGGTGCTAAGTTTGAATTCAATGAACAGATCTGTATAACTTAGCGAGCACCCTAGTCTTATCATAAGACTAGTTTTTAAAAACTTTTTTTATTTATTTTTTTTATAAATTTTATACCGATAGAAAAGAAAAAAAGTTACTAATTTTAAAAAAAAAGAATCTCTATAAATTAAAAGAAATATCGAAATTTTTTGGAAAATACCGTCATGCAGCCATAAAAGCTCGAGTACGCAGGTTGACAACAAACTAAAAGCGAAGTAGAATATGAAATAAAAGTAAAGATTAAATTGTATGATTTGTTTAAGATTAATTGGAACAAGTAAAGGAAAAAACGAGTTTTTTAACACAAACTTCAATTTTAAATACACTCGATTTAGAAATACGAAGATGTTCATATTAAAGTTTTTTTTTAATCATGTATTGTCATCCAATAGAAAGCTAAGCTATAAATTTCAGCTTCCTAGTTAGTCAAAAAGCTTGTTAAATTTTGCTTGCAAGATTTGCATACAGAGAAAACCACACACACATATGCACACACGCACAAACAGAGTTTGTAAAAATATAATATTTAAAAAAATTAATACAAATTAATTTTTTTTTAAATATAAAGTCTCCGCGGGCCACATGAGAGGGCGACGCGGGCCGCAGTTTGATGACCCCTGTTATAGACCATTACTCTTTTGTAGTAACATATTAATTTACCTTACAAAGCGCAATGATGGTGGTGATAATGATGACGGTGATGATGATTATGACGACAACGATGACGACAATTACGATGACGATGACGATGTCGTGATGGTGATAGTGGTGTAATGTTAATGACGGTGACAATGGAGTCTATGACGATAATGGTGGCAGTGGTAGTTATAGTAGCGACAATTTTTATCATTACCGAAATTGATGCCTTTGATGCTGGCAAATGACAGCAGGGATAAAGATAAGGGGTTTGTGTGAGTGGTTGCTACGTATGATGACGACGATGACGACAATGACGATGATAACGATGACGACAACGACAACGATAAATAATAAAGAAATAATGACAATGCTTCCATTTATATGACGTGAACTTTCACTTCAAGAACACAAGAATCAGTTGATGTAACAGCAAGCAAAAGCATGCAAGAAGATTGAATTATCTCTCAATGATTTTCTTTGCTGAATCTTTTTCTAAATTATTTAGTCAACGATCAGACGAATTAAAACGACTACTGAATACTGACTACTGACTACTGGTGTGAGAATGCATCACCCCCACTTTCCCTTGGATCCGACCCTCTGGTGTGTGGATGCATCACCCCCACTCTCCCCTGGATCCGACCCTCTGCATAAAAATCATTTATAATTTTGTCTCATTGAAACGATAAAGAGAAAGCTTTCGTACGTGATGATATACCGTAGAAATCAAATGAATTAGTCATAAATTCA
Source organism: Erpobdella octoculata (assembly GCA_963978895.1). Classification (NCBI taxonomy): domain Eukaryota; kingdom Metazoa; phylum Annelida; class Clitellata; order Hirudinida; family Erpobdellidae; genus Erpobdella; species Erpobdella octoculata. Next base: position 27,296,226 of record OZ022239.1, read on the forward strand.
GTTGGTCGGAATTGAATAGATTGAAAAATATAACATAGTATGACGTATTTATTATATTACAGTTTATATCGTAGCTGTATTGTTGTCATACTGTAGATCTACCGTGATCATTTTAAGAATTTTATCTATATGAAATTATGTTCGGGTTCAGTGTGGAAATTACAGAAACTACTTGTATGAAAGATACACATTTGTTGCACATTTGTTACACATTTGTTGCACATTGGTGGGCAAACTGCGAGGCTCTTGGTCTTTCTCATTCTCCAGGGCTCCCGTGCTTCTATAACTAATTATTAATATAAACAAAAATATACAACCAAGCTGAGACATGCGAACATCTACGGATAAAGGACGCGGAAGAAATACTTCACGGAGATTCTTGCGGGAGGGATTCTGTTAGTGTTCGTGTATATTGTTGTTGGTGTGCGTGTGCGTGTGTGCACGTGAGTAATTGTGTGTATGTCTTCAAGTGAATGTGTGTTAGTGTGTGTGAGAAAGAAAAAGAGAGTGAGAGAAAGAGAAAGAGAGAGAGAGAGAGAGAGAGAGAGAGAGAGAGAGAGAGAGAGAGAGAGAGAGAGAGAAAAGCAAAAGGTGGTGCATGAAATTTGAAAAATGTTCGTGAACATGGGATCTGAGATTGTTTGCTCCCCAATCCCCGACGTCATGTAATAAGCCCCCCTCCACCCACCCATTCCCCGTTGAAATTGAAACATTTTTTTATATATAGAAACAACGTGACCTTGAGGTAGTTTTTTTAAATAAAGAAAATCATCACTTAATTCTTCTCCACTACTTGTTACTTCGTGCGTCATCATTGTCTCCATGGTTACCGCATTTTTCTTATGTTTAGCGACCTTGCACGAAGTTGTACTGTTTCCATTATTTTTTTGTAATCTTTTTTAATTTAAAGACAGAAACTCGCCTTAAAACGTTTTTTTATGATAGTTTATAGTCCTTTACAACCTTAGAACATTTTGTCATAAATTCATAAATGCTACGTCAACGATGGAAATCTAAGAAAATGTGAAATTGTTAAAGAAGTTGAAAGATTTTCTTTCAAATGTTCTACTATTAAATACATTTGTATAGAGTTTCTGATTTACTTAGCTTAAATTTAAATTGTCGACGGTTCACTTTTTGTACCCTATTCCCTGCTTCATAAAAATATTTCTCCCCCCTCCTAACAAGGTAAGATTTTTCTGACAACCAAGAGCAACGGAACCGCTCAAAACTAAATTCTTCATATCAAAGATTCAGCAAGCTTTAAATTTTTCTTTTTATAAATCGTATTGATTAATCTCAATTTTTCAGCAAAATTAGCAAATTTATTCAGTTAATTGTTAAGTTTCTTGACCCAGCCCACCCTTGGATGAATACCATTTATTACACACTTTTACTTAACTTGACTTCTCAGTCTGTCTGTCTGTCTGTCGTCTAATTTTGCAATCGATTTTAAACTAACTTCCCTAGAGACTTAAAAATTTGAACATACCTCCGAACTGATTAACAATGCATTCTATCAAATTTTCGGATCGATTAGACAAAATTTAATTAAATAATTATTTAAGATATTTTCGTCAAACTATTTATTGTTTATGTTAATATGCTCGTTGTTTATGTAACAAAATGTGGCCTACACAATCGATTATATAAAATTGTGTTTTTTAAAAACTTTATTTTTTGATTCACTTGTTGAAAACTGGAACACAAAGTACGGGTCAAATATTGAATGCTTGTACAACGAGTGTCTAATGAGATTTGCCTTGCCACATAATTTCAGCAATTGTCTCCTTTTTGCGAAACTCAAATAGCCTCAGGAACATTCTCGAAGACACGTATACAGCTTCTTGCTTGCAAGCCTGCTGAACGAATCCATGCGCTTTCCACGAGTGCAGCTAAATGGATGTGCTCTCCAAAATATGAAGTCCTTCTTGATGTACTTGGGAGTTAGTGTAATATGGCATTTGAAGAAACTTCCTCTCACTCACTCACTCACTCACTCACTCACTCACTCACTCACTCACTCACTCACTCACTCACTCACTCACTCACTCACTCACTCACTCACTCACTCACTCACTCACTCACTCACTCACTCACTCACTCACTCACTCACTCACTCACTCACTCACTCACTCACTCACTCACACACTCACTCACTCACTCACACTCACTCACTCACACTCACTCAATCACTCACTCACTCACTCACTCACTCACTCACTCACTCACTCACACTCACTCACTCACTCACTCACTCAGTCGCTCAATCGCTCGCTCGCTCCCTCATTACTTGTCTCGTCCCTCAAATGACCAGATATCAGCCCGAATATAATTAAAAGTCTCGGTGAAAAAAAATCCGCACATTTTGACGACAAATCGTAAATCTTCTAATTCATGCGCTGTGGCGTTTGTGAAGTAGAGAAGCGGCTTTTACGACGATCGGCTGCGCATTGAGTTCGTACATTGTACATGGAAGCATGGATGGTGAATTATGCCAAATTGCACGGGCGCATGTGACGACAAATCACCCGTCAGTTGCTGGTGTAGCATCTATTATTAAGTACATATAATATATACAGAGCGGCGATCCAGCAAAACCTTGGGGCGAAGATTTTTTAAATTTAACTCAAATGTTTATATATATATATATATCTATATATATATATAAAAATGAATGTTTATATATATGTATATATATATATATGTATATATATATATATATATATATATATATATATATATATATATATATATATATATATATATATATATATATATATATATATATATATATATGTCCTTTATGCATTGCTACACCATTCATCCGATCGTAATGAAATTTTCACACAACCTTGAGAGTCAAGGGGAATCAAATATAGAGAAACAAAATTTGAAATCCGTCACAAAATGAGCGGAGCGGAGCGGGTGAGTGAGCGAGAACTATATATATATATATATATATATATATATATATATATATATATATATATATATATATATATATATATATATATATATATATATATATATATATGTATGTATGTATGTATATATATATATATATATATATATATATATATATATATAATATATATATATATATATATATAAATATATATATATATGTATGTGCGTATGTATGTGTGTATGTATGTATGTGTATGTGCATGTATGTGTGTCTATGTTTATGTATGTATGTATGTATGTATGTATGTGTTTTTTAAAATATTTCGGCACTAAATGCTCATTCAAAGTATGTATTTGTGTGTATGTATCTATGTAGGTATGTATGTATGTATGTATGTATGTATGTATGTATGTATGTATGTATGTATGTATGTATGTATGTATGTATGTATGTATGTATGTATGTATGTATGTATGTATGTATGTATGTATGTATGTATGTATGTATGTATGTATGTATGTATGTATGTATGTATGTATGTATGTATGTATGTATGTATGTATGTATGTATGTATGTATGTATGTATGTATGTATGTATGTATGTATGTATGTATGTATGTATGTATGTATGTATGTATGTATGTATGTATGTATGTATGTATGTATGTATGTATGTATGTATGTATGTATGTATGTATGTATGTATGTATGTATGTATGTATGTATGTATGTATGTATGTATGTATGTATGTATGTATGTATGTATGTATGTATGTATGTATGTATGTATGTATGTATGTATGTATGTATGTATGTATGTATGTATGTATGTATGTATGTATGTATGTATGTATGTATGTATGTATGTATGTATGTATGTATGTATGTATGTATGTATGTATGTATGTATGTATGTATGTATGTATGTATGTATGTAATGTATGTATGCATGTATGTATGTATGTATGTATGTATGTATGTATGTATGTATGTATGTATGTATGTATGTATGTATGTATGTATTTATGTATGTATGTATGTATGTATGTATGTATGTATGTATGTATGTATGTATGTATGTATGTATGTATGTATGTATGTATGTATGTATGTATGTATGTATGTATGTATGTATGTATGTATGTATGTATGTATGTATGTAATGTATGTATGCATGTAGAATCGGATCTAGGGGGGGGCAACTGAGAGCGAAAGAATGAGCGGGAAAGCGACAGGGAACGGATAACGACCTGGAGCGGGAGCGCAAGCGGGAAGGAAACGGGAGCGAAAAAGAAACGCATTAGGTAAACCTCTAAAAACCCCGGGCAATATGTATGTATGTATGTATGTCCTTTATGCATTGCTACACCATTCATCCGATCGTAATTAAATTTTCAGACATCTTCGAGAGTCAAAGGGAATCAAATATAGAGAAAAAAATTTGAAATCCGTCTCAAAATGAGCGGAGTGGAGCGGGTGAGCGAGCGGGGCTATATATATATATACATACATAAATGAGCGGAAACGGGAAGCCAACTGAGAGCGAAAGATCAAGCGGGAAAGGGAACGCGACCGAGAAAGGGACCGGGAACGGGAAAGCAACCGGGAGCGGAAAAGCGACCGAGAGAGGAAAAGTGACCGGGAGCGGGAAAAAACCGGAAACGGGAAAGCGTCTGGGAGCGGAAAAACGGCCTGGAGCAAAAAACCAACCGGGAACGGGAAAGCGACCGGGAGGAAAAACCGACCGAGAACGGGAGAGCAAGCAGGAACGGGAAAGCGACCGGGAGCGGGAAAACAAGCGGGGAAGGAAACGGGAGCGAGAGAGACTAGCATTAGAAAAACCTTTAAAAACCCCGGGCAACGCCGGGTACCTCCGCTAGTTGAAAATATTTTGCGCAAACTCATAAACGCCAAATGAGCGTAGTTTTCAACGGAGCATGTCTAAAGGAATAAATTACGCCAAAATATGTTTAAAATAAGATATATAATTTAGGGTGGATCGAATTTACATAGAGAACAAAATTTTTCAATTTAAATTCTAATAGTGGGCAAAAGTTGCCATATGAAGTTATTATTATAAAACCAAAATATCGTTGTTCTGGAATGTGATCTTGAGGGTACCCAACGACCTTGAACTTACTAATTTTCCCGAAAAGAATAAAAATTGCGTGTTTTTTGATTTATTGTTAATTCAATGTAACATATATAGCAATACTAGCAGGGTGCCCAGCGTTGCCCGGGCTTTTTAGAGGTTTTTTTATCGTTTTTCTCTCACGCTCTCGTTTCCTTGCTGCTCGCAAGTTGCCAAAGTTTTTCCAAGTGCACCACTGAAGGCTCTTGGACCCGATGTTGGTCCACCTAAATGTTGGAGTATCTGGAGTGAGCGCCGCAGTGGAAGCTTGTTTGCGTGAAGTTGGCACATTAACCACTTCAAAGGTCTGCTAATTTGGTTTTCAAGCATTTTAATCACTCCGCCTCTTACCCTTGTATTTACTTTTGTGCAATCGCATCCAACAACTATAACTTCAGATGTTGCAATATTGTTCTCATCAAGAAATTTGCTTATGCTGTTCTTTATAGTAAGAGCCGTGCCAGTTTTTGTGGTTACGTGTCCAATGTATTTTGACTCCAGGATTACTTTCTCAATACCCCCGTTCTTGAACTAACGACAGAAGTTCTTCAACAATAGTTTTGCGATGATATTTTGTTCCCTGTTTGAACTGTTCAATTGCTAAAATTTGTACGCTGAAAACTATTTTTTTTATCACAGTAGGTCTACTTACCAATTTTCTCTATAGCAAGTGATCATGCACGTAAATAAATTCTAAATATTTCAGTTTTTTATTACACATTAATTCGGACAACAACAGTGTCAGCCAGAGAATATCAATTTAGATATTAACTGCATGTAATTATTAAGTGCATATCTAGTTATTATAACTATTAGCTGCATATAAAGATTTTATAATCAAATGAAATACCTAATAATAGCAGCTAATAGATTTTTCCATAATGTTGTCAACTACTTACATATCATTAGAAAATATATGAAAATTTCGTGAAATATGACATTATGAATGCTTTTTGGTCTATAACTTTTGAACCAATCAAACCACAAAAACTTTCTATATGTCTTTGAACTTGGCATAATGATATGTTACAATTTGTTATATATGCCATATTAAGGTAGTAATAAAGCAGAAATCACCCAATTTTAACGGTTTTTTGACAAACTTTCAAATTCAAGGTCGTTGGGGACCCTCAAGGTCACGTTCCAGGACATAGAAATTTTACCTAAATTTTACTGGCCTCATTTGACAACAAAGTGGATGTCAAGCCAAGACAGACACACAAAGGCGAAACCAGCCAAAAATCCTAGATGGCTCAAGTTTGATAAAAAGAAAAAGCCTGCCGCAGGCGAATATATTTGTTGAATATCTTCAGTCTGCAGTTTTTTTTGTATCTTTAATAATTTATTAATGATAGAAAAGAAAGACTGCAAACTGAAGATAGTCAAACTCAGTCTCAAACCAGTTAAAGCAAATATTAAACAAGTAAAGATAAAAAATAAATTTAAAAAAATGCTTTTATTTCCCCTTTTATCTGAGTCAACAAATTAAAATTTTTGAATCTAAAACAACCGTTACGCTCAAACTTGTAAATTATTTATTTTTTTCATATGAAATCAAAATTCATAAATTTAACTTGATGTATGGATTAGTTGTTATTTAATACTAACCCTAACCCTAGCCCTAACCCTAACCCTAACCCTAGCCCTAACGGACAACTTTGATTAATTTTAATTGATTTAAGGCCTAATTCATGTTGTAAACATTCAATTCATTAATTGTCATCCAGAATGAAGCTATCCTGAAAGTTTTAGAGCTCTGGGTGGTCGAAAAGTGGATGAATTTTTGTTTCCAAGATTTGATCACCACAGACAAACAAACAAACAAACAGAGAGACGGGAGAAATTAAATAAAACATTTAATACAAACAAGTTTATGATATATATAAACATATAATTATATAGGCATATAATAGATTGAAAATAAATGTAGCACCCCCCATCCCCCACTCAAAGAAAAACTCATCATATTTGAAAAAATTGCAGGGCCCTCTGATTTGGCTTTCGCCCTTTTCTTATTTGCGCCCCTGCAGACACACGAGGCTAAAGTTCATACGAGCTCGATTGGATGGACCGAACTGACCGAAGGCGCTACAAGATTAAAAACTTTTAGCAGAAATATATGATATAACTAAGTAGATATAATTCAAAATGGATCATAATTAAATGCAAACTAAATAATTCAATTTTGCACACTATAAAAATATTAGATGCACACTATAAAAATAATTTTTGCACACTATAAAATTAATTTTTGCATACTATAAAAATAATTTTTGCACACTATAAAAAAAGTTTTTGCACACTATAATTTTAATTTTTCCACACTATATTTTGCACACTATAAAAAAATTTTACAGACTATAACATTAATGTTTGCATACTGTATTTTGCTCACTATAAAATAACTTTTTGAAAATTATATTTTGAACACAATAATATTTATTGTTGTAAACTGCTGTAATCTTGGTTTTTGTTGAATATGCATTTATTTGTTACAGTGGAAATTAACTGGAAATTATCTAAAATTCAAAAAACATATTAAATCAATGCAATAATACTTGATTGAAATTTATTTGACTTTTTTCTAGAATGAGCATGCAGAAAGCAATGTAATTGGGAAACATGTTTTATGGTATGCATTTCAAATAGAAAATTTATTTTTTAAAGAAATTAAAGATTGTAGCAAATGATTTCATGGTATGTTGTTGTATGAGATTGAAATGCTTAAAAAACCTCAAAATCTATTGCACCAATAGAGCTTTTTTTTGCTTTGGCTGGGCGACCTCTTTTTCTTTTGATTCTAATTGGGATGTTTTTTGCTGCAGGTGGTGGGACTGCCAGCTTCAGTCGAATAGCTAAACCAACAATGTGTTTGCAAAACATTTTTTTGAAGAACGCAGAGCAGTTGCATTCTCCGTTCAGCCAGTCATATTGATCTTTTGGTAAAATTGTGGTCCAAGAACAAAAAGCATTGATTTTAAACTTATCAAAAGTCTCCCAGTTGTTAATTTGAAATTTCATTAGAGCTTTTTGCCAATTTTTTTGCAGCAATGTTGTACACAACTCCACTCTTAGTTGATTTTGGCTTTATGGTTTTTTTTCATCTTTGCCCACTGGTAAGAGCTAGTCCACAGTTGCAAGTCAATTTCTGGAAAAGCTTTGAATTCCTTAATTATTAATTGCAGTTTGCATTTATTAATTATAGTTTGCATTTATTAATTATAGTTTGCATTTATTAATTATAGTTTGCATTTTATAGTGTGCAAAATATTAAAATAGTGTGCATTTAAATTGAAGCGATTCAAAATGTATGAAAAATACTAAGTTTATCAACTAATCTAAATACTCAAGCATGAGTGAGCCAATGAAGATTTTTTTTTGTGGACAAATTCTTGGGGGGCCGTTACTCACTCACTCATATAAAAGAGCTTGTAGCCAGAGTTGTTGACAATTGCCAAAAATTGTATTGCCAATTCCAATAGGCACTTAAAAAAGTATTGAACATACCAATATAAATACTCAAATAAAAACGTATTGCTGCCAATAGCAGATACCAAACACTAATACCTAAAAAAAACTTTTTTCTCAAGTATTTCATTATAAGCACACAAATTTAAAATCATACAATGAACAAAAATGAAAAAAATAAAATTAAAGAAAAGTGCAAAATAAAGAGCAATGTGACAAAATAACTTCAGGAAAATTGTTACCACCGATCACCAAAAGTTGTTGATTTAGATTTTACAACATTTTACAAAACAAACTAATTGAGAGCACACCACTGATTTATATATATAACTGGATCACACTTTGCCCTGCCTGGGTATAGCCCCCGGTAGCCATTTTGACACCCCTTATGCTATTTAAGGAAATCTTTAAAAGTGCAAAATTACCGACTTGCGCAGCTAATAAATGCTCAAATCAACAATATAAGAGAGCACAACAGTCATTTCATTTGTTTGTACTTAATTATTGCAGTTTTTTAAAAAGTTTTATTCGACACCTGAGCTATTATATAAAACCCTCTAACCAACGGCTAACGACCTAACATGCCTAACAGTTATTATCAGCCTAAATAATTTAATGTGAGCTTCAACCTATTATTAAATTTTTTGAATTGAAAAGTTTAAAGATTCGTTTTTGTTTAAATTTTAAGTTCGCAAGGATGAAATGGGGTGCTAGAAAAATTATAATTCATTTAATAGACTAAGCGCAATCCAGTTATATATTGAGATCAGTGGAGCACAATCAAACGGGAAAAAAATAAGTTAACAAAACAATGTCAAAATGTACAAAAATAAGTTTTCTGAGTTTGAATTCTTTGACAAATTTGAATTTTTAGTATTAAAAGATATTGGTATTGACTAATTTTTGCTTTAAATGTATCGGCGATACCAAACCAATTCTTCTCAGTAAAAGTATTGACAATACCATTTCCAATAACGAAAAGTTATTGTCAATAGTGTATTGGTATTTGACCAATACCAATCTAAACATCCCTGGTTGTATCTGTATAAGGGACATCTATTTATTATGTCAACGAAATAGGGGAGGGAGGGGGTTTGAAGAAGTTTGACAATTGTTGACATGGGGGAGGGGGAGTTCAAGATAAATTGACGTCAACAATTCATTTTTTAAAAGAGTTAATAAATCAACAAGTGAAGTCAAGTTAAGTAAAAGTGTGTAAAAAATAGGAAAGTAATAAATGCATTGTATGCCAGTCAGTCAATTATAATCTACCTACCCCCAAAAACATTCAAAATATGAGACAGTTTACGATAATCGTAAACTGTGTCGTATTTTGATTTCTAATTAAAACTTAACTGTGAATTAAATAAATAAAACTGATTGGCCTAAAATTGTATGGTAAAACCGTATGATCCCACACGTTTAAACTATTGTATTCAGTCTTTGAAGTTTGACAACATGCTACCTCGATCGGCAAAGGCATTCAAAATTCCTCCATATGATCCGTACTGTCCTTCCATTCAGTTGTCGTTGTTTGAACAGACCTCCAAAATTTGTTACTTCTATGTTGCTTCGCAAGTCATGTTGAAGAAGCATGTTCAACAGCACCGACAATGCGAATTCGATCTTGGGGCTAGGCAATTACCACATGCTCCTCAACCGCAAAGAATTCGACCAAAGCGAATGGCTGCCAAAATACAAAGAACTGATGGCAATTATTGCTCATGTTAAGCGCAGATTGGTTAGATGAAGATGACGTTGACTTGTCGTGTGTATCGATTCCACAAGAAATTGATCAATCAACCACTATGCCCATTATAACAATTGAGGAACATTTGAATTCCCCATGGGAAAATGTTAGAAGCTAGAATATAAATTCTCAATTTGTTCATGAAGTTCAAGTGTTGTTAGTCAATTTGAAAACAGTTATGCAAGACTAAAAAAACTGTATTAAAAAATATTTGTAGAACTTCTAATATCTACATACGTACAATTCTATTTTTAGCATAAAAGCCAGCCGTATAAGATATTGTTAGTTATTTTTTTGTATTTTTTTTTGGGGGGGGGTAAAATTTGTTTGACATAATTTTGTTAGGGGGTGACTGAAAGTTTGACAGTTGTTGACAAGGGGGAGGGAGTGGGTAACAAATTGCTTAATAGTTTTTGACATAATTAATGGACGTCCCCATATTTGTGTCACATTAGAATAATAAAGATGAAATGACTTAAAGTACCGCTTACTGTTTTAACACCGATACACTGTACCAGCTAAGTCGGTCGGTTGTTGATGGAGTCTACTGATAACCAGAGGCCAGAGATCCCTTGCTGTTGGGTCAGAAGTCAAAACTGACTAAAGATGGCGCCGATATGTTCTGAAAATTGCGTCTGGACACTTGAATACAACTTCCCAAATCTTTTGGTAAACATATTCTCAGCACTGTCATTTGGTTGCAGCAGAACCACGGAGATCATAATGTGCGAAACATTTTATTATTATTTTCATATCATATCTTTGCAAACACTCGAACCACTGATTTATATAACTTGTGTCTCATTGTGGCACAATTTCAACCAGCTGTCTCAGTGTAATAGTCTTTGTGGTAGCTAAAGCCATATAAAATACGAACCTCGATTTACAAAATAAACACTTTGTTAAAACAGTTGATGTTTAATAATAATCTTAGTTTAATCTAAACGAATGAATCATTTGACTAAAAATTGATAAAACAAAGAACAAATAGTCCTAGACTGTCAAATTTTGCTTTCTGTGTTGTAAACACGGTTTTGTTGTTGTCGGCCGTTATCAATTCATAACATAAATTCATACTAATCCATAGGATTGAATTCTGTAAAGAAGTTTATTCAAACTATTCAATTTACTTCATTATGTTAAGGGTGCCATTGTCAAAAGCATTCAAGTCGGTTATATTTCTTAGCATTTTTTATTAAGGCTGTACCGATATGACTTTTTATGAGGCAGAAGTTGGCTGCGCAGCTGGATCCCCGAACTATAGTGCAAAAAAAAGTTTGTGCATTGGGGTTGTGCTATAGATCGTTGGAAAGGTATTTAAAAAAGAAATATAATGGTGTAAAAATAAATTTAATATTGCAAAAAATAAAAAAGTTATAGGCGGAAAACCGTCGCCGTCCCTATGTAAATGTATGGAGACGATTGTTCATACCCTGATCTATATTTTGCTTCATAACTTTTTTATTTGTTGGACTATTTTTTAAAAATTAGTTTCTATGTTTAGCTAATATATTTGTCTTTCTAATGCATTAAGCTAGAACCCCAATGCAGTAGAAAATATTAATCTACATGGCTCCAAACGCAAGTGAAAAATCGTCCCTATGTAAATGTATGGAGACGATTTTCGCTTGCGTTTGGAGCCATGTAGATTAATATTTTCGACTGCATTGGGGTTCTAGCTTAATGCATTAGAAAGACAAATATATTAGCTAAACATAGAAACTAATTTTTGGAAAATAGTCCAACAAATAAAAAAGTTATGAAGCAAAATATAGATCAGGGTATGAACAATCGTCTCCATACATTTACATAGGGACGGCGACGGTTTTTCGCCTATAACTTTTTTATTTTTTGCAATATTAAATTTATTTTTACACCATTATATTTCTTTTTTAAATACCTTTCCAACGATCTATAGCACAACCCCAATGCACGAACTTTTTTTTGCACTATAGTTCGGGGATCCAGCTGCGCAGCCAACTTCTCCCTCGTTGACTTTTTGCCGATTATACCGATACCGCGTATAGCCGATTATTAAAATTGCCGATACCGATTATTTTATAATTACTATTTCTTTAGTGAAAATGCTTCATCCGAAACATACCGCCATAATACAAGCGCGTGTTTTCCTGCTTGCATGCGCTAGCCGTGATAATTCAACCAACGTTCACACAACCATAGAACAATAATTATTTATTAAAAATCCAGAAAATTTTGTCAAGTCATTCAATGTTGAAACTAATTATAGTATTGAAAAGAATAAAATAAAATAATAATCCAGTAGTTAATTCTAAACTAATAAAAATACAAAATGGATAAAAATTTATATTGAAGATAGCTACAGTTCAAGAGTTAATAAAATAATCAAAGCCAAGTTGAGGTAAGTTATATTTATATTTAAGTAATAATAACATTTCTCCCTTCTCGGCGAGCAACGATCCACGCCGATCCGAAAAAATTTCTCCAGCGCCTTTGAAGAGCTGCTCACTTGGCACGCTGGTGCTGGTGATAGACTTTTTTATCAGTTGCCGTACTTTCACCAGATAATATACGAACCAATTTTTACAAAATTTTTAATCGGCGCCGATTATTTTTGCCGATAACCGATTATGCCGATATGTCAATAATCGGCGCCGATTATGCGTACGCCGATTAATCGGGCCCAGCCTTATTTTTTATCAAGCTTCTGTTATGTTATGTACGTGTGTGAAGTTAGCCTCGCCTCGAGGCTGGCAATGCTAATTAAAAAAAAAAAATTGCTTGCCCTGTGGCTGTGCTATACATTGCTGGATGGGGTCTAAAAAATGAAATCTAATGGTATATTTGAATTGTCTTCGGTTCAACAAATAAAAAAGTTATAAGCGAAAAACGACGATTTTCCGCCGAAAATTGCATAAAAAAATCAATCTTGGCTCTTCTTTGAGAAAATCGAATTTGTTTTAAACTGCTGCCCTGGGTATATCCGAGACGCTTGTTTTTAGATAATTCAATATCAAATCCAACAATATAACTTTCGCTTCTCAAAGTTAATAAATAAATAAGTTATCGAATAAAACGTCGGACCGTATACCAATTTCTCCGAGCAAACCGAAACATAAACAGACGCTGCAATTGGACAATCGAGTCTAGCTCACTGTGGCTAATTATGCAAAATATGCAAAGTGGCTACTCGTCAACACCTGCGTATTCTAACGAACTTTTTTTTTAAATAATGCTTTTTTATAAATCCATCACGTCTAAACATTAAAAAGCCACCCGTGACTAAGCATCAAAATGATGCCTACAATTGTGGTGTTTTTGTAGGCGTTTTCATTAGAAGACTGGATCGTGGAGAAGATCTGCGTGGTTCTTTTAATCCAGATAGTGAAAGGGAACAGTGGTTAAAAGAAATCCTGCTGGCATCAAACAACATGACAAACTATTGTTTGATTGTTTGTATTGCGGGAACGGTGGAGAGGGTGCAGGTGGGGACTGGATGGAGTGCGAAAAGTGTAGAAGGTGGGTTCACCAAAAATGCACATTTTTAATATTTTCAAAAGAAGAGTTTAAAACGAAACATTTCACATGCATGCTATGCTTAGATTTTATTAAATAGTTAATTTTTTAACCAAATTTTTGATTAATAAAAATTTGTAATTGTAAACTTCAATAGATTTTCTTAAAAATAAAATTTTCCCTGAAGTTCGTTAGAATACGTAGGAGGTGTTAACGAGTAGCCGCTTTGCATATTTTGCATAGTTAGTCACAGTGAGCTAGACTCGATTGTCCAATCGCAGCGTCTGTTTATGTTTCGGTTTGCTCGAAGAAATTGATATACGGTCCGACGTTTTATTCGATAACTTTTTTATTTATTAACTTTGAGAAGCGAAAGTTATATTGTTGGATTTGATATTGAATTATCTAAAAACAAGCGTCTCGGATATACCCAGGGCAGCAGTTTAAAACACATTCGATTTTCTCAAAGAAGAGCAATTTTCGGCGGAAAATCTTCGTTTTTCGCTTATAACTTTTTTATTTGTTGAACCGAAGACAATCCAAATATACCATTCGATTTCATTTTTTAGACCCCATCCAACAATGTATAGCATAGCCCCAGGGCAAGCAATTTTTTTCTTTTTTAATTAGCATTGCCAGCCTCAAGGCTAACTTCACACGCATATGTTATGTATGTTAATGTTATCTGTCTGTTATGTAACTGTTGTTATGTTATGGCATATGGCGTAATGGTTATGTTGTTTTGTAAATAAAATACACTTGATAGTTATTATTGTTGAAATAATCACTTTTTTTTATTTCAGCAACTGTCCAGTGGCTCACACGGTTTTTGATTTTTTTGAAAGTGAAAAATCTGTGCAAAGAATTAATCCAGCTCGAGACGAAAGTCAACTAGAAAATGTACATTATTTTGTAATTGTCTAACTTTGTAATAATTAATTTTGGCAGCATTGTGGTTTTGGCTCTTATTTTGGTAAATCTGCTTGCTCTCTATAAGACATGCAATTTTAATTCAGATTCTTGCACAGAGAGTAATCTCTTTAACACCTCCACAATCAGAACTTGATGGTCTGAGCGACTTCAATGCAAAAGTAAAGGATTGCATTTCGAAGTTCATCTCTCAAAAAGTTCAGTTTGGAAATGTTGTAAGTAGATTTGCTTATTTTATTTTGGTTAGTTTACTAAATGTGATAGTATATAAAATTAATTGTAAATCCCATTGGGTGACAACCCCTTTTCATCAGAACAAATTTTTGACAGTCAAGTTGTTTGCAAATGTTTTTTTTATTTTGAATCCAAAAAACTTATAAAGTAGAAATCTTAGTACAATAAAGTTAATAAGTTTTAAATATTATTGAAATTTATTGTTTTGTCTACAGATAATTTTTATTCCAGACCATTGTCTCTTGTGATGAAATCGGCTCATTCAGGATGGGGACGATGCTGTCTGGACACTCAAATTCAGATTTGATGTGCACTTTTATGGGTCCAATCTCTATTGCACAGCTTGATTCTGTGGCTGAAAAAATCATAGAGGAGCTATTATCTGCCTTTCCAACTGAGAACTTTCAAAAACATGAAATCGAGAACGCTTGCAACATTGAAATATCATTGTCTCCTTATAAAGTCCGATTGTGGCCTGTTTCGGAGAGAACCAGTGGATTTGATCAGAGCATTCACAGTAAGTATCCTAAATCGCAAGCAATAGTTTTTTCCATTTATTTTTGAGCTGATACACACGACAATCAGCGGTCTGTTGTTTTTTTTCTATATATAATTTTTTATCATAAAAAAGTTTGTTTATCGACGTAAAACATGTTCCAGTTTCAAGAAATGTTCTAGCCTTCAACAAAGTTGCGATCAAACACACTGCCTGGTTCATTGAACACGGTTCCAATGATGATGTTCTTGCTCTAGCCAGACTCTTGAAAGAACTTAGAAACAAGCTGGATGGATTCAAGCCTTTGACACCATGGCTAATTTGCCTTCTGGTAAAAATTTTTTTTTGAAAAAAAAGTCTAAGTATCAGTCTGGAAAACAAGAACTTAATGTTAATGACTCATTTCATTCAGGCACACCACAGTGTTAGAAAGCTGTCGGACAGAAAAAACATCTCATTGTATACAGCTTTCAGGTAACCATTTTATTTCTTATTAACCCTGTTACTACCCATAGTTTGACCAAATTTAAAAAAAAGGATTTTTTAGGGGGGAACATTTGTTCAAATTCACAAAATTTCACCGAATTCTGATCATGGGTGTAGCAAAAGTAGCTTTTCAAAGTACCTCTGGGGTCGTTTTGACCCCATTAGTAGTAACAAGGTTAAGCGACACTGGTTTGAAATTCATTGAACGACGTTGCTTTAATCGCTAGTTGGCAAATCGTTTTCAACTTTTTGTTGTTGTTTAGGCGATGTTTGAAGTCACTTGCAGCTGGCTTACTTCTCCCGAATTCGATCGGCATTCTTGATCCTTGTGAATCTGGTAATACGAGGACGCACCTTATAATGACTGTAACCGAACAGGTCTGTTTCATTTTCCACATTTGTGTTCCGTTTTCTTTTACTTATACATTTGAGTTTGTAAGCCCTAAAAAAAGTTCCTGTTTTAAAAAACTGAACTGGTTTAAACTCTTACCTTGGCCATATCAATTTTTTTGAAATCTTATAACATAAAAATTTTAGTAACATTGGCTAAAACTTTTCACCTCCTTAAGCATTAAATTGCAAAGAGATTAGTATGACTAAAATGTCTGTATGTAGGAAGCATCTAAGTACTTCCTGTCAGTGATCATAATTTGATCCTTTTAACTTTTCCCTCCTCTTTTCTCAAGGCTTGGAACTGGCTTGCACAGGCAAGGCGGAGTTTTAAATATATTGATATACTAGCTAACCCAGCAAACGTTGTTTTGCCTTTTAAATTATTTGGTTTTTTTTATTAAAAGTTTAATGTACAAAATTATGACAATTTAACAAAATCAATCTCGAAGATCAATTTTTTTTATTGTTCTACTCTTTTGCTCCTGTTTCCTTCCCCGCTTACTCTCCCATTTGCTCTCTTGTCCCCCTTGCTCTCCTGTTCCCTCTTGTTTTCCCGTGTATATATATATATATATATATATATATATATATATATATATGAGTGTCTGTTTGTTTGTTTGTCTCTCTGTCTGTCTGTTTGTCCTTTGTTTTTCTAAGATAACTTTTTCAAATAATTTTTAAAAAATTCCATAAATATCGGTTCAGCCGTTTTGTAGGAGTTCAATTTCAAACACTATGACACGAGATTTTTATAAATATAGATATGGAAATCTGTTTTGTATATGGAAAGGAGTTTTAAATATATTGATATATATGGAAATGTCTGCTTGTGTGTGTTGGCTTATCACATTAAAACCACTGGAGCAATTTGAACAAAATTTTTTGCATGGAGGTAGTCTTTGTTGAGAAGAAAGTTTTGAGCCATTAAAATATCGGTTCATTGTTCGACGTTTTAACATCAAAAAAGAAAAACCAGAGCAATGCTGGGCAGGTAACCCTGCTATTATATATATTTAGATCTGGCACATGCCAGAATTATTCATAATAAATGGTAAAGCCTTGTTGATCAAAAAAGAATTCAGCCAAAAAGATTTTAACTAAAAAATTTCAAAATCTAATTGGCTGTTCTTTTCATCTACTTAATGAAAAACTCAGTATGGAAACATGATCATGTACAAAGGTCAACGTTTACTCAGCCCACCATCATGCAATCATTAAGGCATTGTGTTCACATCAGATAAATAAACTAGCGTACAAATCCTGAAGAATGGACACCCTCAGGGAAGAGGAAAAGTTTCCCTTCTTGTGTCTGACCATTCTTTCAGGGCAAGCTACTATAGGCCAGATACAAATTTAAGGAATTTCATTAAGTGTCCGTTGATTTTAGCAGACTTCTGCTATTCATAAAAAACTTATGTGGCCTAGATGTTTTAAAATCAGGTGCTTGTGCCAACAAAACCAGTTGACATTAATTTAACTTATTGTATTTTTCGCATATAACGAGCGTACGCAGATAACGCGCGTTTGTATGAAAGATTGGTATAACGCGCACACGAATATAACGCGCATATGTGGGTAAATTCTGGTATAACGCATACACGAATATAACGTGCATATATAAGTAAATTCTGGTATAACACGTACACTAATATAACGTGCATGTGTAAGTAAATTCTGGTATAACGCGCACGCGCATATAACGAGCATAGGTAAGTAAATTCTGATATAATGTGCATAAGTTTGATTCTTTTCACTAATTGATTTATTTGATTTGGTTCATCTTGATGAAAATTAACTCTTTTGTTGAGACAATCCAAGTTTATGCTATATAGTCCAGTGTTATTGTGACAAAATTAGTTCAGGTAAGTTTTCTCCTTCTTGATCCAAGGATCGTACCTGGTCCTGTCGATCATCGTGGCAAATGCAGCGATCACTGGAAATTGGCGACGCCACTTATGGTAAAAGCAATTATATAAAAAATTAATCATTGGTTGAAGGTGCTGGATAAATATTCCAAGTTACGAGATATACGAATAACATAAAACAAGATATCCTCAGTACCAGTATTTATCAAATAAGATTATTAAATTAATCACTTATGCAATCTGAATGATCCAAATTTAACGCCTGAGTCTTTGTATGATTGGTTGGCAAGTTCGGTAAGCACCACCTTTAAGCCAATTATGAATGTCCACAATTATATATATACTAGCGAGGTGCCCGGCGTTGCCCGGGCTTTTTAGAGGTTTTTCTCTCACGCTCCCGTTTCCTTTCCCGCTTGCTCGTGCACAAAACTTAGTGTGTGAAAATTGGGGTTGAAGAAGAAATTGAGTTGAAGAGCGGAGCTGACGGGAGGGAGTGTATGGGTGTTGCAAGGTAGAGAGATATCTGGGAGTGGAGGTTGAAGCAGCCTTGAATGCTATTGTAGCAATTTTAAATTTGATTCTTTTATCCACTGGTAACCAGTGGAGTTGATTCAGTAAGGAAGCAGAGTGAACCGACCTGTCCGCTTGTAGAATGACACGTGCGAGGGTTATTTGAATTTTTTGGAGTACTTTGATGGAAGATTTGGGAGCACCATAGAGGATCGAGTTGGCATAATCAAGCCGCGAGCTGACCAGAGCGTGGCCAATGAGGCTGGCAGTCTGTAAGTCCAGTGTGTGACGGATATGGCGAACAGCTTTAATGTGAAAGTAACAAGACTTGGAGATGAGTTTGAGGTGATTGTTTGATTGATTCCAAACTTTAAACAAACTAAACTTAATATTACACATATTTTCTCTTTGTATTCCACCTGTTCCGCATACTTAGAACTAAACACTAACTCGTTTTGTTTTCATTACCGAGACGGTTTGATTTCAGTTAGTACACCTGTTTAATTTCTTACGTTGCGTAATCGTTCTGTATTGCCTAAGGTCGTTTGATTTTGATATTATTCTGTTTCATTTCTTTCTACTATTTACTTGTCCTCTTTTCTACTGTTCACCTGGGGATCTGAAGATGAAAAGTTTCTTTTCGAAACTGCAGTCAGCTCAAGTAGAGACATAAATAAAATGGCAGACATTAAAAAAAGTTTTTTGTTTTCGAAGTTTCGCTTAATTGAAAATATTTTGCGCAAACTCATAAGCGCCAAATGAGCCGTAGTTTTCAACGGAGCATGTCTAAAGGAACAGATTACGCCAAAATATGTTTAAAATAAGATATATAATTTAGGGTGGATCGAATTTACATAGAGAAAATTTGGGCAAAAGTTGCCATATGAAGTTATTATTATAAAACCAAAATATCGTTGTTCTGGAATGTGATCTTGAGGGTACCCAACGACCTTGAACTTACTAATTTTCTCGAAAAGAATAAAAATTGCGTGTTTTTTGATTTATTGATAATTCAATGTAACATATATAGCAATACTAGCGGGGTGCCCGGGATTTTTTGAGGTTTTTCTATCGTTTTTCTCTCCCGTTTCCTTTCCCGCTTGCTCTCATGCTCCCGGTCGCTTTCCCACTTTTCGACCACCTAGAGCTCTAAAACTTTCAGGAAAGCTTTATTCTGGATGACAATACATGAATGTAATGTTTCCGACATGAATTAGGCCTTAAATAAATTAAAATTAATCAAATCAAATTAATCAGACAGTTCAAGATACTCTTTCATAGGAAACATATATATGCATTTCTATCTGTTGCATTTTCCTAAGAAAAGGACATAATTGCACCTCTTTGTTTTTCCATTATAACTTTTCAAAAAATATTCTAAATAGCCTACAACCTATCCTCAGACCTACCAAATGTACGCACAAAATTTTATGAAAATCGGTTCAGGCGTTTCGAAGGAGTTTGAAGTCAAACACTGACACGAGATTTTTACATATATAGATATACATTTCCCGGTCACTTTTCCGCTTTTAATATATATATACATATTTATTTCTGGTCACTTTTGTGCTTATAACGCGCTAAGGGGTGCATGGTATGTAAAACCGCATATCATGCGCTTGGGGAGAAAACTGTATGTAAAAAAAGCATATAACGGTATATGTATTAACATAATAGCTTGTTAACAGGATACAGTGTGTCTGACAGCACAATATCTGGTCAGAATAGGCAGTACTTTTGGATATGACAAAATCATTGACATTGAAGGACTGAACTCAGGTAAATAAAAGTAAAATAAAACTACAATTTTATACATAATTACAACTAATTTTATGTCGTTTTAGGTATAGTTAGGGAACCAGATGGCAGGACTGTTGAAGCAGATAAACCCTTGCAAAGATCCCATGAAAAATCAGAAAAAAGGCACAGAATGGAAGATTCTTCATAACTATCATCTTGTTAAATTCATCATACACACTGTTTCAAATGAACTTCATTTTCACATTTTACAGTTAAACGACACATAAATAATTAAATCTTGAAGTCTCAAAAATACAAATAGCATTCACTTTGTTCAAATAATAAAAAAAACAACTTAGTCTTCCTATCACAAAATTTCCATGATGTGGAAGTCATAGAAATGCACACAGAGAAAAACATATTATTCGAACATGACATTAAAAAGACCATTATCCAACCAGAAGTGATAAAGTCAAGTTTAAACTGACCCAGACCTATTTGACAAAATGTTATGAATTTTAATTATGACAATTTTTCCATTTACAAGTATTAGTTATCGTTTGTGGAATAGAAATAATTACACGGAAATAAAAACTAGTAGCTCCCAGTCCAACATGATTACAGATCGATCTTCTTCTGTTTAATCTTCTTTCCATCCCTTGAGTATTTTGTTAGAGGATTAGTCGACTCCCTTGCAATGTACTTGATGAAATCATCGACTTCTCTTGCACCCTGTTGAATTGAAGAAGTTTAGTAAAAAATGTACAATTATGCACAACATAAAGTGCCTTTTTGTTATAACAAACCAAGAGAAAATTGTTCTATATTTCAACATGAGTAGGAAGCGATAACCGCATGGATATTTTAATAAATGTCAGTTTGTCATCATTCATTGCAACAAAATTTTAAAAGAGCAGTATACATTCAAAAACAGAGTACGACACTCTACCTCATATCTCTTGGGGAACATCTTATTGTTCTTTGGAGCAAAGTAAATTGTGGGGAATCTAAAAAAAATATTAAAACAATTATTTAAAATTTGTTTCTTTTCACATAACTGCAGATTTAATAGTTCTAAACCAGAAGAACTTACCCTTTGACATCATATGGAGCTGGAACGTCATTGGCCGTAGCGTCCATCTTAGCAATGACAATCTCACCCTCTTCAGCAAGCTAGATAATAGATGTAAATTTGTAAAAAAAAAAAATAAACAGTTCAACAGAAACAAAAATAAGAGTATCATCAATTCAACTAACCTTCTGGGCAAGTTCCTCATATTTAGGAGCTAAGGACTTGCAGTGGCCACACCAGGGAGCATAGAACTCAATAAGAACATCCTTGTTGTTATCATTTACGATCTTTTCGAACTCTTCAGCAACAACGACCTTGAATCAAAAGAATGACAGAATTCATAATAAATTCAGCAACACTTATTCACAACTTAAGAAACCGCTGTTGGCAGGCAACCAACACCTACCTTGACAGGTGCGTCATTAGATGTTGGAATTGGCTCAGATTTCAAGTAAGCTTTCAACTTTCCATTCAAAAGGTTGTTGACAAACTTCTCCAGGGCATCAACACTAAAAAAAATATATAATATTGGTATGAACACAAATTAAAACTCTTTTAGCAGCAAGACTTTGCAAAAACACTGCTTTACCTAAAGTCTTCTGTAAGGGTGTATTTTTCATTGTTGTCTCCTCTAGCAGCAGCAACAACTTTCTCAGGGGTATATGTCAATCCATGCTCAGAGAGCTCATGGTTGAACTGATCAGCGCTGGAAATGGCAAATTGAACCTTCTTTCCGGCATCGGCAAACTTTTTGGCGACCTTCATAACTCTGAAAAATGGTTTAAAGTCTTTATGAGCTAACTCGTAACTTCGTAACACTGCAGTGCCGACTTTAATTCCTTACCTGTTTCTCCAGTAGTTGGTACCTTTGGGGTTCTTGACGTAATCTACATCATAATAAACAACAACGAGTGGCTTCTGGAACTGATCGGAATTACCTGAGGTTCTGTGTCCCACCAAGCCGTGACTGCATTCGAAAATTATTTATTCAATTCTCAAAATATTCACTAGCTATTACTTAGTAAAATTCTACTTGATTAATTTATCAGTACACTTAGCAGGTGCGCTATAACGCATGTATAATATATAACCAGCGTAACTCCCTTAAGCAAGGAGTTCACTCGCATTTGCTAAAGGGGTAGGCGCCTATAAATGGCTGCCTTTGCAAATACCCTCCCTCTCTCGCCTTGAGCAAGACTTGTCTTGATAAGGCGTATACTCAATCTCAATAATAAAATACCCACATGTTGTCATTGATCCAAGACTTGAGGGCTGATTGGTCAAGGGCACCTCCATGTACAAGCTGGCTAGGCTCCAATTTTGTGTGGAGTCTTGCGGGTTGATAAATCACAATTTTGCTGCAAAAAAAAAACATTTCAAGATTAGGAAAATAATACATGTGTATATAATAGGAATTCACCGTTGAGTTTAATATCTCACTTTTTCTGTTTATATTCGGAGAGAACGGCAGCATCAAAAGTGTGTGCGAATCGGAAGTTGTCACTGAGAGCAGCAGCGAGCTTCTGGAATTGTGTGTTGGCTTCTTCAGATGAAGATTCAAAGAAACCTGGAACATAAAATCGAACATTGCTATTTTAAATTAATTAATGAACTAATTAATAATTGAAAGTTTAAATAAAATTAAAATAAACTAATACTGCAGCAAACTAACCAAAGTTTGCAAGTCAGCATGAAAACTACAGATTTATAATTTGTAACACATCTTTACCAATAATGCTGTGCTCAGAGTTTTCCAGAAATTTCTTGACATCTTCAACACTCTTCAACTCTTTAGAGCTAGGTCCAGCCTTGTTTCTCATGTACTTGACAATGCCATCTGACAGATTATAATTGAATATTGCATTATTAGGAGCACTAGAAGCCACACAAATTGAAAAACTAGCTTGGTAGGTTTAAACTGTTTAGGACAGCTTTCCACCGACCGCAAAATTTTGAGCTTTTTTTGGCACAATAGTTTCTTACACTATAAATTACAATGACCCATAAAAGAGTATAATTTATTAACTTCTTTATTATTTATTCAAAAAAAGTTATTAGCTTCTTATAACCACTAACATTTTCTTTAAATACAAGCAATTTGTTTATCGATTGGGCGATAACTGGTTACCTTCAATTATTTGATTAGTATCAATAATCCAACACATACCAGCATCTCTAGGTCCTTCATAATCAGAAAGCTTCTCTCCATCCTTGAATATCTTCAGAGTAGGATATCCTGACACACCATGCTGGCTACAGACATCTTTTCCACCTTCAGTGCAATCAACCTAATAAAAATAACAATAACATAAATAATTACCAGATTCTTATTAAAATAACCCAGAATTGCAATCTTCAAAAAAGTTTATTAACCTCAGCCAAGATGACTGGGGGATCATTCCTCTTCAATATGGTAGCAGCCCTTTCAAACTCAGGTGCCAACTTCTTACAATGACCACACCTGAAAATAATTTCATGACGTTTTAATGGTCAAGCAGACCAGTACAATGTAGTCAATGTACAGTTTAGTAACTTTAGTAAGTAGTTTAAACGCAAACCTAACTACCTCCTGTACAATACAATACAACACAACTGTCAATTAGTAACATGCCTAATCAAAACTAAAGTCTTGCTGTAATACTAATTATTTAATTAAATTATAAAATTCTTTAGCACATTTATTAAGCTACTTTACATGACACACGTGTTATTGCCAAGCAACGTAAGAATTTCCTTACCACGGAGCGAAAAATTTCACGAGCGACACGCCGTAACTGCTGACTTTCGACTGGAAATCGCTATCGGTAAGCAGTACAACGTCAGCACCATCTCCGCGCACGCCATCATAGGCGAAGACCGAGAAGAGCAGGAAAAGAGGAGCAACTCTTGCGACAATCATTTTCGGAAACGATTTCCACGTCTGATTAAAAATTTACGAAAATTCCTATCAAATACAACAAAACCTACCTATTACCTGAAACGACTATTAGAATAATAACATATAACCGACTCGCGACAAGAAGCAGTCAATTTATATTT
The DNA here is from genome assembly GCA_963978895.1 of Erpobdella octoculata. NCBI lineage: Eukaryota > Metazoa > Annelida > Clitellata > Hirudinida > Erpobdellidae > Erpobdella > Erpobdella octoculata. The sequence continues at coordinate 27,320,747 of OZ022239.1, forward strand.
ATATAACAAACAAACTTGTGGGCAATGCAATTCGCTGTCGGCTTGTGATTGGTCAAGAGAGTGCTACGTGGTAAAACGTAGAGAACACCGTTAAATTAATATTAAAGTAGGATATTTATTTGTACTTCCCTGGACAATGGTTAAATTGAAAACTGGGTTCAAGTACAGAAAGTATTTCAATAATTAAAATCTGTACCAAACTGAAATCTAAGCTCCTTATGAGTAAATAGGGCCTTGACAATCCAATAGGTATAGAGCTGCTTTCAATCAATCAAAAAATGTGTTTAACACCTTCTAGCCTTCTAATGAAGCTCAATGATGTCTTGCAGCATACATGAATATAGAACAGATTATATTTCAAGAAGCCAAATAGATGCGTATTCAAATCAGGCTGGAAAGCAGTGTGAGATTAATTAAATGTGTAGGTATAACTTGAAAAAGCGCTCTGTCTCATATTAAACTTTAAGAGGGTTACGATATATTCTTCTTCTTTACTGTTAGAAAAAGAAAACTTTTGGTTTGAGAGTTTAGAAGTAAGGGACGAAAAGACTTAATTATTTTTAGCTTAAGCATGCCTATCTTAAAAAGGAAGCCACAAACAATAAGAAAAATTTTTTAATTAGCAACAGAATCGAAGAGAGCTAGTAGTAAATGGTCATAACATCATATGGGTGGACCTAGATATAACAGAAAACTCAAGTTTATACTTGAGTGTAAAAAAACTATAATAATTTATACTTGGGTGTAAAAAACAGAAAATTACAATAGTTTACACTTGAGTGTAAAAAAACAAACCAAAAGCTATGGAACAGGAGTGTAGACATACCAAAATATAAGTTAAAAACTTCAAGTACAGTTTGATTCAACAGAAATGGACGAGACAAGACTTTAAACAACCTCCTGATTTTAAGCAACGTTCTAATCCTATTAAAAGATTTCTAGAACTCACCAGTTGTACAATGAATGCAAAGAAAAAAACATATGTATTGAACAATAACAATAAATGAATTGAAGATTTCATGAGCTTTCTTAGAGAATTGTTCATCCCAAGTCTTCATTACAAATAACAAGATTTCATTGATAACAACTAAAAAGATTGTTTCTGCCTAAAACAAAACACAAACTTAAAATGAGGAACAGGATAGAAACATTTCAGGACTGTAAATCTGACACATCATTTTATTACGGAGCATAGTAATACTAGCTTACCCGCGGTGAAATTGTAGTATAGGGCTATAGGCAGCATTCTGACTTAAAATTCAAATGCTTGTGCATAAAGTGTGGCAAACTTTTGTTCTTTATAACATGTTAGGGTCAAGTGATGCTTCTTAAAACTGTTTTGGAACATTAACTAGAAATAAATATATTTGAAATCAGTACATTACTAATATCATTTCTTCTTTCAAAAGCTCATTCAAAGGACCTTTTCTATATAATAAAAACTATATTTATCTCATTAGAAGGCAGAAGCTATATTTTGTCAATATAGCTATTTTGGTACACACTACACAGTAACAGAACAAGCTGTCTTCCTTTTTCACTTTCAATTTTTTCACTGCTTACAGTTTTTAGGCAATGTCTGAAGACGCCTTTAACTTGTTGCTTTGTAGCAAAGCGCGTTTGAGTGGAGCAAAAAGTCTGTAAGGTTTTGATTGATGCTGTACATTTTTCAGAAATAAAACATAAAAACAAAAAAAAATCTCAATGACGAAAATAATAGTCAATTGCAGTAGAAAATGCAGCAAAACCGAGAGCTCCAATGAATCCAGCTTTTAATCCGGCTAAAATAGAAATATTTGTTATGTTAGTTGCATTATTTTATTTTGATGAAATACAATCAAAACAGCAAAAACCTCTGAGTCCAATTACTCCACCGACAATGGCACCTGAGGCAGTTCCGTTAATCAATTCAGATTTACCTCTGTACTAAAATAAATATGAGATACATGCAAAAAAAAACTCAGTATAGATAGATAGATATCAATAGATAGAATCAGTAAGATATAAGCAACAAATTGAGACGAAAGTACGTACTGATTCAATTGCACATTCAGTGCCAGCAAACATGAAACCAATAACAGCAAAGTTTTTAGCATAAGAAACTGTACGAATTTTCATTTCTTTCCACACAAGTCTCATGGAGGGCGTTTCAGTACCTGTAATATTGGGGTCTATTCCAGCTGTAAACAAGCCAAATGCCGCTCCCATTGCTCCACCTTTAATTAAATTCAATCTTAAATATTTAATACATGAAGAAATTGTTTGAAAAACTCTTGAAAGAAATTTAATAGATAAAAGAAAATCAAACAAACCTACTGCAAAGCTCATAAAAGCCTTAAAAGCACAGCTGTCAAAAGCCTTTTGAATTCTGATTTCTTCTGGTAGTTTCGGTGGCTGTGGTATTCCAACTTGGGGTACAACGTCGGTGAAACGCTGCTTCTTTTCCCCAATCATACGATTCATAACCTCAAACCAGTTAAAATTTTGACCCATGACTTTACGGTGAAAGCCCAAAGGCGAGTCGTAAACACTAGTCTCTTGACTATCTTTTATATCGGAAGACGCCATTTGAATTATTTAAATGAAATAGGAAAATCCTCTAAAACTAATTTCGAGTTCTCATGCTTTACTCAATATCGCTCAATGTTTTTATAAGAACATAACAGTGTTTTTTGGATAAAGGTGTTTTATCCGTTCTACCTTTATTTTAAAAAAATCCAAAATCTAGTAGGCAATATAATTTTTTTAATGTAGAACAGAACAACGACAGCTACTCAGCCACATGGTTAAAGAACTTAAATTTTTGATCAATAATTTAAACAAAGTAATGTGAGCTTTTCTACTATTTCAATACAGGAATCATTCTGCAACTCGATATGAAACAGAATAGATAAAGAAAATAAGCAGATCTTGATCAATTGAACTTCTTAGATTTACATGTTTTTCAGTAAAATAAAGATTATCCTGATCTGAGGTAAAATCAAGGTGCTTTAACCACTAACTTGCAAAATTAACTGGCCAGATAGTTTGAGTTTTTAAGCTATCTCTATTATATGCTATATCTATCATCTACATATACATATAGGCGATATAGGGATTTATAACCTGGAACTTCAGAAAAGAAATTTGGTCACAAAGAACAGGACCACATAATTTTTTCTTAAAATCCTTAGCCACAAAATATAAAAGATTTTTAGGAATGTATAACTAAGTAAGGCAACACCCCCTACCAGACATCAGTTTTATACATAAATTTTATGTATGACTTCAAGGCATAACAAATTAACTCAATAAAAAATACAGAGAACAATTTTCCTATTTACACAATGTAGCAACAGTCAAATAAAATAAATTTCAAACAATAGATGAATCATCTTCAGAAAGAGAAGCAGGAGAGGAGAAATACAAATTTCCTATGCAACTTTCTTTTAGAAAGTCAGCACCGCATTCTTGATAGTCTTTTTTCGAGACGGAAACAGTTTCAAGTAACTGTTGGTTGAGCGCCCATAGCCTTGCTCCGTGCCAAGCATCCAAAACTGGATCTTTTGCAATGCGAATGTTGAACGAAGAACCAAAAGGTCTAATTTCACGAATTTCTTTCTCTAATCTTTCCGAGAACATTGGCAATTTGATGCATCCTCCAACAAGAAAAATATCCTATAACAAGCAATTAAAAGAGTATATCATATATATATGTGTTAACATTTTTTCATTAATTATAAAAACAACTAGACAGATTTAAAAAAATAGTATATATTATTTTGCGATTGTAGCACTGCTTCTTTCTATCTTTAGGACTATCTGACGGTGTAAAATTGCATAAAAACTTTTATTACAAGCATTAATTTTATCAACTGCTAACTCTGCTGACCACTGCGGTAGCCGCATTATGCGAAATTGCTAACATACATACATACATACAGACAAACAGACATCGAAAACTATATACATATGTTTTTAAAAATATAAAACATATGTATATATTTATATTTTAACATATGTATATAATTATATTTTAACATATGTATATATTTATATTTTAACATATGTATATATTTATATTTTAACATATGTATATATTTATATTTTAACATATGTATATATTTATATTTTAACATATGTATATATTTATATTTTAACATATGTATATATTTATATTTTAACATATGTATATATTTATATTTTAACATATGTATATACTAGCAGTGCCCGTAGCGGCTTCGCTCGCATGAAATTAGAGAGTTTGAACCGAGCATCCATAATAGAGATCATTTTTTTAGGTCTCGGCTCGGCCCGTCGACAAATTAGCCCAGCCCGTTTTAAAAACCCAAACTCCTGACCCGGCACAGCCCGTCTGAATTAGGCCCGGCCCATTTTTACAGGCCTAGAAGTTCTATATACTTGATGAAAAACTTCGGCCCGTCCCACCTTGACCTCAGGTTTGGCCCGGCCAAACCTGAAGACCCTAAAATCACTAAAATATCTATATACTTGGTGAAAAACCTCGGCCCGTCCCACTTTGATTTAAGGATTGGCATGGCCCGTGTGAAGACTCTAAAATAACGGCTTGGCCCGGCCGATGATAAACTGGACTTAGCTACTTTTAACCGGCACAAAACTTCAAAATACTAATTTTTACATTTGTAGCACTTACAGTTTGTGAGTAGCAGTTATTTTGAAATCAAATAACCCTTATTTCCACCCCACATTTGAGGTCCTGGAAACCAAATTTTCAAAAAATGCTAAAACACGTATTTCATTATTTTTGGAGTAGAAACTAAATACTAATTTTACTTCTGTAGTATTAACAGTTTTTGAGTAGCAGCTACTTTAAAAACCAAATAACCCAAAAAATGATGAAACACGTATATCTTTTTTTTTTAGTAGATACTAAGTATTAATTTTTACATCTGTGGCAATTACAGTTGTTGAGTAGCAGTTACTTTAAAAACCAAATAACCCTATTTTCTACCCAACATTTGAAGTCCTGGAAACCAAATTTTCAAAAAATTGTGAAACCCGTATATCATTATTTTTAGAGTATAAACTAAATACTAATTTCTACTTTTGTAGCATTAACAGTTTTTGAGTAGAAGCTACTTTAAAAACCAAATAACCCAATTTTCCAACCTACATTTGAGGTCCGGGAAACCAAATTTGTAAAAAATGGTGAAACACGTATATCTTTATTTTTAGAAAAGAAACTAAATAATAATTTTTACATCTGTGGTATTTACTGTTTTTGAGTAGCAGTTACTATAAAAGACAATTAACCCTATTTTCCACCCCACATTTGAAGTCCTGGAAACCAAATTTTCAAAAAATGCTAAAACACGTATTTCATTATTTTTGGAGTAGAAACTAAATACTAATTTTTACTCCTGTAGCATTAACAGTTTTTGAGTAGAAGCTACTTTAAAAACCAAATAACCCAATTTTCCAACCCACATTTGAGGTCTGGAAAACCGAATTTTCAAAAAATGGTGAAACACATATCTTTTTATTTTTCAAAAAGAATCTATATACCAAATTTCAAAATCTCCTCATTTTTGGTTTTCGAGATATACATTGTTTTAGAAAAAAGTTTGTTTTCTAGTTTTTTCCCCTCAGGAGCAAAATTTTCAAAAATCCTTTCTTAGCGGATGTTTACGCTATAAAAGTAATATAAGTTCCAAATTTCACGTTCCTAGGATGAGGCGTTTAAGCTCGGCGTTGATTATCAGTCTGTCATCAGTCAGTCAGTCAGTCAGTCAGTCAGTCAGTCAGTCAGTCAGTCAGTCAGGACATGTTCTTTTATATATATAGATTTATATTTTAACATATGTATATATTTATATTTTAACATATGTATATATTTATATTTTAACATATGTATATATTTATATTTTAACTAGCGGGGGCACCCGGCGTTGCCTGTGGTTTTTAGAGGTTTTTCTAATGTTTGTCTCTCTCGCTCCTGTTTCCTTCTCCGCTTTCCCGTTCCCGTCGCGTTCCCGGTCGCTTTTCCGCTCCCGGTTGCTTTCCCGTTCTCGGTCGCTTTCCCCTTCCCGCTCTATCTTTCGCTCTCAGTTGGCTTCCTGTTCCCGTTTTCGCTCATTTATGTATGTATATGTATGTATATATATATATATATATATGTATATAGTTCCCGCTCACTCACCCGCTCCGCTCGCTCATTTTGTGACGGATTTCAAATTTTTTTTCACTATATTTGATTCCCCTTGACTCTCAAGGTTGTGTGAAAATTTCATTATGATCGGATGAATGGTGTAGCAATGCATAAAGAACATACATATATACATACATACATAGAAACATTCATTTTTATATATATAGACATATGTATATATATATATATATATATATTTAAAACATATGTATATAGTTTCAAATAAATATCAAATTATAAAATTTCATATCATAAATTTCTATTGGTGCATTGTGTAGTCGTGCATACCTGCACAAGTTTATCCTGTTCTTCAGATGTAAACTGTTTCAAGATGTGGTCGATGCCTTCAGCTATTCCTGCCTGTTCTATCCCCATCATACTCGGTTGGAAGAGTAATTCTGGAATCCTAAAACAAATTGTTTCAATAAAATTTAAAAAATAAAAAAAGACAACATCAAGGTGGACACGAACCTGATTTGCTCCAAAGCGATGTGAAGCTGATAATATTCTTTTATATCAAAGGGTTCAATCTGATCAACTCTTGAAGAAAAAAAATGACAACTCACAAGGAAGCAAACATTTCAGAACAAAAATAAAACCTATTTTCAAAAACAATATGCACTTTTTGAAAGCAGGATCATATTCTTGTAAAATGGCTTCTAATTCTTCCAGCTTGTCTAATTCAGTCTCGGAGTCAGAATCTTTGTTATCTATATTCTTTGTAGAAAAAAGATATGAATTTAAGAGGAAATTACCATTTTAAAAATAAATTATCATAAGATAAATGAAATGTTAAAAGTTTAAATTCAAAATTTCAAAATAGATAATAATAATAAAAAATCGAACAATTTCTTTGTAGACATCCCAGTCATCATCGTTCAATCCGAATTTGTCATCTTTCTTGCTACTGGCCACTAAAAATTAGAAGAAAAAAATTACACTCAACAACAAACCCGCAAATCATGCCCGGACAAAACAAAACTTGACGTCAATTAAAGAAAACACAGTCAACGTGTACAGAAAAAGAAAATTACAATTGAACAATCGTGAATCGTACCTTGTGAAAGTTGCGTAAGAATTCTCATCCTGTTCTGAGAAGCAGCTGTTCTTCGTTTCATCATTTCGTTTCTTTTTGCTTTTCTTTCGTTCATCGTCGATATAATATCCTGCAAAAAGCTTTAAAAACTTAAAAAAACAAAATACCACAATTTTTTAATTTCACTTAGAAAACCACCTGTCTCTGCTTTCTTAAATTATCAACCCAAACATCCATGGCTTGAGTGTCTTCTGTAGAAGGCATCAATGATGTATCCTGTTGAGTCCACAACAACAATAACATTTCTGAGTTAGTAAAAACTTAATTAAACAATTTTAAACTAGCAGCAAAAAACATTCCTCTTAAGTTAGATTGTTATCCATAAAAACGTTAAAATAAGTTTAAAACCAACAAAAAACTTGTGCTTGTCCAATTTCGCTTTCTTTGCTTTGTTTTTGCAGGAAACATCTGGAGCCTGATAGAAAAGTTTTTGTTGAAGAAAAAAAATATTTAAGGTCTCAGAGGCAAAGAACAGACCAAAATCAGATCTCTAAGTTTTTAACCTCGTCCAAATAGGCTGATAATTTATCTTGAATTGACTGTATAGAAGCATTTAATTTGTTTATAATTGTCTGCAATTCTTGAAGAGAAGCAATACCATTGTTGCATAAGATATTCTGTAAAATAATATTTCAGATGTTAATTCAATGTGTCCATGATTTATCAAATCTACATATTTTTGATGACTTATTGGAGATTCAAAAAAAGGCAGTTAGGTAAAATCTCCATGGGTCTACAAGAAAAGCATCCAAGTTAAACCTCTAATGATTCTGCCCAAAGGACATTTGGAGGTAAAACCAACATGAGAATGTGAAAAGGGAGTGTACCACCTCGTATAAACGTGCAATAAATAAATATATTGAATAAAAAAAATACATGAGTGACAAGACAGATGTAATGCTTCAAGTAAGAAATTAAACATTCTAAAAAGTAATCAAAAAAACTTTGAATGAAATAACAAAAAAGCAATCAATTTATGAATAAAATTGCTTTCCACCAGAGGTCACCAGCCGCTTCTACAATAAACTGTTCAGAAAAGTTCTGGGATCCCACTTGTTTGTTGGATTGAATCATGTGGAAAACTAAATTAAATTTAAAAAAAGTGAATGCTTACGTTGACAGTATCAATGTTATCATCATCATCGTCCTCTAATTCATCTTTTATTAAATCAGATATTGAAGTATAATGGGCCAACTTCTCTTGTTCTGTAACGAGCTTTGAGTCAAATAAGTTTATTTATTAAAATGACAAAATATGCTAATTTCAAAAAATTACAAAAATAAGTTTGTTTTATATTTGATACAAAAATATAATTATAAATCAACATCATAAAACTATATATATATATATATATATATATATATATATATATATATATATATATATATATATATATATATATATATATACTAGCGGGGTTACCCGTGTTGCTCGGGGTTTTCAGAGATTTTGTTATCGTTTTTCTCTCTTGCTCGCGTTTAATTCCCCAATTGTTCTCTCGATTCCAGTCGCTTTCCCGTTCCCGCTTGCTCTCCCGTTCCCGCTCAAGCTTGCTCTCCCGTTCGCGTTCGCGCTCACGCTCATTTTCTCTTTTCCATTTTTTCCAAACATCTTTAGCCCATAAAAAGTAAAATATATTTGCCAAAACTGGCTAAAAGTTGCTTGAAGCCTTCAAACGTTTTTACGTAAACTAAATTTGAATTTTATTACTCAATTATTTCTGATGGTTGTACATAGCCACATTTGGCCTGGAAAGGTTTTTTGACCCATCATCATCATCATTTATTTTTGAAACATCCCTATTCCACGCTATGCTAGGGTTGGACGTTTTTTCATATCAGCGCCCTCCACAAGTCACGATCCAGGGCAGACTGCCGCTTCATGCCGAGCTCATCCATGTCTTTCTTCACACATTCCCACCAAGTCTTCCTACTTCTACCTTTACTTTTCACTCCTACAACATCCACATCTCTAATTGCCGAAACCCAATCATCTGCACTTTTACGCTCCAAATGTCCAAACCACCTTAGTCTTCCACGCCTCACCACATCAGCCACACAAGGAACATTCAGAAGGCTATACAAATCCACACTACGTGCACGATCATTCAACGAAACACCACACATCCATCTAACCATCATACGCTCTGCCCTTTCTAAACTTCTTAGATTCTCCACCTTCATAGACCATGTTTCAGTGCCATAAACAAGGACACTTTGAACACATGCCCTATACACCTTTCCTTTCACATGAAAGGATGCACCACGGGTGGTCAAGATAGGAGATAGCTCTTTGAATTTAGCCCAGGCAGAACGCACTCTAACTCTCACCGCCTCTTCTACACCTTCTCCTGCACCTAATGTGTCACCTAGGTAACAGAACTTGGTCACACACTCCACCTTTACGCCTGGCTCAACCTCAACCTCACCCAACAACTCTTCCTGAACAGAACCACCAGCCACACAACTCTTACAATGGAAACCAACAAGATCTTTCAAACTACCCAAAATGCCACTGCACCTTTTATGGACCCAAACTCTTACAATCCACACAACAAATAGAATTGGAGCCAACACCTTTTCTGCATACACTGCATGGCCATTTACCCGACTTCTCCACCTGTCCCATTCCGGCCCGACACTTCATGATTTTTGTTTTACTCGCATTCACTCTAAGGCCTTTCGCTTCCATGCCAATTTTCCAGATCCTTAACTTTTCCAGGAGAGAATCTTCTGTCTCAGCTAATAAAACAAGATCATCAGCATAGAGCAGTTCCATTGGCAAGCCTACCCTGAGTTCCCGTGATAAGGCCTCTAAAACAATGATAAACAACAATGGGCTGAGAACTGAAACCTGATGCACTCCAACCTTAACGCTGAAAGCATCACTCTCCTTCCCATTCACTCTCACCACTGTCGCTGCATCATCATACATAGTTCTTATCACAGAAACTAACCATTCATCCACACCTAGACATCTCAGAGCCCACCACACTATCTCATGAGGTACTCTATCAAATGTCTTTTCAAGATCAACGAAGGCCAACCACAGATCTTTGTTCTTGGCAAGATACTTTTCCAGCAGCTGACGAACTATGAAAATAGCATCGGTAACACCTTTCCCCATCATGAAACCAAACTGCATACCATCAATTTTCACAATCTTCCTTACTCTTTTTTCAATCACCCTCTCTAAAACTTTCATTGCATGTTCTAATAGTTTAATGTCCCTGTATGAGCCACATACTAATGCATCGCCTTTTCCCTTGTAGACATTCACCATCCAGCTCTTATTCCAGTCTACAGGGGTTTTACCATCCTTCACTACTGCATTACAAACTTCAGTCATCCACACTATACCAACAGCTCCAGCAGCTTTCAACATGTCTGCCACCACTCCTGAAGGTCCTGCTGCCTTGTTACGCTTCATCTTATGGATTGCATTACTAACTTCCAGAGTAGTTAACTTTTCAATAGGTCCACAAACAGGACTTACATGAGTTAGACCATTTGCATCCCAAGTGAACTCCTCATTAGAAATTCTACCATAATGCGCTCTCCATACCACCAACAACCTACTATCCTCAGCCAAAACCTTACCTTCATTGTCTTTCACGCAGTTGGCCCCCACTATATCCCGGTTTTTACGCATTAGCTGCTTGGCTACCCTAAACACATTTTCTTTCCTGTCCTCCCTATCCAAATCTTCGCAAAAAGTCTTTCGGACAGCGTTCTTAGCATTAAAGATAGCTTTCTTAGCCATGCGTTTGGCCTGGTTGTAGCTCTCCTTGGTTGCTAGATTTTTCCCAGGTTGCTGGCACTTCAACAAGTTAAATAGCCGACGTTTCTCTTTTACCAGGACTGCAACCTCTTCATTCCACCACCATGTCTCTTTATGCCTACTAATACCTTTTGTAACCCCACACACGGCTACTGCTTCCTCAAGCAAACACTGCTTCAAATCATTCCAGACTTTCTCAACATCACCAAGACCATTCATCACCACAGCAGCTGTAGCTTGCACTCTTTCTTTGAAAATGCATTCCGTCTCTGTCTCTTTCAGCTTCCAAACCTTACATCTTTCTACAAATTTCACATTACATGTCTTCACTTTCTCATTCAGCTCCATAACACAAATAAGCAATTTGTGCTGTGGGATACATGCTTCACTTCGGATAATCTTAACGTCCCTAATAAATTTTCTCTCAGACTTTCTGACTAAAATGTAATCAACAACAGTCCGACACCCACCAGACTCATATGTTATCAACTTATTATCCTCCTTTTTAAACCAAGTGTTGGCGACAGCAAGGTTCAATGAATCAGCAAATTCTAATATCATCTCACCTTCCAGATTTCGCTTACCAAACCCACAACCCCCATGAACACCTTCAAATCCATCAATTCGAGTTCCCACATGTCCATTAAAATCACCACAGATCAACAAATTCTCATCAACATTTATATCAGACACAACCTTAACCATCATAGCAAGAAATTCCTCTTTCTCCTCCATCGGCCGACCTACTTGCGGAGCATATATAGACAACAAGTTCAGCACCGACTTACCCACAATTACACAAAGCAATAACAATCTCTCACTCACACGCTTGACCTCCAAAACTTTCTCAACCCATCTATCTGCTACCAGCATTCCCACACCATGAATTCCCTTCTCAGAACCCATCCAGAAAAACTTATACTCACCAAGTTTTCTGGAACCTTCACCTTTCCAGCCGATCTCCTGAAGACAACAAAAATCTAAACATCGTCTTGCTGCCATATCAGCAACCTCACCATCTCTTCCCCTCATCGTTCCAACATTCACAGAACCAATTCTCAAACAAACACTTGAACCCTCTAAATTCTTCTTCAAGTATGTTATTTATGCATTGCTACACCATTCATCCGATCGTAATGAAATTTTCACACAACCTTGAGAGTCAAGGGGAATCAAATATAGAAAAATTTTTTTTTGAAATCCGTCACAAAATGAGCGGAGCGGAGCGGGTGAGCGAGCGGGAACTATATATATGTATGTGCGTATGTATGTGTGTATGTATGTATGTATGTATGTGTATGTGCATGTATGTGTGTCTGTGTGTGTGTTTATGTATGTATGTATGTATGTATGTATGTATGTATGTATGTATGTGTTTTTTACAATATTTCGGCACTAAATGCTCATTCAAAGTATGTATGTATGTATGTATGTATGTATGTATGAATGTATGTATGTATGTAAGTATGTATGTATGTATGTAAGTATGTATGTATGTATTTATGTATGTATGTATGTATGTATGTATGTATGTATGTATGTATGTATGTATGTATGCATGTATGTATGTGCGTGTATGTGCGTATGTGTGTGTATGTATGTATGTATGTAAGTATGTATGTATGTATTTATGTATGTATGTATGTATGTATGTATGTATGTATGTATGTATGCATGTATGTATGTGCATATGTATGTGTGTATGTATGTATATGTATGTGCATGTCTGTGTGTGTGTTTATGTATGTATGTATGTATGTATGTATGTATGTATGTATGTGTTTTTTACAATATTTCGGCACTAATTGCTCATTCAAAGTATGTATGTGTATGTATGTATGTATGTATGTATGTATGTATGTATGTATGTAGAATCGGATCTAAGGGGGTCAACTGAGAGCGAAAGAATGAGCGGGAAAGCGACAGGGAACGGATAACGACCAGGAGCGGGAGTGTGTATGTATCTATGTATGTATGTATTTATGTATGTATGTGTGTATGTATGTATGAATGTATGTATGTATGTATGTAGAATCGGATCTAGGGGGGAACTGAGAGCGAAAAAATTAGCGGGAAAGCGACAGGGAACGGATAACGACCGGGAGCGGTAGCGCAAGCGGGAAGGAAACGGGAGCGAAAAAGAAACGCATTAGGTAAACCTCTAAAAACCCTGGGCAACTCCGGGTGCCCCCGCTAGTATATATATATATATATTACTCTTATGAAGATTTAAAAAAATTGTATATTAATTTATAAAAATTTACCCTATCCTGTCTTCTTTTCAAATTGACTTCCTTCAATCTCTTGATTTGTTCCAGTTGTCGTTCTCTCTGCTGCTCAGCGGAAACCTTTTGAGCAGCAGCCTGAGGTGAGACCAAAAAAATTAAAAGTTTTTTAAATTTCATAAAATTAAAAGTTTTTTAATTTTCTCAAAAAATTAAATGCCCAGGTTTATTAATTTCATAAAATTAAATTCCCAAGTTTATAAATTTCATAAAATCAAATGACCAAGTTCAACAAACATGATTAAATGGCAACTGGATCTTGACAACATTATTTCTGTAGTAATCATCATTCATCCACTGTAACAGTTCATGGTTGAAGTCAATCGCTACCTTGCAATGGTTCTGAACTAAATACTGCAAAAGATAGTAACTATTAAGCATCTGCGCCCCGTAATCGTTATCCCGATATCAATCGGGATTTCAAAACGATACGGGAAATCCCCTATCGCTATTAAAACAATACAGCCTGCAGGGGAAATCTCGTATCGAAATAAAATAGCGAGACTTAAATTTTGTTCTCGTATGAAGTCTCGAAAAAAATTCCGAGATTTAAAAAAATATTATTTTTCAATATATAACGAAAGTCATACATATTTAATTAACGATTGTCACAACTGTGAATATTTGCAACTGATTCATCAACATTGATTAATTAATTTACCTATTGACATAAGTTTATAACTATTTAACTATTAGTACTCTCCCACTTTAAATTCGGTTTTCCTAACAGCCTGTAGCCCCATTATTTACTATTTTTAGTCTGGGAACCGGCAACATATTTCAATATATATATATATATATATATATATATATATATATATAACATATATAAAGCCAGCTCGTCTCTGTTCTATAGCTTTTTTTAGTGCCACATTGAGAATAGTAATCAAAGATATCTAAAGCAGAAGTTAAGCCACACCCCTCTTAAGGCGGGCGCACACGAACAACAAATTTGAGCAATTTAGTTGCACAACTAAATTTCTTGAGCAACCTTTGCGCGCACATGCTTAGAGTAACAGTTGGTATTTTTCATTGAAATTCTCTAATAAATTAATTTATTACATTAAATCAAATTCCGCCCCAATTTTTTCTCGCATTTTGTATTTTATTCAATAATCAAGTCATAAAACTTTGTGCAAATTACTAAAAAATTTTGTTAAAATTTATCAAATTCATAACAGAATCGCTGGTTCATTCTATATTTTTCTTATAAAAAGAACTATTTAACTAATTACACAAAGACAGGTGACTAAAAGTCGTTCAAAGTTTTCAAACGAATTTGAAAACTAAACTAGTTGGCCAAATGAGTTGACAACTTAAAAAGTTGCTCAACTCATGGCGCGCACACAAAACAATTTGGCTTCACAAATTGAGTTGCACAACTTAGCTGTTCGTGTGCCCCCGCCTTTAGGCTGCTAGTCGACCTCTGCATACTTCCATTTAGAAATATGCGAACCGGCATCAACGGTTGGCCATGCAATCGTACTCGCTGACATCGATGACTATTATTAATATCATTCTGTGTTTATGTTTTGGTTTAATCTGTTTGATAAATTTATTTTGTCAAATATGTTATATAGAATTGGAATGATTATTTTAGTGTTTCGATATTCTTAAGTGACCGTAATAGTAGCTCATCTAAGATATATCTTTATAATCTCGATTATATTCTTGGTTGTATGTGAGTATGTGTGTGTCACCTGTAGTGTGCACGTCGTCTGCAGCTGAAATTCAAAACTTTCTCAGCTTCTTTCTTGCCAACTGGATTCGCCATCGCCTATAAATAAACCCGCTGGGTTTTCTTCACTTTCTTAATTCTTGCATACAGGTACTTTCTCGCGTTTGTCATCATTTAGAGTCTAAATTTAGACAAATAGATGTACCGAAACTAAACAAATGAAACTTATTTCAAGTTTTAAAAAAAAAATTTGTAAATTTTTATAAATTTAAAAATTTTGTAACATTTAAATTTTTTTTCAATGAATTCTTTTAATGTAGTTATTAATATTGTCTGTCGCGTATAGTTCATCATTCTATGTTATCTCGTTTTATTCTAGACAAAATTTCCACAGTTGACATTTCAGTCGAGATCCCGATATTGTATCGTATCGGATTTGTCTCGTTATTGGTTGAGGCGTCTCGTATCGTATCGTTTTATTCTAGACAAATTTCAGAAGTCGTATCATATCGTTTCGAAAAAATAACGGGACGCAGAATCCTAGTAACTATAAAATCAAACAATAAGGCGATATATAAGAAAAATAATTTTTAAAAATACTTTTCTAGTGAAACGACACCTGGAAAAGAACTATTATTTAAATATTTACCTCAGCTTTATTGTAGGTAATAGAAGACAGATGGCCTGGATATTTCAACTGAAGACTCCTCATCATAAACGAATCTACGTTCGCACCTCCAAAATTGAACCTACGACACTTCCTCATCTTTCCATCCAGCACCGGAATGACGTGAGTGGTGTTATAACCGCACGATATTATTAGATGGTCGTTTGTTGTTGTTTTATTGAGCCGGGATTCGTGGTTTGCGTCGTTGAAGTGCAGACCAAACAAAGCGTCAACTCCGTACATGACGCTCGGTACTTGGTAGCACTCGAACAGCAGTTCCGACATTTCTAGAAAATAATAAACATAATGATATAATACAAAATATAAGAAAGTTAAAAAATATTTGTGTCACATTTAAAAACACAATTTTTAAAAGATAATTATTAAATTACACTAAATTAAATGCATTTAATTTCATTTCAAAGTTTCTAAAATAAAATAAAAATCGTTTAAGTGAATTATTTTTAAGAAAATCACTCACATCACAATTAATTATTTAAGTTATTGAAAACAAAATCGGTCACTCTACTTTCTCTGCAGTAGTTTGGGTTGCACAGAGGTTCGGTCATAACGATCGGATGAGGGACAGAAGAATCTGCGTCGATTTGCAGGTGATTAAAAATATAATCAAAGATGTGCTCCTGCAAAAAATAACTATTTTGAGGATTCTCAACTCTTTTGTAACTTATTATCTCTTTAATTCATAAAATAAAATATCGTGGCAGATACTTGAAGTAAAAGAATATTCCAACCTGAACATCGAATTGAGTGACAACATTTCTTTCGAATTGAGTTCGACACAAGTAACGAATTTGATCATAATTTGATATGTCATTCCCGACAAGTATTTCGTTTTCCTAAATTAATGAAAAGAAAATTAAAACGTATTTTTGTGCTTAATAATAAGAACACGAGTCTTAAATTACGGTAACAGGTTAAAAAAATTAAAAAAGAGACACAACATTATTTTTCACTTTTCGATAGTTGTAACTACTAAAATAATTATTATTTAATATAATTTTTTTTGCTACACACTCCATTGGAAAAAATATTAACCAATAAAACAAAACAGAGTTTAATAAAGTCTCTAAAATGTCAAAATATAGTTTATAAACTAAATTAAATAAAGTTTTTATTGCCAAAAAATAATGTTTAAATAAAAAGTCAACTATAAGAAAAAAATACTAAAAGACGGTATTTACAGCTGTCTTTTTGGACTTCTGTTTAGCAGAAAGACACTTGAATATTAATTGTGGATCTTCACCAATGGCCCATCCAGCTCGGCATTTGTATGATCCTAAAACATAACACCAGATTGTTAAAAAAACCTGTTGTGTTAATTTTTTGGGTAACAGCAGAGAAATACAATTTTAGCTAAAATGATAAAAATTAACCCCCAGTTGGAACAAACCAAATCAATAGTTTTATTTATGTTTCAAAAATTTACACATTTGAGAAACACTAAATTTTATTAAAACATAATCATTTTAAGACTTTGTGCAAACTGCTCTGAGTCACCAAGCCGTGAGCAGACAGTTTTAGCTGTGCTAGACTTTAAAAGAATTATTTCTATAATTTATGATATTTTACAAAAATGATCCTATAATTATAATAAAAACAATTTTTTGATTGCTACTATTTATAAGCTCACAACTGAAACGTAAATAGTTCCTTCAAGGGTAATAATAATTAGTACTAATTATAGTGTTTTGAAATTTTCTAAACTTATGAAAAGTTTTTTTGCCTAATTCAGGTAAAACTTTTTTATGTCTATGTGTCACCACATTTTCTGCTTTTTTAACATTTTTAAGCAGTAAAAAGGGGGTGCCATTTTAGTGTGAACCTTTAATATTTTTCCTTATTTATCGAACAAAATTTGTTAATTTACTATTTATAAGCTAGAAAAATAATAACGCTAATTGGCATTGGAATATGAATATTATAATTATTACGTCACTATAATCATTACGAACCATTGTCAATTACTATCGGTAATTTGCGATCATAAATGTCTGATGAGTACTTGTAAAAAACATCAGGTTTAACTATTTCGTCAGTAACATTTATTATAGAATCCATTTCTGCATAAACGAATGAACGATAATAACACAGAGCCGTAAATTGTTTACCAAAGAACTCTCGATTTAAGATTGGCTAGCAAATAAACAGTAAATATTGAAACATAAACAGGTTTGCTAGAAAAACATTAAAAATAATCTGTAGTCACAAATTTCGAGAATATTCCTGCGGTCTTCACAGTTTAGTCTGAATTTATAAGACTTACAAGCTATAGATAAATCTGCTAACCATTGAACCAAATACTCCCCACAAATAAATTTCAGGTCTTTTCCGGTAAAGATTTGAGTTAAAAGTCACAAATCTTGTCTACTAGTTATGATTATAAAACATACAGCTTATTTAGCGCGCACTTGACATATTATAAAACAAAACTAAACCTCAAAAGTTACAGAAAAACGGACACATAAGATCTTAAGCATCATTTGATAGACTGTCAAAATGGAACATGAAATTTATAACTTTATATACATTAATTTTAAAACTAAATAACTGCTGAAGCAATTAAAACACAAATTAATCTTATCATTACAGGACACTTCACAAGAGTATCCACTAGGCAAAAACTTCTAGATGGTGAGTGGCTTCTGCTGGAAATGATGCAACACACCAATGAAAAGTATCAACATTAACTTAACAGATGATACAAATCAACCAACGATAATTTCTCTCGAGCATGAAACTAGCAAATTGTTTAGTATTTAACTACTGAACTTTTAAACAGCTTTTTCAAAGGCACTGGTTGTTCAGTAACCGAATATAACATTTTTCTGTTCAAAACTCTGCAGAGCACTGTGCAAATGAACATAAGAAATTTAGCAAAATCAATGTTGAAAATCAATTTAAGAAATCTACAGAGTACATTATCCAAAAAGAGAACTACATTTACACACCACGGCACTACTACATTAACGGGGACTATACACAAAAAATATTAATTCAAACGTTTCCACACAAAGTCACCTCACAAAATCTGAGCATGTCACAAATCACAAAATGAAAAAAAAACCAAACAACATTGTTTTGTTCTATACGATTTGGCTTAATGATAACGTAGAGTCCAAAAAAAAAAAGAATAGATGGTAACAACTGATAAATGGTGATGACGATGATGATGATGATCGGCGGTCCTTTTCCTAGGTTTGCTCACAAGAAGAAAAAGCTGAAATGCAAAAACATTTATGTCAATCAAACTTCTTGTTTTTAGTGATCATTTATTTATAAAACATCTCTTTCAATTGCAATCTAGTTTTTAGCCTATACAATTGACTTGCAGCTGAGATTCGAAATAACACAGGTACGCTTCTCACCTGTACGGATAACCCTCGTACTTCTTCCTGAAGACACTCAACAGGATGTAAAAGAAAAACGTCGTCAACAGGATACCAGCGATGGCAATCACTGGAAAGAATAAAACAGACAAATCATATCACGACATTTCCAATGAAATGTAACTTTTTTCTAGTTAAATGAAATTTCAAACCACCTCTTTTCTTAGTGACCGGGAACTCCTTGCCCGGAGCTTTCGACAAAAGAATTATACCAACCCCGATCGCCAAATCTGAATATGAGGTAAGAAGATTACTGAAATTACACGTGGAAGGACAGATGTAATAAAGAATGAACAAAGCATATTAACGAGAATGAATGAAACCTACTGATTGACATAACAATGTAACTCTCAATGATCAGCTGACCATCGCCCCAAGGCTCTATGAACACCTGTACGAGTAGATAAGGTGATGAAAGAAATGACTATGACTGAATTATGGTTGGAAAAATAAAAAGAGACTCATAGAATTAGTTGGAATGTAACATTTAAGTTGAATAAACAATCAATCATGTTGAACGTAACAACTGTGTTGAATGTAACAACTGCGTTGAATGTAACAACTGCGTTGAATGTAACAACTGCGTTGAATGTAACAACTGCGTTGAATGTAACAACTGCGTTGAATGTAACAATCACATTAAATGTAACAATCACGTTGAATGTAACAATCACTTTGAATTTAACAATCACATTGAATGTAACTATCCTGTGAAATGTAATAATCGATTGAATGTAACTATTATTATGAATGTACAATCATTACACAGGAAAAACAACTTACCATTTCCTTTTCTCGATAATGCATAAATTGAGCCCCTCGTATGTGATTCCACATGTGTCCAGATGTCATTAAGAGTATAAAAAACTACAATGATAATTTGAAATGCAAATTTTAAGAAATTACGCTCTTTTGAAATAATCAATTCTTAATTAATGAAGAAAAAATTCAAGCCCAGGTTTTTCAAACTCAACCGAAATATGGTAGGGCGCACAAATAAAAATGAAATAAAATTGAAAGCAAATAAAATAAAAATAAAAAAGCAAACCACTCACCAGAATAATAATGCCCCAAGGAATGTTACACAGTGACGACCAAGTTATTTTCTTCTTATATATCAACAGGAGAAGTACAGCTGACAATGCAACGACTGTACATATCAGCGAGTAATTCAAAGGCCTTGCTATCGTGATCTGATCAAATGTAAACAAGAATTACAGCAAATGAGCATCTAAGATGTGCCATTAAACATTATTACATCAAAAACTTTAAAAAATGAAAAAAACCATTTAGAGTGACTATATAATCACACACACACGAACGCACGCACGCACACACACACACACAAGATGCATCTCAATCATGGTGTTATAACGTCGGTTATATTATATTAAGAACACAAGAACAATGAACTCACGAACGTTTATTATCGAGATACAAGCACGATAGCAATCAGAACAACAAAAGACAAAGAAGGTGGAACTGCACGAAGCTCGTGTCCATACAAAGATACTAAATAGATATATAATTAAATAAACAATTATTTAATTAGTATATCACAACACCTCCCCCCTTTAGTGTAAAGGTTCTGTGGGGTATTTCTTCACTTGGGTGTTCATCACTAGACGGTTTGGTGGATGTTGGTGTCTTTGTTCCCGAGGTGACCTGGCTGTTGGTGAGCTGCTGGTAAGTGTACTTCATTTGAAGATGGTGGTACTGGTGTGTCCAATTTTTCTGAGGCATCTTTTCTGGGTTTCACTGATGGGGACAGCGGCAAATCAACCGTGTGTAGTAGGGTTCTCGCTGTAGTGTCTTTTTGGGGTCATATCTGGTTGATGTGTCTTCGCCATGTGCGGCCCTCTACGATTACATCATACATGACGAGGCCTTTTCGTCCACTCACCTTGCCTGATGTCCATGCGGGTCGTCTTGGACGATAATCTTAGACGTAGACCAAGTCTCCTGAACTGAACTTCCTTGAGCCTTGGTCGTTTTGTTTGGAATCTTTAGTAGTGTTGGTACCTTTTAGAGTCCACTTCTGTGATGAGCAGATCTAGGAGTGTTTGAGGCTTTCGATTTAGGAAGTTTTCAGCTGGTGACTTCCCGTCTACTGATGCTGGACAGGGAGTGTTCCTGCACACAAAGAGCAGGGTTTGCAGAGCTTCGGCTGGTGTTTCCTACCCCTTTAGTTTTTGCAATCCACGTTTGAACGTGTCCACGAATCGTTCGGCTTGTCCGTTTGACTGCGGATGGAAAGGCGGAGATCGTACATGGGTGATACCATGTTCTCTGCAGAAAACCTGAAAATTAGAACTACAAAATTGTGTGCCACTGTCAGACACAATAGTTTTAGGGTAACCAAATTGTGCGAACAAATGTCGGAGCTCTTTCAGAGTTGCTGAGGTAATGGCAGTGTTGGGTAATATTTCAAATACATTAAATTTGAAATACGTATTTGAAATAATTTTAAGTATTTAAGTATTTTGATTTGAAATACTTTTAGAAAACTTATTTAGTATTTTTATTTTAAATAATTTTGAAAAGTAATTTGAATATTTTGAACAAAAAAGAAAATACCAAATACATTTTCGACATTTCCAAAAATATAGAGTTTGGGAAACTTTAAAATTAATAGATAAGTGTTATGATAATGTTTATATCATGGTTTCATACCATAATCAATGTTTACTTAATGTACTTCCTTTTGTTTCGATAGCTTAGCGCGAGGTTGGATTTTAGAGTTTGTAGTAAAAGTAGGTCGTTGTCGTTAGAATTAAAGTTTAAAGTTTTTTTTTAACCCGTTTTAGACCATAGTACGTTTTACGAACACACTTATTTTTGGCGTTGCATAAAATTAAGTTGTAATTTTTTTTTTGTTAAAAGTTTTTTTTTATATTAGGAAAGCTTCAATACACTGTATAAAATTTTTTAAATAATTTTTTTATTCGTATTAAGTAGTTTAATCTGGATTAGAATATGAGCATTTTCAAGGTTTTCGACCGATATTACTTTAAAAATGTATTATGCTAATTTCATGAGAGTTATCATAACAAAAGTTTGAAATATCGAAAGAGGATGTACTCAAAAGTAAACAGCAACGTTAATTAAATTTTATTGTGTTTACACTAACCCACAATCTGAACATGTATGAGTCATGCTCGTTCTACGATCGTTGGGCGTATAGAGTACTTTATGCGAACGAGTCGAAACTAGTTTATTCAGCTTATAGTTGTGCAGTGGTTGAATTGGTGATAGTGTTTTTTGCAAATTTCATTCTTCGAATGAAATGTTTGTAAAGTTTAAAAATGAAAGGCGTCAAACAAAACGTTTTTTCACGTTGAAAGAAGCTATGTAACTAATTCTTGATGATGATGATAGCATTGAGGTTGACATACTTGTCATTCTTCCGCCCAGCGCATCATAACACGTGACTGATGAATAAGCAAATGAAGAAGAAATGTTATTCTTTGTAATATCCGGGAAGGTAGAAGTTGATTATACTAATGATGGGATGGGATTAGACTGTGTCTGTTCTTTGGGTGAAGAAATGTAGGTTGCAAATACGGTCAGTTCAATGCCGCGGCAACCAAAACGCCAAAAACGATTGAAATGCACTTGGACCAAAAAGAGTCATTTGAATAGCCACTTTTAAAACAGTCTATATATAACGAGTTTGAAACACCACAATGGTGCTTTGCTTGAAAAACCCCATATAGGCTGTTTAGGTTGTTTTATACCGCTGAAATGAATTCATGCACGGTTGAAGAAACAAAACGATAGGGAAGATACAGCAGCTGGCCATGGTCACGATCTTGAAAATGTGAAAACAGTAGGTCGCTACAAGCTGGAAAATTGTGGCAAAACACTGTACATGTGGGCCAAGTGCGACAAACGACTTCATCGGAATTGTTTTGGTGCTTTCCGCACACTCCGGTTCTGAAACGACTATCATGAACTGCTTGACTGATTTATTGAATGTTAAATTTTTGGATTTTATTGAACTGTGTTACTGATAAAGTCAGAAATGTGTTTTTAGCTTTTCTGTTTATAGCCTAAAATTGCTCGTCAATTGAATATCTGTATACAACGGCTGATATTTGGTCATGTCAGAAAAGGAGCTACTTTGGTGTGACGTGCCATTGGATAAATGATGATCTAACGCGGAGTTCCTGCATTCTAGCATGCAGGCGTTTCAAGGGCACTCATTCATACGACCACATTGCCGAATTCTTGCAAGATGTGTTTAATGACTATGGATTTCGACAACAGCAGCTAGTTACAACTGTTCAAATTTCGTTAAAGCTTTCAAGGTCTATTCTGATTTGAACACTGATGCATAAGGCATGTTTGCAAGCCAAGACTTTGAAACAAAGAATGATAGGGACAGTAACATTGACAGCGAAAGTGAGTGTGAAGAAAAACAATTTGATGGTGATTTTGAAGTAGTCGAAGTGTCCGGCGTGTTGGATGCAGTAAATGAAGAACCCGGAATATTTCTATCTCCTCACTACCGATGTGCTGCACACACTTTAAACTTAGTGGCCAGTCATGATGCAGTTGAGTCGTTGAAAGACAATCAGACATACAGAATTGTACAACTCTGCCATGGGAAAATGTAGCGCATTATGGAATGCTTCTGGCCGTCCAAAAGCTGCTGAGATTATCAAAAATATTTGTGGGAAGCAATTGCTTCAGCCATGTGCAACTAGATGGAACTCACTCTACACCTCTGTGCAGCATGTAATTGAAGTTAAAGACAATCTAAAAGTTGTATTTTCGAGTTTGAAGATATCAAATTTGAACATTGTTGAATTAGATTTTTTGGAGGAATTTATACTTGTTATGAAACCATTGGCCACAGCTTTAGAAAAGCTCCAAGGTGAAAATGAATCTTCTCTGGCCTATCTGATGCCGTCTATCTTGCGTGTTGAGCAGTCTATTGTAAATATTTCATCAACACTCCGACATGCAGAACCACTTGCGAAATCAATTTTGAAAGGCTTACGAGCGCGAAATGCTAAACATTTGCAGTTTGACTCTCTGAAGTTGACAATTTCATTTTAGCATCAGTTACACACCAATTTTTCAGAATGAGATGGGTTCCAGAAAACCGCAGAAGTCGTGTTCACAAACTGTTTATGGACACTTTTCGAACTTTTATTCATAAAACAGATGTGGTGATAGATTCCCATTCAAAGGAACATGATGAAGAAGATGATTTTTTCTCCTTTGAATCAGCTACATCTGTGACAGTCAACAATTCAGAGGCCACAGCATTTTTGGAAAACATGTGTAATAACTTGAACACGTTAAAATTATACCCTGTGGTTTTAAACATGTTTAAGCGGTACAACACTGTCATCCCATCTTCGCCTGTTCAGCGCCGGGGGGCAAATAATGACCCCTCACCGCAATCGTTTGACTGATGAAACTTTTTAACAATTTCTAATTTTAAAAGCAAATTCTCATTTTAAAAGTTGAATCTGTTAATCTGTTTATTTTATTGTAATAAAAGATTTACCTTGTTGACTTGTTTTTGTTAAAAAGTGTTTGAGATGCGTGTTGATGATGCTGATGTATCAGCATCAAGTGTTATAAAACGTAATTTAGTATTTTGCAGTAAAATACTTTAATGCATTTTGTATTTTATATTTGAAATATTTTCAAAAAAACTATTTGTTTTGTACTTGAAATACTTTTTAACAAAGTATTTGTATTTAAATTACATTTGAACAGTATTTTACCCAACACTGGGTAGTGGTAGAAGTCATTTCGATAACTTCCGGCCATTTAGAGTATGCATCAACAATTATCAGGTACATTTTCCCATTAAGTGGACCTGCGAAGTCTATATGGATTCTACTCCATGGAGATGATTCTGGTGGCCAGGGACAGATCGGATGTTTGTCCGGTAATTTATCAGCAGTCTGGCAGGTATATACAGTATCTTCAATGTCTTTATCAATTTTGACTGTAGCTACTTCTTGTTTAAGGGTGGCATCACTTGCTGTGGTAATGGTGATGTCTGTGCTGTCTGTGCTGTCAAGAGTTTTGATGACATCTGAGAGGTAGAATCAATGTTGACTGAAGCTACTTCTTGTATCATGATCACCTCCGGATACCTTTGTGTCCCCCCAGAAACATTTGAGACTGCTTTCTTTTGATGAGGGCGGTATCTTCTATTATTGTTCATTGGTTTTCTTCTATGTAGTAAGTGAGGACAATCTCTTTTCCAATGATCACCGCTTCACAACGGGCACGGGCTGGGTGGCTTGGAGACTTGTCGATGCTTGACTGCATGGATTTCTGTGGATGGTGCTTCCAGGTATTCTAAATCTTCTTTGATGGATTTGAGAGTGTGGTACTCTCTGACCAGGTCGTTCAATGTTACCTCATCTGCTTCATCCAGTTTTCGCAGCAATCCGACACAAAAGTCTGCGAGCTCTGGAGCTTGAAATGAAAAACAAATGCGAGGCTTTTAATTGTTTCCACGCTTACCCCTTTGAATTCTGCGTCTTCACAGCGTGCATTGAGTTTATTGGAGAAAGAGTCTATGTCGTCGTTGGGTGAGAAAATGAGTCAGAAACATTCAAATCTTCGTCGGAAGAGGCTCTTTTTCGAACCGAAGAGAAGGCGTAGGGTCTCGATCGTTGCTGACCACGAGAGATCTCCAGGGTTTCTTGGCATGATGCGTCGTGCAAATGTAGCGTATGTGTGGCTGTCTAATAGTGAAACAAGCAAGTGTGTCTTGTTATCTTCTGGAGGGTTAGGATACTCGTTCAGAGCATCGTCAAATCGACGTGACCAGAATTCGAAATGACCTCCTTGTTATGGGTCATGTGTATATTTGTCGAGACGGCGTTGAAGTCGGTCGACAACGATTTCATGTGTGTCGACGCACGATGTAGATGCAGCCAGTTTCTCCACAATCTTCATGAGGGTCTCCTGTTGCTTGCACATCTGCTGCATGAGTTTAACGATTTGGTTGGCCATTTTTTATCAAACGTTAAAAGTTTCAAAGTTCGTTAATTAATGAATAAAAGTTTTCCGATTCCTCGTCGCCAATGTTATAACGTCGGTTATATTATATTAAGAACACAAGAACAATGAACTCACGAACGTTTATTATAGATATACGAGACACGACCAGCACGATAGAAATCTGAACAACAAAAGACAAAGAAGGCGGAACTACACGAAGCTCGTGTCTATACAAAGATACTAAATAGATATATAATTAAATAGACAATTATTTAATTAGTATGTCACAACACATGGCTACAACTTTAATAAGAATTTTTTTAATTCATTAATGCCCGTAAAAACAAAATACTTGCAATTATGTTTTAGCTGTTCATCAAATGAGTGAACTTAATCGGATCTTATGCAAAGCTGAAAACAGACAAAGATTTGAACAAGAGAAAAACTTACTTTGATTCCACAAACTTTTTGGATAAATTTGGCATAGCCGTCAGCTGAAAAGCCATATCTATATTGGTGTTAAAAATAAATAAATAGCTACATATATATTAAAAATTCATTTATCAACAAAACAAACAACAATCAACCAGTTTTTGAAATGCTACTAGCACAAAAATTAAAGAACCAACTTTTCAAAGAACATGCTCTGATGCTTTACACTCTCTGCAGCATCAAAAAACAGTACAACCGGAGCGGTGTTTATTTGAAGCTGAAAAAAAAAAACAATCGCGAAGATGAAAAGTGCACAAAGATATAAACAATTCAAGATGGAATGAAACTGCAATCTAACAGCCTGGAAAACGTTCATTCCGTCGAAATCAAAATCAACTTTGGCGAAGAACAAATTCGGATGAAATTTTTCCGAAAACCTCCATGAAGCTGCCGCAATTTCGAACTCTTCGTAAGCTTCTCTTTAAAATGAAAATAAACAATAACATGTGTACATGCGATTCCTAGACCTGCCGGGGTTGATACACAGCTTAGGTTACCTATTTTATAATTAAATTATACACATGCATGCAATAAACACAAAATATTACATCTGCAATTAAGTAGGTACAAAATGCTAATGGAAAAATTATTTTCACAAATTAAAAAATATAATAGTGGACAACTGACAATTAAACATGTTCATCTTTTTAAATATAATTACCAAATAATACTAAAAAAAAAGCAAATAAGCAAACTAGGTGATCATCAACTTACCACTAACTAGATCATGTAAAAACACACAAATAACACCTAAACTACATTTAAAAAATTAAAAAGTTAACCGACTTGCAATGAACACATCTCCGTTGAGGAAGTGAAACAGTTAACATAAGTATTACGGAATAGGACTTCTTGTTTGTTTTTATGAGTGTTTTAAAACTGGTACTGTCTATATTGACAACACCATTTTGACTAGAGAGTCTCAACATTTGTGCCACTTTATCTTCTGAAGTAGCTGTCTATAAGATAAGACATTGAAAAATAAGTAAAGGCTCACACTAGTGATTAATTAAATTACTTTTGAACATTAATTAGAAAGACCCCAGCCACTATCTGTCCAAAACCTTATGCCTCAGAAAGGATTTGACTAAATACTTAATAAGTAAAGGAAAAACGAGTTTTTCAACACAAACTTTGATTTCAAATACATTCGATTTAGAAATACGAAAGATGTTCAAATTAAGTTTTTTTTCTAATTGAATCATGTATTGTCATCCAATATAAAACTGTGCTGAAAGTTTCAGCTTCCTAGCTAGTCAAAAAACTGGTTAAATTTTACTTGCAAGATTTGTGTACAGAGAAAGACATACACACACATACACAAACACACAAACAGAGATTGTAACCTAAATAAAAGTTTGTAAAAAGATTGTTCACTAATAAGACAATAATGAATAAAAGAATAAATCAATAAACAAGGTGATTAAAAATCCATGAAACAGCTGCTTCTTCACATAACTAAAAAAAAATATAACCTTTTTTTTACAGTTCGAAAGATAAAACAACTGGCATACAATTATTAGCCGCAAAAAGCTCGAGAAATTCATCTCGTCCTCTACTTTTTTCTGCAAAACAAACTATCCACCTAATCCTAAAAATTCCGGCCCATTCGGAACACCAATCGCAGCTTGTAGTGTGTTAACACCAGTATTGGACCAACGACACAAGATGTTTTTTTTAAATAAATTTTTTGAACAAAATTTTTATTTACAACATATTTACTTTACTATGCCACTGCTGTTACAATCATCGTCAAAAAAATAAGTGAGAGTACCTGTCCTATACGTCGTAATCGGTAGCTTGAGTTTGATTCTGAACCATATTCAGATTCACGATTAAAATTGTGTAAAACTTTATCAAATAGGTATTTATTTGAGGAGTGTATCTGTACTGTGCCAATACAATACCCTAAAATATATGTAATTTACGTTTATGACCCGCATTTCAACCCTCCCTTAAAGAGGGTTGGTTGGGAGACTACTTATTCAGTGTTCTGTGAATATTCGGCCTTAAAAATAATGTTATTACTATTATATCGAACTTGACTTAGGACTTAGGACTCTGCTAGAAAGGAAGGACTAGCAACGTATAATTACGTATACAAGCGGGTGCAGCTTCGCCCGGTAAAAAAGGGGGGGAAGAAAGAAAAAAAAGGGGTAAGGAAAAAATAAAAAACCCGATTTACATATATTTTCACGCATATGAATTACAGTTGAAGTAGAATTGAACGACGTGTTGCTTCACAGCATTAACACGAGGTTCTTTAATTAACATTTTTTAATGACAGTCTTATCTCATCTTATCCGGCGGGATGACCAATTCGATACGTTTCACAATGCATAGACTCTTATATATTAGGAGCTAGTATAAAGGAGTCATGGAATTCAAGATATAGCATCTGGAAGCACAACCAGAAATAGCGCTTATAGGTACGTTACCAGGCGGCTGCAGTAGCACGCAGGTTTCATCATATACTAACACAATTGAATTAATTTAAAACAACTCACAAATTCTTATAATTTTATTTACAAAAAACTTTCCAAAGAAGTTATTTTAAAACATTATCTCATACGATATTTTACACAATAACAAAATAAATATAATATAATAGATTTATTTAGCCGTATTATATAATTTATCGAATTTTCGTTTCAGTTAATTAAGTGAATTCAAATGGTCAAATATCCAAGATTATTCAGTCCAGTATTTTGTCTCACTCTTCTCGTCAACTTTTGAAGGGTATTAATTGATGGTAAAAAGTAAAAACTAAATATTATCTTGCAAAAGTTTACTGTATGCTGCCCGATTGGTAGCATATATGATGTAGCACCAAATGATTGTTTGAGGGGAATAATTTCTTCCATGCTTACTTACTCCAATTAGTTTAAACTGATCAGCCAAGAATTGTAACCATTATGTGCAGTAGCATTGTCTTCAAAAAAAATCCGAACATGATTTTAGATGAAACTTTGTGAGTTTTTTGTGCTCTTCAAAGGCGGTGGGAAACAACTGTTCATCACTATATGCTTTTAGTCATGGTTGACAATTTTTTTTAATTAAGTCTTTCTGAAAAGACTTCGGCAGCTGTTTTCTTTTATGCTGAACCACGACATTTTCATCATCTTCGATTGTTATAAAATGGAAATGTTCTAAAAAATATCAATGTTATAAATAACCAGCATGCTTTTTACAATAATGAACTTATATCCAGGTGGAAGTGTTTTGTCATCATTTAGTTTTTTCAATATATCTCCCAACCCACAATCAGCTAAAGAGTCACTATTTAAAAAAGAAATTTCCTGTTTTTCCAACTTTTCAAGTTCTAATTTTTGCCGAGATGCTGAAGAGGCTTTTGTGGCTGGTCGGGGTTGTTGTTTGGGAGCTGATAAGTAGGATGGTGCATTGGGGAAGATGGACGGAACCTCATCTTTTCTCAATTTTCTTTTCTGTCTTTTGTCAACTGATGATTGCAATTTTTGATTTAGCCGGGATTTATTTGAATCGGTAAACTGATCGTCAACAAAATCTGATTACAAGAAATGTAGAGAACATATTGTTGAATGTTTGGTGAGTTGAACATCTTTCTTTGGATTTGCTTTAATCCATTTGTTACAAATATCCGGATTGTTAATCGGAAATGTATTGAAAGAGATATCCGTATTACTTACTTTCATAACCATTTTTGCAGCCGAAAGCTGAACATTTGTTAACCATTTTAAGACTTCGAAACTAACAACTTATAAACTAATTTGAAATAATTTAAAAACCCGATTAAGTCATTGAAACAAAAATAAACGGTTTAGAATACAAGATAGAAACGCACAACAATGATAACAAACAGAAACAATGGAAACTGACCACACGCAGTGTTTAAGAGCTCACCAAACAAAGCCGCATGCATGCACGGTCAGTGGTCACTGCACACTAGTGTAGACAGCATGCAGGCAAGCCTAAAGAAGTGCCCGCCTGGTAAGGTATACACTCGCCGTTGAAACTGCGACGCAAAAAATGCTCTGCGCATGCGTACTCCGCTGGAGGCGTGGTTTCACATATGAAAATAACAACGCTTCATTAATTTAGTATAAACAATTTTTCATACTTTTAAATGTTTTTAACATTCTGTTTAATTTTAGCATACAACAATTTTTAAATATCTCCTCCTTATTACAAATTTTCATTTGTCAATCTTGTTTTCTCATAATTTTTAGAAAATTAGAAGTTTGGTTATTTACATTTACTCTAGATATTGGTCATAAATAAGCTTGACTATGTTTTTGTTCATACTTGCTTTTTTTTGTTTCATTGTGCAATTATGTTCTATGATCATTGGTGCTGGGATTTTCATATTGTTCTTTTTTTGGAAAAAAACTGAAGTTAACAATTTTGTCATGATATTTTAAAAAGCATTTATCACTTTAAAATTGCTTTTGTTTCATAATTCAAACTTTTTTAGAAATGGCCCTACAGCTCCTCATCAAAATTTTAGTCATGCCATATCAATGCAACATATAAAAAATCAATTTCAATCAAGTTTTTGTATATATGTGCATTAAAGAAACAAGTAAATTAAAAACGAATTTTTAAAACCAATGCTCTTATATGTAATTAAAACACAAATTTTGCAATCAATTTTTTCTTATATTACTCTTTTATTTTATATTAAAGTCGAAATATCTTAATTATATCGAAATATCGAACTTAATTAAAATTAACTAAATTAATTGACTTATTGTAAAACTAATAATTGAATATTGCATTGTCTTCTATTTTGAGCATGTATGCAAAATTTGAAAAAAATCTATCATCAGGAAGTGACTCAAAAATTGATTGCAAGATTTGAAACAGACAGAGAAACAAACAGACAGACAGAGAAACAGAGACGACGAATTAATAAAAGCATTGGTAATAATAATAAAAATATCATCAAAAAGCATCGAATTTAAATATCTCAACTATTTTCATGAAAATTTCGTACACGCTTGAGAATCGCGGTCAGTGAGTGTGGTTCGTGTTAACTTGGTAAAATAGTCTGCCAGTCGGTTAGCGTTTTGTGGTCAAGAAAACCCTCAAGAAAACCCTCAAGAAACCCCTCGATAAAACCCTCAAAAAAATTAACTAAATTAATTGACTTATTGTAAAACTAATAATTGAATATTGCATTGTCTTCTATTTTGAGCATGTATGCAAAATTTGAAAAAAATCTATCATCAGGAAGTGACTCAAAAATTGATTGCAAGATTTGAAACAGACAGAGAAACAGAGACGACGAGTTAATAAAAGCATTGGTAAAAATCAAACATAGGCTGTGCTAAATTATATTAAACTGCGTCTGAAGTGTTCCAAAAACTTTGAGCACAAAAATCAGCAATTTCAATCAAATATTTTATGTATTTAAAACTTTGTTTCTTTGATCAGCAGAATAAAATATTTTCCAAAGATTTTAATTTCTCAGATTGATTCTTCAGTTGGACAGGTATTTGAGGGAAAATGTTCAAGAGATTAGAACTCTACTTAACGTTTTGGTAATTTGGTTGAAAGTTTGAAAGAAAATCGTCAGCGGGACCAGCCATCACGAATTTAAATAAATTAAAGTAAAATCTCTTTAATTTTAATCAATGACAAATTTTAGTGAATAATCAACTCCAGACTCCACTATTGTCCACTTGGACCACAAGCGTATTTTATTAAACAAGCCGCTTTTATATGTTAATTTATAGCTAGAGGCGGAGTCGATTGTTGATTGACAATAAACAATGGAGCTGCGCGTGCGCAGAGCATTTTTGCGTCGCAGTTCCAACGGCAAGTAAGGTATACGTTAAATTCCTACTTCAGTGAGGTTTTGTATCCAGATGTTATATCTAGATATCCAGGCCCGTAGGCAGGATTTAGTTAGTGGGGGGGGGGCTATGAAAAGTATTAGGGGGGCTACTGACGAACGGGGGCAACGAACAGTGGCGTAGGGAGGGGGGGCAGGGGGGACAGTTGTCCCCGGGCGCAGGGCTGGGGGGGGGGGCGCAATATCAGTGACCAAAATTTTTTAATTATTATTTTGTTTTACCTAGCAATTTCTATGACTCTCCTTTAGAACAGTGCTGGTCAAGTCAAGCAGTGCAGTATAGATTATGCTCTATATAGTATATCCGTGGTATAGCTACATTGGGTTAGTCAGTGTAGCCGCCTATACATAACTGCTATTACTAAGTTTAGTTTTGTTTTTGTCTTACGGGACCAACGGGCTGCTGGAGAAATGGATGATAATGTAGATAATCTTCCTTAGTATGACACATGGACATTGGACTCGGGACTTAATAATAGCACTAATATACTGAGTCTATGTATTACAATTATGAATATAAACTAGTAAAATCTGTTTTGAGAAATATGTAGCATTGAGTGCACAGTAATAACTTTGTTATGTGCCTGCAGCAGTGGAATGAAATTTTACTGATACAAACAAATTTACACAATACACATTGAACAGGCTGGGAGAATGCGACAGCATCGGTATGCATCCAACCATGATTCAGTGCTAAAAGCAAAAGAAAGATGTGAGCTATGGGGTGTTGCTGTATAAAGTAGAATCAGGCGATGGAGAAGGATGCCTGGAGAACTTGCCGGAGATGCAGGACTTTCGGCAGAAAAAGAAATTGTTCGGATCATGAAGAGTATTTTAGATCGACTTCAACAGGAGATGACAACAAGGTTTACTCGTCTCAAACATCTGAACTTCAAATTCGGATTTTTACTTGATGTAGACAAACTTTTGAATGACAAAGATCTTGACAGTCTCCGTCCTCATTGTATTAAATTTGGAAATTTTTATGACTCGGATGTTAAAGGAATTGAGTTATTAAATGAAATATGTGACTGCAGAATGCTCCTTGAGGCCCGCCAGGATACTGCACCAAAGACTCCTACAGAACTCTTGTCGTTCATTGTTAGTTACGGAGATGTTTTTCCAAATTTGCGTGTTGCTCTACAAATCCTTCTTACCATAGCTGTCACGATTGCCAGAGCGATCCTTCAGTAATTTAAAAATAATTATTTCCTACCTTCGAGCATCCATGGGACAAGATAGACTTAGCGATCTGGCCCTAATGAGTGTGGAGAAGGAAGTTCTTGAACAGATTGATTTTGATGATATAATTAACCAGTTTGCTGCAGTAAAAGCAAGAAAAATAAATTTTGTTTAAAACTCAGCTCATTTTTAACCACAATTTTAAACAATACCTATCTGTTGTTTTGCTTTTAAATTTTATAATTTTTCTTTCGCACTTCTGCCTCAGCGGACAAGAAAAATACAGAATTATGAAAACTACTGGAAAATAAATTGAAAGAATCTAATTATATACGTAATCATATTCATTAATATTTTGTAATTGCAAGAAAAACAGTATAATAGTAAAAACTAAGAAAGAATAATACAATTAATTATGTAAGGTGCAATATGCATATAGAAATTTAAATACACTGAAATGCATGTATATAGGCGCCAGAAACTGTAGCCTACATGCAAATACTGAGTACGACAGTTATTATATTTTATGTAGAGCTGTGAATCGATTAAAAATTTTAATCGCTTAATCGCATGCGATTAATCGGGTGCAGGCCAATTCGTCGCAAAGCCGTTTCGTCGCAGGGTACATTTTCGTCGCGACATTGCGACGAAAATTCCTACTTTGCGACGAAACGGCCCAGAATGCGACGAAACGGCCGACCTTTGCGACGAAAAGTCTAACAATTTCGGTGGGCAGTATTCCGATGTATGGCGAAACAGATGGCCACCCTATTGCCAAAGACCACTAGACCGCCAAATGCAAGGGGAATTCCGCAATCTGCACGAGCCATATCATTACAAGAGGTTGCGCACGCTTACTACCGTTCAAACTGGGTTGTGTTTATGCCATGTTGCAATACCAGACAAAGGTGTCGGATTAAATGGAAGTCGTTTTGTTATATTCGCTAGAGGAATGTGATTTTGTATCGCTACACGATGCTTTGGACGTGTGTCAATCGATCGAAATCTTCGAAAAACAGTGAAAGTAAGTCAATGATTATTAACTCAGCGTAAGTCCCTGAACATGTTAATTAATATTATTATTTTCTCAGCAAGCAGAGGAAGAGTTATTCAAACTGGCTCCAACTACAAATGCTCACAGTTCCATACCTGCCTACCAAACCTATCTATCCCAGAACAGAAAAACATCAGATTATTATCGAAAAAGGCAAAGCTCAACCACACATAGGATCCAAACAAATTGTTATGGAATCCTTGTTGGAACATAATGCCAAAAATAAAAGTAAGTGCTACTATATTATTAGTGTTTACTGTTCATACTTTTTAATAACAATGTTTTTATTTAGCAATTTATGAAATACTTTCAAAAAACGTGGCTGAATGGTTCCTATCCAGTGTCTACCTGGTCCTGTTTTGATGTGAAAATAAGGACCAACAACGACCTGGAAGGATGGAACAATGGATTAAAGCAAATGGCCAACCACAACACAAGCCTTTATGCTTTGTGTTCAGTCTTAGAAAAGGAGGCACGCACCATAGCTCTAAACGAGCAATTTGTGAGCTTGTATCAGGTTCAAAGGGCTCAAAGAAGAGTTGCCAAAGAGTTTGAAGAAGAACTCAACAAACTCTATCTTAATTTTTCAACAAAAAAATTGATTCAATTCAGCTGCATAGTCAGCTAACGAACTTGTTAAAATTGAACAATAAATGATTATTATTATGATTTTGTGTTATTTGAATTACTAAGTTTTCATTAAATGGGATGTTTATTTGGTTTTCTTTTTATATTCTTAATTTAATTTAAATTATGACTGTACTCTAGAAATTTGAGGCTAATTAGCAGCTTATATCGTTTTAGAATTATAGGGCCGCGTAGCGATAAAAATCACATTTCCCTGGCGAATATAACAAAACGACTTCCATTTAATCCGACACCTTTGTCTGGTATGCAACATGGCATAAATACAACCCAGTTGCAACGGTAGGAAGCGTGCAGCAACCTCTTGGCTCGTGCAGATTGCGGAATTCCCCTTGCATTTGGCGGTCTAGTGGTCTTTTGCAATAAGGTGGCCAACAGTTTCGCCATACAGCGGAATACTGCCCACCAAAATTGCTAGACTTTTCGTCGCAATGGTGGGCCGTTTCGTCGCATTCTGGGCCGTTTCGTCGCAAAGTGGGAATTTTCGTCGCAATGTCGCGACGAAAATGTACCCTGCGACGAAACGGCTTTGCGACGAATGGGCTAGTATCCCGATTAATCCATTGATCGCAAAAATTAATTACGATTAATCGCAAAAAAATTTTCAAATCATATTGTAAATTTAAAAATTGATTTGAAATAATAAGTGCATTTATTCAATAACAATTTGAAATAATAAGTGCATTTATTCAATAACAATTTGAAATAACAAGTGCATTTATTCAAAATCATTCATATTGTCATCATTTCTTAGCCAGCTACTCAGTGAGACAAGTTTGTTAATATTGTCAACAGAGAGTGAAGCACGTTTTTTAGTCACAATGTTCCCTGATAATGAAAATAATCGTTCGCACAAGACAGTTGTAGCTGGAGAAGCCAAGAATTTTCGTGCCAATTTCGCTAAATTAGCATATTCACCTTCACGCTTTCTCCACCATTCCAAAGGACATTCAGACAGATCAATCTGCGGCTCATTTTTATATTGTTCAAAAGGAGCAAACGACGATCGCGGCTGAAGAAGCTCATCGTCAGAATCCGAATCATCCATTTCCAACATTTTCCGTTTCTTTATTGGTGGTTCTAGATAAAAAATATTTACGAGATTAAATAATGACTTTAAAAATTAACAAATTTAATTAAATTTTGCTCTTTATATTTCGATTCTAGTCTAAAATAAATGATAACACTTTGATAAAAAAAAATAAAATAGTAACCATAAGTTGAATTGTTTGGTGTCAACTGATTATTCACACGTGCATGAAGTCTTTGTAGATCTTTCCATACTTTCTAGTAGAACTAAAATTTTGTTCTTTTCCTGTTGGAATAATTCATCTATTCTTGAAATAATTGTTCGGTGTGTCGGTAGCACATAGGAGTTATCATCAGATGCAACACGTATGACATCTTGGAGCCCTTCGTCTGATATAATATTTATCGGCCTACCATTTCTAGCGATCCAGCTTGCAAGAGCTTTTGTAATTTTTTCCGATTTGTCTTTATCCATTTTTTCCAATTTCATCGATCCTAAGCTGGCGCAACACTGGGACTTGCTGGACATTTGAAGCTTGGATAAGCTCAACATCGGAAGAATGTGTGCTTGCTTGTCGAATAGTTTTATTTGCCATGTCAACAAATGGATGCTTATTCCGTAGATTGTAGATGGGTAAAGTTTCCCATGGACGGCCCGTGTGGCGGATTAATACAAAATTCTCGGCTATAATTAACTATAAACACGATTAAAAGTAAACACTAGTTTAAAAATTATGATAATTAGTATAAGTAATTTATTTAAAATGAGAAAATGTCATATAAAAAAATAAATAATGTAATTATAATTTATGTACGTTTGAGTTTTAAGGAAAAGTTTAAACGAAGGATTTGAAGGAAAAGTTTAAACGACGCAAATACACAATGTTCGCTTACAAATATTCAAATTTCGACGTTGCTTCGAATAAACTACTTTTTTTAACATTTATTTTTTAGTTTTTCTTTATTAAAAATTTGAAATTTCGTTTATTTAAAGAAGTTAACTTAGTTTAATAATTTCCAATTTTCTTACTTCTTGCAAACCGTCCCGAGTTAACGGGCGGTGAGTTTTAAAATTTTAATGGAATTTTTATTTACAACTGATAGTTTGTTTTATAAATAAAATTTTATTATAAACTAATTTTATTTATTTTTTATTCATTTCATTCATACGATCATCGTACCTCACCACTCACAACTACGATGTAAATAGGGCTTGAAAGGGTACTACTTACGTTTTCAAAGTCTCTCAAATTACGATAAATGTTTTTTTTTTAAATTAAAATTGGTATTAAATTTGTTTTTTATGTTATTGTGAGAAAATAAAAATAATACGATTATTTTTCGGCACGGGCCGTCCATGGGAAACCTTACCGAGCGTTGAATAACTTCGATGAAATTTAAATTCCTTACCGCAAATTGAACAGACAACATCTTCCGATTTAAAAACAAACTTTTCTTGCAAAATTGATTTTTCTGAATTCATTTTAATAACGATACTTCTCCGCGTTTAGACACAAACAATCATTGACAATCAACACAACTCTCTAGCAAAATGGCGCAGAAAATGTACGGAACCACCGATATCGTACACGCTATAGACTTAGAATTATAGTACTATGGTACATAATATTAATTTAATATTATATTTTGGTGCAAAATTTAGATTAGTCGTTAAAATATTTAACGGCGTTAATTTTTTTAATGCGCGCTAATTTTTTAGCGTTAATTAACGGAATTAATCGCGATTAATTCGCAGCTCTATTTTTATGTAGTTCGACAGATTTTATGTAGGGGG
Organism: Erpobdella octoculata; assembly: GCA_963978895.1. Taxonomy (NCBI): domain Eukaryota; kingdom Metazoa; phylum Annelida; class Clitellata; order Hirudinida; family Erpobdellidae; genus Erpobdella; species Erpobdella octoculata. Next base: position 27,358,844 of record OZ022239.1, read on the forward strand.
CGCAGATTTTGTGTTTTGTTCCCGGGCGCAGAAGACCCTAGCTACGCCACTGGCAACGAAGAAGCCTGAGCGCGAGCGCCGAAGGCTCGAAGCCCTCACGATAAGGCAATAAGGAGATTCGCCAAAGCATTTTGTAGCATTTGGCACAAAATGGCATCCAATTTTGGATATCCTATTATGTGATTTTAGGTTTTCTAAGCGTTGCAATATTGCTGCTCGTAATAACAAAAATTAACAATTTTCACAGGCAATTTTGTCAAATAACAGTATGCTTGTTGTTATCCACAATCTTGATTTTTGATGCGGGCATGGTACATCCCTGGGATGACAGCACTGAATCAAATTGTTCAAATTTAATTATTGATTAACACAACCGTTATACTGTTATAGTCCACAATACAATAACTTCCTTATTTTATTTTTGATAAAAATTTGTACATCTGTATCAAATACCAAAAAATCAATAAAATAAAATCGGATTTAAATATTTGTCTTGACAAAGATCAAACCACATTATAATAAAATGTACTATTTAGTTTAGCTTCTCATTTTAAGTTACTACACTTACTACACATCCATTCATGTGTTACACATAAAACTTGTCATCAGTTTCTAAACAATCTCTTAGATTATATATCAAGTATATCATTATTCTTAAATTGTTGTAAAAATTGTGTGGTGTGGCAGTAAGCTTTAAATTGTTTCTTCGAATTAATCAGTTCAGCAATATTAGGGTTAATAGTAATGCCCTGTCAGACTAGCACTAAAAAGACTAAATTATGAAAATAGTTTGAATTATTGAGAGTCATTCAAAAATCAAAAGCAAAAGTTTGTCAGCTACAGGCCCGTAGCTAGCGGGGGGGCTGGGAGGGCTGCAGCCCCCCCACTAAAAATTTAAGCCCCCCCACTAAAATTTTTGGCAGGTTTTTTCACTTTATTTACACTTAAGCCACCCAAGTGATGAGGAAGTTATGATCCGTAATTTAAATTTAAATATAAATGTATTAAATAAAATTAAAAATAAATAAATAAATAAAGGTAAATTTAAATATAAAATTAATAATAATAATTTGAATGACTGTAGAATGAACCATTGCTACAACCCATACCAAAAAAGAGCAAAAGTACAGAGTAGCACGTTACGTGATTCTGTAGTTATGTCTACTCTTGGACTGAGAGTGATGAGCAATAGTGTTCACCAGAGTGGAATCAGCTTTGTGCTGTTTATTTTAGCATGCTGGGCGGTATATTAGGAGAGTTGAGGGAGAGGTTTGTTGATAGTTATTTAAGTTATTCTAAAGGTTTGACTTGTGCAGTGTCTGCCCTTCTACCAAATTCAGACAAGTTTTTAGATGTCAATGACCTTAAACCGTTAACGCAACTGCTAAAACAAGACAGGCATGACGATGTTGAAAAATATATTGCAGACGAGGCTCTCATTGCAAGTAGGTTTCTAAAAAACAAATTTCAAGCAGGCTGCAGTCTCCAGGAAGTGATGAATTTTATGCTGGACTATAAGGATGCATTTCCTACTCTAAATTGGCACTATTCTAGTCAGCTGCAATGACTCTTGACATCTCGATTGCCACTTGTGAGAATTCTTTTTCTTGTCTAACACGAGTACTACAACCACAGAGAAGATCAATGTCCCATGAGAGAAAAAGCAAACTTGTACTTCTGGCATTTGAAAAATTGCTCTGTAAAGCAATGGATACGGATACTTATCAAATACCAAGAATGCAATTAAATACAATCGGATTCAAATAATTGTCTTGCCAATGATCAAACCACATTATAATGAAATGCACTTTTTAGTTTAGTTTCTCATTTCAAGCTATTACACATCCATTCATGTTTTACACATGAAAATTGTCATCAGTTTCATAATCAGTGCTTGGACTTAGTCTTACAATATTATAATAACTTTAATCTTACAGTTTTAAAACAGAGAAAGAAGCTAATTCAGCTTAGCTGACAAACTTTGGCTTTTGATTTTTGAATGACTCTCAATAATTCAAACTATTTTCATAATTTAGTATTTTTTAGTGCTAGTCTGACACTGCAATACTACTAACCCCAATATTCTGAACTGATTAATTCGAGGAAACAATTTAAAGCTTACTGTCAAACCACACAATCTTTATAACAATATAAGTTTAATGATAGACTTGATATATAATCTAATCTTCTATTTAGATTGTTTAGAAACTGATGACAAGTTGTATGTGTAACACATGAATGGATGTTTAGTAACTTAAAATGAGAAGGTAAACTAAATAGTACATTTTATTATAATGTGGTTTGATCTTTGTCAATACAAATATTTAAATCCGATTTTATTTAATTGATTTCTTGGCATGTACAAGTTTTTATCAAAAATAAAATACGCAAGTTATTGTATTGTAGACTATAACGGTTGTCTTGATCAATAATTAAATTTGGACAATTTGATTCAGTGCTGCCATCCCAGTGGTGTGCCATGCACGCTTCAAAAATCAAGATTGTGGATAACAACAAGCATACTGTTATTTGACAAAATTGCCTGTAAACATTGTTAATTTTTGCTATTACGAACAGCAATATGGCAACTCTTAGAAAATCTAAAATCACATAATAGGATATCCAAAATTAGATGCCATTTCGTGCCAAATGCTACAAAATGCTTTGGCGAATCTCCTTATCGCGATGGGCTTCGCACCTGCGGCACTCGCGCTCAGGCTTCTTCGGTGCCTTCGTTCGTTAGTAGCCCCCCTACTAATTTTCTTAGCCCCCCCACTAACTAAATCCTGCCTACGGGCCTGGTCAGCTAAGCTGAATTAGCTTCTTTCTCTGTTCTAAAACTGTAAGATTGAAGTTATTATAGTATTGTAAGACTAAGTCCATGCACTGATTATGGGTGTCACGACAAAACGTTCACAGACAAAATGTTCAACGACAAAATGTTCCCGACAAAACGTTCACGACACAACGTTCACGACAAAATGTTCACGACAAAATGTTCACAGACAAAATGTTCACAGACAAAATGTTCACAGACAAAATGTTCAACGACACAATGTTCACGACAAAATGTTCACGACACAACGTTCACGACAAAATGTTCACGATTGCAACTTTTAAATTTAGTTTAGTTTTAAATGTTTTTTTTTGTGTTTCACAAAATGAGCGCAAATAAAACGTTAACAATAGTAAATGCAATGTTAATTTCCTCTTTGATACCCCTAACTCAAACGGCAACCAGATGAGTATGGATCGGAGGACTGTAAACTGTTTCAGCAAGAAGGAAAAAAACAGATGAAATGAGATAGCTATAATAGGAATATACAATTGGTTACTAATTTGAGATCGTTTGAATTTTCAATTTCAATTAAGCAGACGACGTAAATAAGGTTTGATGGCTGTATTCTAAAGATTAAAAGTTAAGGGTATCCAAGAGAAAATTAACCAACCCGCATTAACTAGTTAATAAATGGAACGATGATTAAAAGGGTCGAAATATGAAATCTTTATTAACTCCGATTAAAAAGAAAAAGAAATGCAATTAGGTATTAATTGAGATTCATTTGATGTTTCAATTTTAATTAAGTGAACGTCAGAAAGAAGCCTTGATCGTTGTAGCCTAGCGATTAAGAAGTTATCGGCTTCCAAGAGCAATATAGCCTGCTTTAATTAGCTAATTAACGTAACGGTGACTTGGGTAAAGCAGCATGCAGCTACTTGCGTTTTTCAACTAAAATTGAAAATACATCTCTAGCAATTAAAAACTAAAAAGTTAGGGTATCCAAAAGCAATTAACCGGCATTAACTAGTTAATAAATGGAACGATGATAAGAAGGATCAAAATATGGATGAAAAAGAAAAAAAGCCAAATAGCTATAACTCCATACAATTATTTATTAATTGAAGATCATTTGATGTTGCCAATACGTATTAGTTTCATGCTGTCTGTAAGATGAAGATGATTCATCTTACGTATTTTCATAGTATTTGTTTATTTTATTTTATTATGTGTGCATTTTATTATGTTTGGATATGTCGAAACAATAAGTCATATATATATATATATATATATGTTTTTATATATATGTATGTGTGTACGTGTGTGTGTGTTTATTATTTTTTTTATCTAGAAATTTATATATATATATATATATATATATATATATATATATATATATATATATATATATATATATATATATATATATATATATATATATATATATATATATATATATATATATATATATATATATATATATATATATATATATATATATATATATATATATATATATATATATATATATATATATATATATATATATATATATATATTTATCTTTTTCCGGATTTTCAATGGTAAGATTGTAAATATTATTTTGTGTATGAATTTTGAGAATTTAGACAGTGTGTTAAAAGTTGAGTGTTCGAGAAGAAAATAAAAGTTTGAAGAGACGTGCTGCAGAGAGAAATTGGAATTAACAAAAGATTTGCTAGAACCGTGCGAAATTCTACAAAGTGAGATAATTCAGTTTTTTGAGTCCAGTTGAAAGATTATATACAAGGAAGAATAATTAAGTTAAAATAAATTCGAGAAATATTGTGTTATAAATAACTTCGACTTTAACGTTACGAATCGCTAGAAAGCATATTCATCTACGTTTACACTGTCATGCACATATACTTTGCTTAGGTAAATAAAATGGTGAATAGACACATCACTAAAAATGACTTAATAATTAGTTTGAAAGCGATCTTGATAATAATAAAACAAAATTTTTATTTTTTAGTGTGAACATTTTGTCGTGAACGTCTTGTCGTGAACGTTTTGTCGTTGAACATTTTGTCTGTGAGCATTTTGTCTGTGAACATTTTGTCTGTGAACATTTTGTGCGTGAACATTTTTCGTGAACGTTTTGTCGTTGAACATTTTGTCTGTGAGCATTTTGTCTGTGAACATTTTGTCTGTGAACATTTTGTGCGTGAACATTTTTCGTGAACGTTTTGTCGTGAACGTTTTGTCGGGAACATTTTGTCGTTGAACATTTTGTCTGTGAACGTTTTGTCGTGGAACCCTGATTATGAAACTCATGACAATTTTCATGTGTAAAATATGAATGGACGTGTAGTAACTTGAAATGAGAAACAAAATTAAAAAGTGCATTTCATTATAATGTGGGTTGATCATTGTCAAGACAATCACTTGAATCCGATTTTATTTTATTGCATTCTTGGTATTTGATACAGGTGTACACATTTTCAACAAAAATTTTGATAAATTACAATTACAACAAAATGCGACGTGATTGAATAGAAAATTTCTGCATGAAGGTATCCATATCAATTGCTTTAAAGAGCGATTTTTCAAATGCCAGAAGTACAAGTTTGCTCTTTCTCTCATGGGACATTGATCTTCTCTGTGGTCGTAGTACTTGTGTTAGACAAGAAAATGAATTCTCACAAGTGGCAGTCGAGATGCCGAGAGTCATTGCAGCTGAATAGTGCCAGTGTAAAGTAGGAAATGCATCTTTATGGTCCAGCATAAAATCCATCACTTCCTGGAGACTGCAGCCTCGTTGAAATTTGTTTTTTAGAAACCTATTTACAATGAGAGCCTCGTCTGCAATATATTTTTCAACATCGTCATGCCTGTCATGTTTTAGCAGTTGCTTAAACAGTTTAAGGTCGTTGACATCTAAAAACTTGTATGATGTTGGTAGAAGGGCAGACACTGCACAAGTCAAGCCTTTAGAAAAACCATCAACAAACCTCTCCATCAACTCTCCTAATATACTGCCCAACATGCTAAAATAAACAGCACGAAGCTGATTCTACTCTGGTGAACACTCTTGTTCATCACTCTGTCCAAGAGTAGACATAACTACAGAATCACGTAGCGTGCTACTCTGTAACTTTTGCTCTTTTTGGTATAGGTTGTAGCAATGGTTCATCTATTATCTCGACTTTATTCACTTTTTTTATTTAATTTTATTTAATACATTTATATTTAAATTTAAATTGCGGATCGTAACGTCCTAATCATTTGGCTGGCTTAAGTGTAAATAAGGTGAAAAAACCTGCCAAAAATTCTAGTGGGAGGGCTTAAATTTTTAGTGGGGGGGCTGCAGCCCCCCAGCCCCCCGCTAGCTACGGGCCTGTAGATATCCATGAAAGGAGTCCATGCACAATGTGACCGCCTTCATTTATGGATGAGAGGCGCTGGTGGCAGAGCGGTAGAGCGTCCGCCTGTCGATCGTTAGGTCGGCAGTTCGAACCTCGCCGGCGTCACCAGCGTAACTCCCTTAAGCAAGGGGTTAATAATGAAACTAACTTTTAGCTGACACCTTTGTAAGCTGATAGTTTGCATAAGCGTAGGAGACGGGGGAGCAGGGGGGGAAAATGCCCTCTCAAATTTTTTTGTCTCTCAATTTTTTGGGCAAGCGGAGACCTCTCAACGTTGATAACATAACGCATTTGCCGCTTTTCACAAGCGAATAAATTATTAAACTCTTATTCTCGTTGAATTTCAAGATGGAATCAAATGAAAGTGACTCAATTTTTCGGGCAAGCAGATGCCTCTCAACCTTGAAAAAATAACGCATTTGCTGAATCAAATAAAAGTGACTCTGCGGAGCCTATGAAATAAAATCACACAACTTGACATGCTCAATTTTTCGGGCAAGCGGATGCCTGTCAACGTTGACACAATGACACAAGTGGAACTACTTCGGAATGCGCTCGGTACCATTCAGAGCCGTTACAACTTCATTGAAGCTAGTCCAAAACGCCACGCCATTTTTGTGAATATCATACTTGATGATAGTTCGTCCCCGATTACTATCTTAAAATCACAGAGCAAAACCAGGTGGTCATGCCGTTGGGAGGCAGTTAAAGCAGTTGATAGTCAACTACCCAAAATCATTTCTACTCTACTGTTGTTACTAAACGAAAGAGATGTTAAAACATATTCCAACAGCTCTGCGCTGCTTAATGCAGTTTGTGATTTTAACTTTGTTTTTGAGCTGAGTTTACTTAAAATTATCTTATCAATGACTAGCAGCTTGTGCACCTATCTTCAGTCAAAAACTATGGATGTCATCACAGCAAGGAAAACAGGCGATCTTACTATAAAAACTTTGCTTGACTGCAGAAATGACAATTTTTTAATGAGTTATGGGATCGCACTCGGATTGTAAGCAATGAAGTTAAAGAATGTATATTTCAAACAGCCATTTAACTTTTAAGGAGGCACAAAAGCCACGGACAATGAAGCCATCTCAGCGACTACAGGCACTGGTGAGCGAAAGAAGTGGTGGTGATCAACATTTTAACTCTGAGCAAGACTATTACCGTGTTTCAGCTTATTACTCAAGTCTGGATATGGTGACGACTGAACTGAAATCACGTTTTGAAAAAAAATGATCAAGATGTTCTCTGCGCACTAGAAGATGTTGTTCTCAGAGCATATCCAGAACAAAAGAGCTATAAAATTGTTTCTGAACGCCTACGCCTATGATAGTTTGTATGAAATTGAACCTAACATAACTGTCATTTTGATTCTGTTTGAAAAGTGGCGCTGTTCAATCAAATAAGTTAAACATAATCATGAACATAAACGTTATTTAAAACGATCAAGTTTTATGCCACAAAAAACAAGCCGTCTCGATAATATGTACTTGTCACAAAAAAATCTGGTTGGGAAGAATTTCAATGAACAAAATCATTACCAGAAATGTTCAGAGGACTTAGCAGCATTTTCCTAATTTTTATAAATTTACGAAGTTTAACAGAAACTATGTCTTTTTTACAATTATGACATTTTTTATTGCTCTACCCATTTTGTATCAAAAATAACGTCACTGGGGCATTAAAATAAAAAAGAACCTACTTCAAAATCAGAAGACCCACTTTTGAGTGAGTAGAGGTCCATTTCAAAACCATAATAACAATAGCTCCCCTGTGCCTTTAATTGACATGGCTGGAAGAGGTGCAACATAACTATCTAAATTTGAACAAACCTACGTGTCTTTAACCCTACTGTTCAAAATGATTTACGAGTATTAATATTTTTTTATTGGTATGTTTGATTTTTATTATACAAAAGTTAGATTAAATACCAACGTTATAAGCTACACGCTCTGCCAAAAATGTAAAATAAAACATCATTATATAGAGGATATACTAAAAAAAATTTAAGCTTGGAATTTTTCGGAGGGGGGAAAAGTCGGGTTTTTAGGGAGGAATTGAGCCCGGCTGCCTTTGGGGGATAGAAGCCACTGGGTGGGAGCTGAAATGACGTCCCTTGGCGTATTTCCCCAGATTATCAAAAAGCATGTGTTATAAATGCTATAAAATTTGGTGATGCTTTAAAAAAAACTTTTCCGCAATAGAGTAAAATCCTACAAATTATGAAAATGAAATAAAAATAATTTATAGTCTCATCTATTTTTTCGTTTCATAACGTTTTTAAATCTGTCACTGAGTTAAAAATCGAATATTTAATTATTGGTCCACTAATATAGGCATAGATATCTATGAATATAGGCCATAAAGTACTAGAAGAAACATCAAAGTATATATATTATAATAAATCTATATGGTGAAGCACAAAGGTATGGTAAGAAAATCAAAATCTGCTTGGGTAATGCAACTCTGATGATTTTTCTACGGGCAATCACCTTTTACCAGAGTTAAAATGGGATGGGACCGAGAAAGCATGGATTGGGCAAGACTGCAACAAGCAAGGAATCATCAAACAATAAACTACAAATTAACAAAACTACATGATGCCTTTTATTGCCAAATAACACTTTTAATATACACGTATATAAACAATTTTTAAGTTAAAGTTATGCATTTCCGCAAGGATTTTGTTGAAAATTAACTGAGTATGAACCAGTGTTTGGATCTTGCTGAAGATTGAAGTTAGCGGTAGATAGTCCGAAAGGCCTCAAAATCATGTTGCCCAAGTCTTTCAGCTTTCCTAAAAAAAGTCCAGTTAAAAATGTCGTTAAACCTACATAAAATCCAATTCACAACTTGAAAACAATCAAAATGTACTAACCGAACATTTCCTGTTTTAGTTTTTCATTTCTGACGTTTATGAGATCCGGCAACCTCTGAAAAGCGTAAAGTATGCTCAACAGTGTTCAATTGTTATAATATCAAAACAAAATTATCATAAACATATCATTCAATCTTACTCATTTCCTACTCAATTTGTTTTTAAAAGTCATTTACAGAAGAGTGTGCACAGCCTCATTCTTTGAAAACATCTCTTGCACCACTATCAATACTCAAAAACAACTTATCTAGATACAAGCTTTTATTATCATTTTATATCAAGCTAATAGAAAGATTGATTTTTGCCAGTAAGCTACTAAGTAGTTTAATTTGATGATCAACCAATCATCATGCTGCACACAACACTCAACAAAACTGAAAATGTTCTTTCATCCTTTTGTGGCAGACAACCCGGCGCAGCTCATATTTCCATCCTGCTCACTCAATCATACAGTAGCGTGCGACATGGTGAATTGCGATATACTCCTACCACTGAGACTCCAGTTTGCTTTCAGCTTTGATGGGCTTGCACTCCACCAGCTGAGAACACTAGTTTTTGCTTAATCATCTTCTTAATGTTAATCTCAGATCTTCAATACCTCATCCCTTAGGTCACAAGCACACTTCTGATCATTTCAAAAAAGCCAAAAAAACATCAAATCTTCTTCTCCAAAAATTACATTTCTTTGCATGGTAGAATGCTGAAGAACAAATCTCAAAATGCACTTATTTCGTGGTCTTGTATAAATTCATTTACTGAATCATAAAAGTTTCGCAAAACAATGAATGAATCAGTAAGTAATCTCATAGAAGTAGACTTACCATACAAGCAGCTCTGGAAACATGTTGGGAAGGATCCTGCTCTAGAATCTTCTGATGATCTTCCAAAGCCTCGTCTAATTTGTCAAACTTTTCGTACAGCTCAGCCCTTCTCAACCTGGCCCTAATATAAAGCGGATTCAACTCCACTGCCTTGATACTGTCTTCTAGAGCTGTCTCATCTTTTAACTGCACAAATATAAACACAACATTTTAAGATAGTACATAAAAAGATTGTAAATACGAGCATTATGATGATGAATATAGAGACGCTGGTAATTTGAAGTGAATGAAGCGGAAATCAGTCCATTATGTGGAGTCAGCATTTAGCTTATAATGTTCTATGGTTGTGTCCCTGTAACAAACAATTGCACTTGCATGGCTAAATTAGGCATCAACACTGTATAACATGTTGGTTTAGAGTGTAGAATAAATGCTGTCAATGAAAATGACTCAACTAATCTAAATTAGATTTCAAAGAAAAATTTCCACCGACCATTTTTATATAAGCAGCTGATCTATTGGAATAAATAATTGCTCTTTCTTCTTTGTGGACAAAAAGACATGCTTTCAGTGCATCTGTGTAAAAATCTATTGCTTCTAGGTAATTTCCATTTTTAAATTCTACATTACCCAACTCTTTCAGTCTCAAGGCTTCAGTTTTCCGTTCCTGGAATATGCAAAAACAATTCTTTAAATAATGTTTGACAAATCTTGACACAAAACACAACCAAAACTTTAATTTATATTCATATATGTTCCTGCTCACCTCTTTTTCAGAGTCAGATAATAATAATTCCTGTTCTATAATTACAGATTCATCAATGCGTTGTTTGTCTTTCTTGGATGATTCTATATCAGTCTCAGAAGTATCAACCATTTCATCTTCAGACATACTAAAATATTCTTCTTCTATTGCTTCCTTAATAGATTCATCAACGTTGTTTTCATTTAATTCTTTATCACCATCACTCAAGTTCACTTTTGACAAAAAATTGCTTTCAAATTCTCCATCCATTTCAATTATCTGAATCAAAATAGTTCTATTTATCAAAAAATTTGTTTCAAAGTAAATCTTACTCAAATATTTTGACTAGAAAGCTGTATTTTAACTTAACTAAAATAGACCTCATCACAAATACATTTAGCTGGAAAGAGATAAAAAAATCATAAGATATTCCAATGTTTTAATTTCAGTGCAACTGAAAACCCAAAATATTTTTGGTAATTGTAGTGTCTCGAGCCTATTTTGATAATTATCAGAAATTAAACAAACGATAGTGCAATTATTTAGCAAACAAATTTAGCTAAAAGTAATTTTAAAATATTAATTGCATCTTTTCAACCTTTAAAAATTGTTATTGGTGAAAACCTATTCTCAATGGCGTCAGGAGTGAAAAAGTACCAAAATATAATGATGAAAATAAAAAAATTTGAAAAAGCTTAGTATAAATAAAAATTTTAAACTTTTACTTTTAAGTTAATTAACTATTAGCTGCTGGCAGAAAATCATAGAATGTTATTTAAAAAATTAGAGTAATCTCCATGTATGTCTGGTCCCTAGTATAACATCCTGAGCTATTTTCTTTTTATAACAATATTCTGTAACAAAAAATGGGTGCATGCTACTGTATTTTCTGGAGTTGGGGTATAAGATTAAAAAAACTAAACAGAAAAAGGTTCAGACTAGGTGTAGGACAACTAGGGAAATAAATTATTTTATTATTGAAATAGCAAAAAATATTCAATTCTTTAAAAACACAAAATTAATTTGAAAATACCAAAATTTGAGTTTTTTACTAACTTTAACTCTTTGTCTTTATCTTACTTAAATCTTTAATACTTTAATCTTAATCAGTTTAATCATTTAAATTTAATGACTTTATCTAATCCTAATCTCTAATTCTAATTTAGTTTATTTATATATATATTATATGAAAAACTAGCGGTGTTACCCAGGGTTTTTATCGTTTTTGTCTCTTATTTCTGTTTCATTCCCCGCTTGCTTTCCCGCTCGCTCTCCTGCTTCTTCTCGCTCTTCTGCTCCCGGTCTCTTTTCCGTTCCCGTTCATTCTCCAGTTCCCGCTAGCTTTGTGATCGATCTCAATTTTTTCACAAAAACGTTCCTCTCTTTTGACTTTCAATGTGGTGTGAAAATTTCATTAGGTCGCTGCTATTACCCCAGAGGTTCGTCGTGGTTGCAATCAGTAAAATTGCTACTGTGCCGGCAAACTACCTAATTAATCGAAAAATCGGTAATCTTTCACTTTAATGGCCAGATGTGTGAAAGATTAATACATTCTCGGCTATATATATATATATATATATTATAAATGCATATCTTTTTACTTATTTAAATCCTTATTTACTTCTGCTTTAAAGTTAGTATTGTCTTGAAATATAATTTCTGATAATTTTCATTTTTATTTTTTGACATTTCTTTTATATTACTTTTATATATATAGATATATAGCAGCAATATATATATATATATATATTATTTTTATTTTTGATTTAAATTCATTGTTTCCCACAAAAGCAGCTCACGTATTTATAAATATATATATATATATATATATATATATATATATATATATATATATATATATATATATATACTTCTCATTATACAAGCTGAACGGGAAAACAAGCGGAAACAGGAGAGCAAGCGAGGAAGGAAACGGGAGCAACAGAGAACGATAGAAAAACTTTCAAAAACCCTGATTGTACACACGATTGCTCGTTGAGATTGATTTTTTTAAATTGTCATAACTTTGTACATTAAACTTTTAATAAAAAAACACAAAATAATTTATAAGGCAAAACAACGTTTGCTGGGTCAGCTAGTATATATATATATATATATATATATATATATATATATATATATATATATATACAAGCGGAAACGGGAGAGCAAGGGGGAACGGACGAGAGAAGAACGATAGAAAAACTTTCAAAAACCCCGGGCATTGTACAATCGATTGCTCTTCGAGATTGATTTTTTTTTTAATTGTCACAATTTTGTTCATCAAACTTTTAATAAAAAAAAACCAAAATAATTTATAAGGCAATACAACGTTTGCTGGGTCAGCTAGTATATATATATATATATATATATATATATATATATATATATATATATATATATATATATATATATATATATATATAATGTATAATTAACAATCGTAATAAAATTTTTACACAACCTTGCGAGCGAGCTGGAAAGGAAAAGTACTATAAACGTTTCACATTACGTCTCGTTACGATCGGATTAATGGTGTAGCAACGTTATAACTATTACCAAGGCAGTAGGCGCCGGTAGCCGGGGGCAATAAGCGGTAAAATTACTACTGAGCCGGCGGTTTTGCCAAAACAATTGATTCTTCGATCCATTGATAAAGATGTACATATTTTCGAAAGGGTTAGGGTTTAATTTTAGTAGACATACGGCGCGACTGCCGGCTCAGTAGCAATTTTACCGATTATTTCAACGGCTAACCACCGAGGTGAATGAAGTTAGCAACGAAGCGGGAAACGATGTCTATTTTCACTCCGAATCGCCACAAATTAATTGAATTAGAAATAAACTAAAATTGTCCGCCCCTTCAAACAAATGTTTTCTTGTAGAAAAATATCAGCTTGATTAAACAGTGCAAAAATTATTTTGAAATATTTATTGACACTTTATGAAAAATGCCTTCCACGAGTTGACCTTACAAATATGTTACCGACACAGCCAATCAGAAACAAATTAATCCAAAAAAAAAAAATTATCCGCCCCTTCAAACAAATGTATTCTTATAGCAAATTTAACGTAGAATTCAAATATCTAATTACATTTTACACTTTCCTAGTGACAAATAATAATAAACGTCATTAACGGTAATGCTTCCGCTTTCAATCGATCAAAGCCCACACGAAAATATATTAATTAAAAATTCAATTTACATTTCCGCTCAAACTGCTAATGGAATTCTTATAGAGAAATATAAGCTTGATTGAACAGTGCAAAATTATTTTAAAATATTTATTGACACTTTGTGAAAAATGCCTTCCACGACTTGACCTTACAAATATAGGTCCATCAAGATAGCCCTGGCAGACTTAGCCCTGGTTTTTCGCCATACTAAAATACACAGAAAACGGTTTTTGATTTTTCCTAACTAAACCAATTGCTGAGCCAAATATCTAATTACATATTCTGAAACTACATGATTTATCAGATTTATTAAAAGTAAAAGCAAAAAAGTCTACCGACTAATTTGTTTTTAATTGATTTTTGAAGTTCCATACATAACCGGCGCTATTCCCGGTAACGTAATATAAACATAGATAAAATATAAACAAAAATGAATCTGTATAAAATATAATTTGCACATTATTTTTATTTACTAACGAAATTTTATTTAAAAATTAATCTTTGAGTTTGAATTATATAAGAATTAATAATTATGTTTTTGTAAAAAAATAATTTAAGCAAAGCACGCATACAAAATCAACCTGATCCCATACGGTAGGATCGAAATTTTTCCTGGTACAACTTTGGTGAATCCAACGTTCACAATAAGAACATTGCACATAATCCTTATCTTCATCTGTACCACAATACAAACATATGTCTTCCATGTCGTTAGACAATGACAAAATCTCCTTGATTAGTTCGTTTCTGTACGTGCTGGCTCTGAATGGCTTTGTGAAATCCAAATTCCCATCCAATCGAAACATATACTCCATGACATATATCCCACAATTGAAAGCGTCCTTTTGTTGTCTTCGGTCTTGAATTACAAATTCATCAACATAATATGGCATTTCTTCATTTCTTAAAATGCAGACCTGCTGCAAAAATAGTCGGAACTTCTTAAGTGCGTCCTTAATGCTCACTCCTTATCCTATTAACGGATCGTAAAAAGAGATTGTCCTCTGTACATTGTTTATAATAAATAAACAAAAATGATTTTGATGCGCATTATACACGCAAAAAGTGTACAGAGATTTAAAAAAGTTATAGTTAATAATGGGAGATTCATGGGATAAATTATTTTCGAAAATCTCAAAGTTTAGGGAAAAGTCACCGCAGGGAATGTAATTCGAATTTTTCAACTTAATCCCTGCGATGTAATCTATTACATAATTACTTAACCATTCTCCATCATATAAAAAAACGAATTCTGAGAGCTTTAAAGACTCACCATTGAATGTACAGACGATCGATAACTTGTTTTCTTTAAAAATTTTGTAGTAGTTCTCATTAGCTAATAGATGATTATTAAGTTTTATCGGTTTCTTTCCAACCGTTTTTGCCACATTAATTTTGACTGGCATTAACATTGTACTCTCTTGCCCCATTTTTCTTTACTGGTTAGCTCAGGTTTAGCCTTAAGGTTCTTCCTGATCTTACCTTTTGGTTTTAGAATTGTGATCTCATTACACTTACCTTTTACAACCAATCACAAGACACGTGCTACACACTGCGCAACGCTCGCAGTAACCCAGTAACTTCAAAAATCAATTAAAAACAAATAAGTCGGTAGATTTTTTTGCTTTTACTTTTAAAAAATCTGATAAATCATGTAGTTTCAGAATATGTAATTAGATATTTGGCTCAGCAATTGGTTTAGTTAGGAAAAATAAAAAACCGTTTTCTGTGTATTTTAGTATGGCGAAAAACCAGTAACTTCAAAAATCAATTAAAAACAAATTAGTCGGTAGATTTTTTTGCTTTTACTTTTATAAAATCTGATAAATCATGTAGTTTCAGAATATGTAATTAGATATTTTGCTTAGCAATTGGTTTAGTTAGGAAAAATCAAAAACCGTTTTCTGTGTATTTTAGTATGGCGAAAAACCAGTAACTTCAAAAATCAATTAAAAACAAATTAGTCAGTAGATTTTTTTGCTTTTACTTTTAAAAAATCTGATAAATCATGTAGTTTCAGAATATGTAATTAGATATTTGGCTCAGCAATTGGTTTAGTTAGGAAAAATCAAAAACTAGTTTTCTGTGTATTTTAGTATGGCGAAAAACCAGGGCCAGGGCTATCTTGAAATCTTGATGGACCTTACAAATATGTTACCGACACAGCCAACCAGAAACAATTTAATCACAAAAAAATAAAATCATCCGACCCTTCAAACAAATGTATTCTTATAGCAAATTTAACGTAGAATTCAAATATCTAATTACATTTTACACTTTCCTAGTGACAAATAATAATTGCCGAAAATCGTTGCCCGAAGCGTTGCTAAATTCCTGGAGCTTAACCGCCGGTGCAATAGCAACGACCGGTAGCAATGCATATAGATATATAAAGAAGATAACCCAGGTCATTATAGTATAAAATGTTATTTTAGCATTAAAAAACAAACGTTGTGTATAACACTAACTGATTATTTATATATAACCCTCGATAAGCGATACAAAATTCCTACAGAAATTTCAACTGTATAAACAAAAACAAGACACCCAAAAGGAAACTTAAGTCAACATCAAAGTAAAAAAACATTTAGAAAAAAACCAAAGTAAAAGTTTTTTTGTATATTTTACTTATAAGAAATATCAGGTACACCATCATTGCAGGTCCTAAAAGTGTTCTGTTTCTTTAAGTATTTTTTGTTTAATTTCATTGCTTTTAAAAAGGCATTTTGGCAGAGCGTCCGAATTTATCGTTGCGGAAGATTCACTGATAGACAGACCCTCGCATCCCTGTGAAAGAAAAACAAAATTACAATAGCATAGGCTTTACCTTCATCTGATTCTAAGATCCTATAAATCACTAATTATGAAAACAGCCAGCCAGTGATCAGATTTTAGACAGTTCCTAATTAAGATTGAAAACATGTTATACTTGACATCATTGCTATCATAGCAATTTCTTTAATCTGTTGCAGCACATTTTCAAAGAGTATAAATAATCTTTTGATGCATATAAGCTGTTGACTTTGAGGAATCAAGTGGTCATTACAAAGTGACAAAAAACTTTGAAAAAATAATGGCTTCCATAATATTATTTTATTTCCATGAATGATTCCAACTTTTCCCAGCCTGGTAAATAATTATTTAACAACTAAAGAGCTTCCCAGACTAATCAGTAGTTACCTGTATAACATTCAACCTGTTTATTACAACACATACTTAGCCAATTAAATCGCCAACTATTTAATCAAAAAAAAAAAATAGGAGCATCGAAAAGACAAACACATCACTTTAGGCGAACCCGGGTTATAAATGAACAAAAATATTTCGACAATCTAAGGCCATTTTAAAAATAACAAGGCACCAAACAAGAAATATTGAACCAGGTTCGTCCATTTTTGTAAGCTCCTCTATCTAAAAATATAACGATTCAATGCACTGGAGATAACAAAAACAAGCAAAAATAAAACTTATCTCAAACAAGCTGAATTTTCTACTCGGAATACCGTGAAGTAGCTTCAAATAACCTTCGCAAGAAATTCGAACGATTTAAGAGATAGATGTGGTGTAAAACAGTCACAAAAGTACAATAGAAAGCACGGCAAGTTCATAAACAACTTCCGAAAAAACTGAAACTTCAACACCCTGAGAGACCGACCGTACCACAAGCGAATGAATTAAAGTTCGATATTTATATACAAAAAACAAAGACAATATTAAAAAAAAACCACAGATTGAATAATTCCAACAATAAAAATGCAGATGAAAATCAAATTCAAGTTTTTTTAAATAACCGCAGTCACTTCGGAAAATGGGAAAACTTTTTTCTAATTGCTGCGATGCAAAATAAATGAAATAAGAAAAATTTCAAACCAAGAATATTGAAAATAATATTTTATATATATATATATATATATATATATATATATATATATATATATATATATATATATATATATATATATATATATATATATATATATATATATATATAGTAACATCTTTTCCATAAAATGGCTTGAAAGCTAAGCTAGTAAACTTATAGACAACTCAGCTTTGGACATCTTTCTGGCAGTATAATTCTTTGAGCGATTTCAACTCCTCGATCAGCGTTTTGTTCTGGTTTTCTAGGACGGCTACTCTGTTTTCGAGACACTTCACGTACTCTTTCTTCTTCCTGCGACATTCTTTTGCAGCTTCTCTGTGATGAAATAAAATTACTAAAATTTGTAACACTGTTGACCAATTTTAATGGACACAAAACAAATCATAAATGAAAATTCAACAGCTAGTAAAAAAAAAACAGGTGCCTTCAAAACACATTTACGCAGAGAGCATTCTATGTTATTAATGATAATACCAATATCCAAAGAACAAGACCCAGTGACCAAGATAATACCAAGACACAGTAACCAAGACAATACCAGGACCCAGTAACCAAGACAATACCAAGACTTTGTGACCAGAATAACACCAGGACTCAGCAGGCCAATACAGTGTGTGACACCAATATCAGCCAAATAAACATGATCAAGCAAATTAAATCATCAAAATCAATATCGAAGCACTTTTTAAAATATAATTTGACTACATTTGGCCGACCATACAAGTAGCATCTTTCTTCAAGCAAATAATATGCACATTCAAGAACATAGACTGTCAGCACATCTCATAGTCATTACAGATCAAATGGATAAAAACTTTATATTTCAGATCAGCTGTATAAATTAAGGAATTAAATGACTCAGCTCATATAAGATACTGAACAAAAAAATGGTTTATGCTTTAAATTACTACGAAGTAATGAAGCTGCACACAAATTCCAAATATGTTTATATTGTCAATTACGTCATATAGATATTACTGAATATTATTGTAATCTCTGTAATTATCCTCAAGCACAACACTTAATGAGCTGAAAGTCGTGAATAATCAAATAAAATTAGCAGCAAAACAAAACGACCAATGATCAAACAATATTCAGTAATTACAGTCTTATCTTATTGGTCTTTTCCAAAATGGCAGTCTTAAAAACATTACGAAAAATATAAAAAACTTTTTTGATTAAAAGCCCGAAACGGCTCACGAACTTGTTTTTCAAGAGACGAAGCTGTCTCTTTCTGGAAGCTTCTTCGACCATGTGCGTTGAGTTGTTCATTCCTGACTGCGACATCATGAGATTTTGAGGAATTGTTACGAGACGAGATGCGTTCAGCTGGTGAACTTGAGAAGTGAAACATTTAACATCTTAGAAAGATATTTAATGAGTAAACTAGACGTGCCAGATTAATTTTTTCTGACCGGATTCAAATTGGACGGAAATTAATCAAATTCAGTAAAACCAACTTCCCGCACATCCCTAATAAGCTTGAAACTCTTGAAATTTGAGTTATAATAAATATAAAGACTATACTGCCCTGCCACAGCAAAAGGAAGCAAATCCACTTTTGGCCTAAAATTAGATTAGTTGTCTGTTTAAATGTAGAAAGCAAGACCTACATTATGGTATATACAAATTGGTTTTACTCTGTATAGTGTATAACCCTCAGCAAAAGGAATCATGTCCCAGCACTACTAGTAAATTTACGTTTATTGCGAAATCACATTTCAGCAACTTGCTTCCTTCTGCCTTTGTGGGGCAGTATAGCATAATCTTTCGAAGTTCAAACCTGGTATGAAAAAATGGCCGTCTGATGAATGAACGTACGGATTGCTCGTTTGGGAGGATAAGGCCTCATTGTTTGCTGATGTCGTTAAGATATCAGTCGACGTCACTGACATCGCATCAGATTTGACGGCTGTCATTGTGGGCGGAAGACTGTGGAAAGAAGTTTCACTTCCCAGACCTTGAGAATGAACACAGAAAAATTTAGAAAATAAACATAAATGGTACTTAAGTAATTAATTGCAGACAAAATCGAGATTCATGAAAAACATAATTAAAAATAACTAAGTAATAAAATAAAAATAAAAACGTAATATGTGGAAAGAACGCATACAAATTACACATTTACATGTAAAATTAGGTTGACCCATGATCCAAAACATTGCACTACACAGCTTCAACACATTGCATTATAGTTGTTAAGCATTAAACCATCTCTGATGTATTATTATAAATTAATAAAACTTTTAATAGCAAGCTTAGCTCAAGAAGTTTATCAGTAAAGCACCAGGAGAACTGTAAAAAAATCAGCCTAAAAAAATTTAAACAAAGTTTTCCACCTGCAGTATCATCACTGGTATCATTGCTGTCTTGAGTTACTTGACCATCACTGGAATCATCTTCAACTTTCTGAACAGGAGCAAATGGACGTGGATCCGATGTCAAGTCGTTCATAAGGCGTCTGCATAAGAAAAAATAACTGTGACAGTCTCGACCAATCTTCTTACAAGAAATTGAGAATGTGAAATGATGACTATATGACACAAAATATTTATTTTTCTTTAATAAGTCATTTTCAAAACGAATTTTTTTTAACAAACTAACCTATAAGAAGAACTTCTAGAAAAGTCCCTTTGAAAAACTTCAGCTGCATTTGTTCCTGGAAATTCCTGCAAAATGCCTTGTTGCTTATAAAATTATTTCTGAGACAAATTATGCAATAAATACATAAATGTGACTTCAACATGCACTTGTACCAACTTAACAATATACATACTCTCAGAAATTCTGACTTAGCTGAATTATTTCGTTCTAACGAATCATCAACAGTTTTTTGATTAAGTGAAGTGTTCATAAGGCTTGCTGCAATTGTCCCGACTTGCTTGGACATACCTAGCATATACAAAATATCAATTTCAGAGTACTTTCCCTGAATGTTATATAATATTTAAAATGTGTCCAAATACCAGAACTCGACTGGACTAACTGACTAACTAAACAAAACAATCAAATGTCAGCTGACGGTTCTATATGCCGTTTGGTTTGGGGCAAACAGGAAAACTTTTTTTCGCTTGAACTGAGCTTTGCCCTCACCCTAAAGAAACACAACTTTGAAACATTCTTAAAATAAAATGTACAAATACCGATCACAAACTTTAAATTCTCAACGTAAACTCCACAATCGCACCAGTTTGAAAAGTAGTTTTCCAAGCAAACTGAAGTATTAAGGACACATCCGGTAAAAGTGTAAAAGTAACAAGTTGTTATATAGTAATTTTATTTAAACAACAGTTAAACTATCACTTTTTGAATATTATCAGTCAACTACGGTAAAAATAAAAATGCAGTAAACATTAAAAGAGCTTCTTCTGGCATTTTTGGAATGGAGTTCCCTTAATATTTACAAGGGGACGTATTGTGTTTAGAAGGAAAACCTGCCGATGCCGCAATAACGGTTATTATATAATATATAACAACTCTTTTTTCTGCGTCTAGGCTTGTTTTTTCCATTCTCTCTGCAACGAAAACGAAAATTTGGCATGTAGACCTTTGTAGCCTGATTTTTGGAGCAGACTGTTCTTGAAATCTTTACACTTAAAACTTAAATAGTAGTAGGTACCCAACTAAAGCTAAAATTTTTTAATTTAAATTTGAGATTGGCTTGCATCATAAGCGTAGACTTCGGGGGCAGCGGGGCAAGCTGCCCCCGGACCAAATCTTGCCCCTCCCCCTGGAAAATTGTTTGCCCCCCCGGGAAAAATGTCTGCCCCCGCCGGGAAAAATTATGAATACTGCATTTTTAATAATTTATGGATGTGTACATTTGTAGAGCGCTATAAAATTTATTTTTAGCATTAATAATTAATATTAATCTGTTATATTAATATCTATCTTTTTTATTCGACTAATTTCATAACTATTCGACTTATTTAATATCTATTTTTGTAACTTTTGTACCTGCATTGGACCACTACGCATAGGCGTAGACTTCGGGGGAGGGGGAAAGGAGCAAGCTGCGGATCAAATCTCGTCCCCATCCCGGGAAAAGTGTCTTCCCCCCCGGAAAAATTAAAAATATTGCATTTTTAATAATTTATGGGTATGTACATCGGTATTATTTTCCTGTCCATGTGCAAGCCGAAGAAAAAAGCCAAATTACAATGAAGCAGACAAGGTTAAATGCTGTTACTTAAATGGGCAGTCATCAAGAAATCGAAAAGAAATTGATATTAACATTTTCAATAAGTTGTTGAATAACATGTCTGCAACAGCTTTTTCTCAGATTTCATTCAAATCCTCATGATCAGCAATTTTTAATAGATTCATTTGACAGAAAAGCTGCTTCGAGTCTTTGAGTCTTGCCCCCCCCCCTTTTCGAGAAAATAGGAACTCTACGCCCATGGGCGCCCGCAAAAATTTTTCCAGGGGGAAAGCTTCCTATTTTTTTCTTTCTTTGCCTCTTTTCTCAAATTCTCTCTTGAAAAGTCATAATTTTGAATGGAAGTGTTGCAATAATTTTTGCAAAACCTTCGTTAGAGCATGATTATGATGTAAATAGAACAAATTCTTTATTAAATTTTGAACATCCATATATGAAAAATGTTAATGCAAATAACTAAATAAGAAAGACAAATTCTTCATTAAATTTTGAACATTCATATAAGACAAATGTTAATGTAAATAACTAAATAAAAAAGACTAAAATAAATGCTCGAGTCTCAGCAAACAACTTATTTCATTATATTTTATGTGAAGTACAGAAGATTAAAAGTGTCTAAATAAAAAACAAGAAAAAAAAGATATTGAGACCTAATGTCAAAATCAACAAAAAATGAAAAAGAAAAGATATTGTGTCCTCTGGATGGAAATAATTTACACAAAACTTTTATTAGATAATGGTTATAATGTAAAAAGAACAAATTATATATTAAATTTTGAACATTCATATGAAAAATTTTTTAATTCAATAAAACTGTTGTAAAGTATTAAAAAAATTAAAAATGCTGGAAAACAGCATTGCTCAATTATTTAAAAATTTAGACTTATTACTAAAATACTATTTAAAAATTATTACAAAACACCGGCAGCCACTACTGAGCTTTCTAAAATTTGTTGATAATAAATATTCAAGACCACGTTTCTTTGAGCTGATTGGCTCGAAGGACTTAGAATGACTTACGAAGGACTTATGCAGGCGCTGTCTACTACACCTGCTCGTTATTTTAGTCGGAAAAAACTCTAAATAAAAAAAAAGTATTATTCTTTTGTGTCTCGTGTATTTCGTTCCGTTATAACTATTACCAAGTTAGTGGGCGCCGGTAGCCGGGGCAATAAGCGGTAAAATTAGATAAGATAAGATAAGATAACGTGTATTATAGTGGTTTAGAAGACTTTACGCCTATAGACAACCACTTGGATTATTTATCACTTCCATATATTTATCACTCTAGAACTAAAAAAGTCTTTTTTTATAGTCTTTTCTTGTTTTTAAAAAAAAGCTTGAATCTATGCCCTTTAAGTTTAGTGCTTTGAATCGGTGGTTGTTCAAAAAACATTGCTGGTGTTGAATCCTCTTTTCCTGTTATTATCTTGTAACTTGTAGGCTTCGATCAAGTCACCCCTACTTCTCTAGAGTTGTTAAGTGTTAAGCCACATTGTTTTAATTTTTCTTCGTAAAGCAATTGGCTTAAATGCTTAATCAACTTTGTAGCCCTCCTTTGTACCTTTCTCCAACATTACGATGTCCTTTTTTAAAACAGGGCTCCAAGTTTGTAGACAATATTCTAGATGTAGTCTTACCAAACATTTGTATAGCCTGATAATTATTTCCTGGTTTCGACTTATTATTATTCTTTTGACCAATCCTAAAATCTTATTGGCTCGCTTTGCTGCTTCCGCACACTGTCTTGATGGTTTGCCGCTATTGTGTACTATAACTCCCAGATCTCTTTCCTCTTCAGATGTCTTCAACAATATTCCTCCCATCTCATACTGAAACTCTTGATTACTATTACCCATGTGCATCACTGAGCATTTATCTACGTTGAACATCATTTGCCAGTCTAGGGACCATTGGTATATTTTGCAAGATCTTTTCTTAAAATGTCGGCATCCAGCTCACACTCTACTTTCATGGATAACTTTGTATCCTCAACAAATTTTGAGACCTTTGAACAAGTCCCTATATCAAGGTCGTTAATGAACAGAACAAATAGTAAAGGTCCCAAAACGGATCCTTGCGGTACACCACTTTTTATGCTTTTCCACTCCGAGTATTTCCCTTTAATTCCCACTTTTTGTCTTCTGTCAGCTAGCCATTCTTTGATCTATCCTCGAATATTACCTCCTATTCCAGCAGCTTCTATTTTTCTCATCAACCGTGTATGTTGGACTTTGTCGAAGGCAAAATTGCTACTGAGCCGGCGGTTTTACCAGAACAATTGATTCTTCGATCAATTGATAAAGATGTACATATTTTCTAAAGGGTTAGGGATAGGGTTTAATTTTAGGTAGACATACGGCGGGACTGCCGGCTCAGTAGCAATTTTACCAATTATTTCCACGGCTAACCGTCGGGGCAATAGCAGCGACCATTTTGTTCAGCCGTTATACAGCTTTTTGGTTTTTCACAAGAAAAAGTGAAAACGAGTCAGGTCAGATTGGTCAGAACTATTCTATTCTCATAAAATATTGAAGGTTATATTTTGTAAATAAAGAGATGTATGATTAATATTTTAATATAAATTTTGGTTGTCTAAAATTATTATTTTGCTCGTAGCACAGTAAAATGCTCGTACATCTCGGTTCGTACTGAATGGCCACTGTAAGGTCGTACTGAATGGCCATAGTCATTCAGTATTAAATGGCCATAGTCATTCAGTATTGCTGAATGTTTAAATTTTCATAAATGTGTTGAGGTTCATTATTGATCGAAATTTGAAGGTAATAGAATGAAATTCTTTATTAAGTTTAATATATTCAAGACATATACTTATTAATCACTACTTAATAATGTTGTATGGTTATGTTTCAGAATGAGAAACCGAGTATCTACAACTCTGAAAGGGGGTGGTCTTAAAATAACATGGAAAGAGCTTGCTTGCCAGTTAAATCTGCAGCTGAGAAGCAGATAAAGATTTGAGGAGATCCAAATTAAAGACATCAAAACTCGCAGCAAGAAGAAATATTCCTTGATTTGGAACTCACTTCCTTCCCGTATCAAATCTTCTTCATCTCTTTCCCTCTTTAAACGTACTTTAAAAACTCATCTTTTCCAGTTAAATTAGTCAGCTCATCTCACGTTCACCTGCCTCAGATTCGTTTACGACATTGGCGTTAAATAAATTTGAATTTGAATAAGTAATTCCGCTTTGATGCGTTCTGGATTTGATGAAGCGTGTTGAAAGAAAATCGTTCAGAAAGTCTACTTCATCATATACATATTAATACATAATAATAAAATCATTCATATCATACCAGGAATATTAAAATAAGAGCATTTATTGTTTAGATGCATTCATTAGGTCTTTCATAAGTTCTTCTAAACTTTTATCTTCTGAGGTAGAAACTGTCATGGTCTCCCCAGTCTGAGACAAAAATAATTAAAATGAATAGTTGACAATATAATATGTCTCAACATGTGAAGAGAATATTATGCCTTAATAACCTCTCTAATAGGACCGGGCAAAACGTACGCTGGCCTTATACCGTCAACCAATTCGGGCAATGGCAGGCACATTTCAGTTTCTTCTGCAGCAGCATCTGACACAAGCTCTATGCCTTTTTGCATGAGAAAATGAAAAAACTTTAAATGATAAGAAATTAAAACACTAAACTACTGTAATATTTAACAATTTTTATTTTATTTACAATAAGATCATAACAAAATAAAAACTACCAAATTTTTACTTGACAATGATTATTATAACTTAAAATAAACTTAAACTATATCAGATGACAGTACCAAAGCTGTGTAAACCATTCAGAGAGTTAGTAGAGGGGTCAACATATCTGACTCTCAATGGCTGGACTACTTGGTTCAGGCGCAATGCCCGTAGCTAGGTTGACTCAGTTTTTCATTCCCATCGGGTTGGTGAAAAGAGTACCAGTTTTACAACTGGAAAGATTAAGGCTCGAAACCTTTCGATTTAGGACATTCGTGCGTGTGGCAGGTAAACTTGTGTGATCCTATATACACGAGCTGTTCCTGGAGCTACTGTGCGAGCATCATTGGTTCAAAAGCGGCATCCTAACGCGCAGACCGACTGCTATCTCGTCTTATTTTAAACTTATAGCAAATGTGCACAACAAATGATTGAATGAATGAAACCCAACAAACCCCAGCTATTATCATCGTGCACGACGCTTATATCTTCAACGTCTTCTTTTTTTTCCGGAACGTCAATAACTCGTTTCTGAAAATGTCGTCCGATTGTTTAATTAAATAGAATAATTGTTGAAACAATTTTTAAGAAAAAATTTATTTAAATTAAATTAAAATACAAAATGCTTCAGATGATATTATATAAAATGCAAAAAAATTTCACAATAATGAACCATCTTTACATTGTATTCTTCTTGTTTAACTCTACAATGTTTATCGTCACACTGTGGATTCGGTTTCATGGACATAATCGGGAAAAAATCTTTCAGGGCATTGTAGCCGAGGTATCGACTAACTTCTCCGAACTTTAAAAGATGTCTGAAACAAAGTAAAAATAGAGATAACCGTTTAAAAATAAAAAAATATCTATGCGATTTATAAATAACTACCTCTAATTCATATAAATAGTAATGAATATTGCACGTAAGATTCATTTGAATCATTTTTTAATTCCAAACTAATAAAATCATAAATTCAGTTAAATGAATAAAGTTCCCATTTAAACAAACTTGAGGGCATTCTGAACAAGAAGGCAAGCCACTATTCCCATCGTTGTTGGAAGACTGGCAGCACAGACACCTTCTTTCTTCAGTGTCTTTTCATCCACTCCGGTTGCCACAACAAGAGGAGGTGCACACTTTATAAAAAAAATAAAAAATATTTACTTTATTTTTTTATCATTGAAATGAAAACATGCACAGGATTTAGATTTTAATTGGAACAAATTTTAAAAAATAAATAAATAATAACAGCAAAGCAAGATGTTTCTCCTGGAATGATAAGTTGAATGTGACCTGACACAGCATTCTCACTCACGCCCGACTCAAACCAAGTCTGTCCGAGTTCGTTACAAACCTGAAATCAAGTTTAATAATAATTTTTAAAATTTCAACCGAAATAAGAATCAATAAAACAACAGCATTAGAGAATATATTAGAAAGAATACATACAAATGACTTCATGTAAGACTCTAGTTTTGATTAGGCGTGTCACTAAATGGCAGTTACATTGCAGTGCATTGTAAATGTCAATTATATTTTATTGCATTGTAAATGACAGTTGTATTGTATTTTACTGTAAATGTAAACAAAAATTGAGTAATAAAAATAAGATAACAATATAAAAAAGTCAACTGAGCTAGTTGTTGACTGAAATCTAATAAACGTCCGTGCAAATATTACCGGTTAAAATTAAAACTAGATCTTAATGATAGAACGGTTCATTATTTTTTTTCCACTTGAGAGTTGTCATGTGTCACATCATTTCCTGTAAGCGTAATTACAATCGCGAACATGTGATCTAATGAAAGTAACTGTATCATTTCATGTAAGTATGATTGTTAACACATGATCAAATGACAAACAACAGCTTTGCTCTTATTACCATAAATAATTCAGCCAAGAAAAAATATCATTTTAGAAATGCATGCCAACAAATCTGTAAATGTAGCAACAATAAAGTGTGGGAAAATAATTAGAGTGTATAAAAAGCACATTTTTGATAGAGTCAATTGATGGCCACCCTTATAAAAATTGTCCAACTTCAGTAACTAGTGTTTTTGAAATGCTTCAGCATTCAGACTACTTAAAATAAAAACTCTTGAGTATTATTATTTTTATTATCATCACAGTTAATATTATTATTACCGCATTGATAGTCATCCTGGCCTCAAAGTTATCCACGCAGCTCAACAGAAGGTCAACGTTTTCTCCTTTTAGCCCGCCATTTCTAGTAAATAAAAACAATATTAAATAAGAACACTATCATTTTTAAAGTTCAAATAAAAGAGGATTTGTGAGAATAGAGAATTAAATTAATATTAATGATGCTTTATTTGCAGTAAACCTAATTACTAAATAGTATTTGTAAAATTACAACAAGCTAAATACACTAAAGCATTAAACAACGGACGCGTAAGAAACTTGAGATTATTTAATAATGGGTGTATGGAAAATTACTAGTCACTACTTCAACATTTTCGATTGAAAATGTACAACTCTTTATTTACAAAAAAGAAATAAAAATTCATAAAAACCTGATCCTCTCAACAAAATGATCAAAATTTTTCATCAGAGTAATGTTGTAATTGTAGGCTTCAAAAGCAACATCCGGATTGATATCCCTGCACGGATATTTTAATAAACAATCTATTAAGCGTTTTTAATAATCTTTGTAGAAATTTGATAAACCGGGAGTTAATTTATTCATCATAGCTTGCCAGAAAAAAATGTACTTTGCAGACCAATGTAAATATTATGCAAAAATGCAGAATATTATTCATTGAAAGCACATTGGAAGAAGAGAAAGAGAGCTATTTTTTCCAACGAAGCCTAGAACAATAAATGACCAGTTTGAAGCAATAATAATAATAATAATTATATTAAGCCTAGAAAAACTCACTGTAGAGTTGAAACAGCTGCATCTACTTTGCTCATTCCAGATTGATGAGGCTGGAAAAACAGCCTGTTCATGTTTGCCATCTCCACTTTATCATAGTCGAATAGGATCAACTGAAAATAAAGACAAATTGTTATTTATAAACATAGTCAAACATAAACATGGATTCAAACATAGAGTTTGAATGTGTCCAGATTTTAATGATAACCTTTCCAATACCACATCTAGTCAATGCTTCTGCTGTTACACTTCCGACTCCACCTATCCCAACAACAGCCACAGTATATTCCCGAATTTTCTAAAATTGCAAATGACAATAAATTTGAAGAAACAAATAATTTTGAAGTATCAAAAACACATTTTACTAAGAAGTTTTAAAACTAATAAACATAGCTAAGGTAATATATACCTCATAGTCATCTACGATCCCCATTCTTTTCAAAGCCATAAGACGACTAGAAAAATATAAAAACGTCTGTTAAAATGGAACAGATGAGTATCCCCATATTATGGCCTATTTAGTATTGAACCGAGGTCCTACAATTTTAAAAAGTTAAAATACCTGTAGGGATTCCAATCTTTTACTTCTGCACTCATTTTTTCTATCTTCTCCCTTTTGGGTAACATGGTATCTTGAAGCTTTGCTGCTGCTGAGCGTTCCGTATGTTCCATAATTTCGGTTTTACGGGCTTCAATCTCTTCATTCATTTGATCAATTTCACTTAGAAGTAAATCAGTTTTCTGTAGAAATTCGCCACTCATTCCAACAGCTATCTAATGTTACTTTACTAAAAGATAACAGTATGAGGCTAATAAATGTAAAAACTATCTTACCGACGTACACGTTGTTTACAGGGTGACAGATCATAACCAAATGTGAGTAATGTATTAAATTAAAATTGGATGCTCATCAAAAATTTTTTTGAATTAATATAAAACAATTGAAAACTAAAATTAAACAAATAATACATTTAGTACAAATATGTTTTAATTCTTGATAACTAATACGTCTTTTGCAGCGACGTCTTAGGGGCCTTCCATTAATTATGTCAACAAAATAGGGGGAGGGGGTTTTGAAAAGTTTGACAATTGTTGACATGGGGGAGTTCAAGATAAATTGACGTCAACAATGTATTTTTTGCAAGAGTTAATAAATCAAAAAAGGATTTTTAATAATATATACATACATTTATTTATAGAACATATATATGTACAATATTTTATATAATTTTCTATATGGACATAGAGACTTATAGTTTGCGCCCATCATTTCCTTTATGTTATGTTATGTTATAATCGTTAACTGTGTCGTATTTTGATTTCTACTTCAAACTTAACTATAGATTAAATAAATAAGACTGATTGACTTAAAATTGTAAGATAAAACCGTAAGATCCCACACTTTTAAGCTATTATTATCGTTGTTTGAACGATAAAATTTGTCACCTCTATGTTGCTTTGAACATATTAGAATCCAGCGTTGGACCTCGGCGGTTTCAGGAAGTTGCTCAAGACTGAACTCCATTCTTAAAATTATGATTTGACACGACGCGCTTTTGTGACTTATACTTTAAAAAGCGCATTATAAATATAAATATAATATTATATTAACAATTCATGTTGAAGAAGCATGTTCAACAGCACCGACAATGCGATCTTAAGCCTAGGCAATTACCACATGCCCCTCAACAGCAAAGAATTCGACCAAAGCGAGTGGCTGCCAAAAGACAGAGAGAACTGATGGCAATTATTGCGCATGGAGAGATGTTAAGCGGAGAATGGTTAGATGAAGATGATGTTGACTTGTCGTGTGTATCTGTGTGTATCGATCCCACGAGAAATTGATCAATCAATCATTACGCCCATTATAACAATCAAGGAACATTTGAATTCCCCACAGGAAGATATTAGAAGCTATAATATAGATTCTCAATTTGTTCATGAAGTTCAATTGTTGTTATAGTCAATTTGAAATCTGTTACGCAAGACTAAAATACTATATTAAAAACTTATTTGTAGAACTTTTAATAGCTACGTACAATTCTATTTTTAGCATAAAATCCAGACGTATAAAATATTGTTAGTTATTTTGTTGTTTTTTTTTGGGGGGGGGGGGGTTAAAACTTGTTTGACATAATTTTGTTAGGGGGTGACTGAAAGTTTGACAGTTGTTGACAAGGGGAAGGGGAGGGTAAAAAATTGTCTAAAAATTGTTGACATAAATAATGGACGTCTCCTTAATGGGGTCAAACTTCCCAACCCGTGGCGGATCTAGAAAGATGCATTCTTTTTTCACTAAGTTATCAAAAACATATTTATGTGCATGTTGTAATACCATAAAAAATTCATATGTAACAAAGCCAATCCGGTTTTTTGAAAATGTGTAACGTTCCCATTAAGTCAGAGCCAAAATTGAATTTCGGCTGCCAATCCATTTTGACGTCGGCTCTGTTAAGCGCGTATAGTGTAAAATAATCTATGACCACAAGAATGTACTTATTGCCAGATTTTGACACTGGAAATGGACCTGCTAAATCTATAGCAATTCTTTCAAAAGGGGAACCTATATTGTACTGTTGTAAATGGCCCTTTGTTTTAGCGTGTGGTCCTTTACTAGCGGCCCAGGTATCACATTTTTCACACCATTCCTCTGCATCCATTTTACAGTATACCCAATAAAATCTTTGGCGGATCTTGTCCAACGTTTTATTCATCCCTAGATGTTCGCCTGATACTCCGGAGTGCATTTGTTGGAGCACTTCTGGCACTTTTACTTTTGGAATAATTAATTGCAAAACATTGGTGGAACCATCAGTGCTTTCCCAAATTCTTTTTAGAGATCCGTTCACAACCCTTAGAGAGTCCCATTGTGCCCAATACGATTTAGTAGCAGGACTTAATTCAAAAATCTCTTGCCAGTCAGGTTTCTTCCCTTCTTCCATCCATCTGAAAATCGGCCCTATATCATCATCTTTTAATTGTTCGCCTCGAATTACATCATCTGACCAAGTGTCGTCAATTTGAAACCGTACATGAAAACACTGATTATTTATTTCCTTCCCCTCCATGCGAATGCAATACTTACATTCATCATTGCAAGGTCGTCGTGACAGTGCGTCAGCATTTTTGTGCTGTTCACCCTTCCGATGCTGAATTTCAAACTCGTATGATTGTAAACGTTCGATCCACCTAGCCACTTGTTCTTCTGGATTTTTAAAATTTAAAAGCCATTTCAAAGCAGCGTGATCCGTTCTCAACAAAAACTTTTGACCATATAAATACTTGTGAAAGTGCTTAATAGAATCAATGATTGCTAATAACTCACGTCTGGTGACGCAATAATTGCGCTCCGGTTTCGACAAAGTTCTGCTATAATAAGCTATAACCTTTTCATTGCCGTCAACAATTTGACTAAGCACTGCCCCTATTCCTTCATTACTTGCATCTGTGTCTAATACAAAATCTTTTCCAGTGATTGGATACGACAGAACTGGCGTCAAACTCAAAGCTGTTTTTAACCGTTCGAACGCCTATTGATTTGCCTCTGACCAATCAAACGGTGCATTCTTTTCTGTAAACTAATATAGTTTCTTTGCAATGCTGGAAAAGCTGGCTATAAATCGTCGATAATATGTGCACAAACCAAGAAAGCTTCTTAATTCTTGAGAATTTCTCGGAACAGGCCAATGGTTAACCGCTTCAATTTTCTCAGGATCGGTTCCTACCCCTTCGGCAGAAACTATATGACCAAGATTTTTCACCTTGCTTTTGAAAAGTGCACACTTTGCCGAATTTAGCTTCATACCACCATCCCGGATCCTTTGGAAAACTTCTCCAAGATTGTGTAGATGCTCTTCAAACGTCTTTCCAACAACAATAATGTCGTCCAAATAAACAAGACACGTTATCCAATTTAATCCTTGTAACTGTTATATATATATGTTTGTATAAATATATATATATATATATATATATATATATATATATATATATATATATATATATATATATATATATATATATATATATATATATGTGTGTGTATATATATATAAGTTTTATTCTATTTCCTTCTTTGCCATATCATGAACAAAACAAACTTATATTAACATTTTATAATCAGAAAAGATCTAATAAGTGTTAGCAACCACTTAGGTAGATTATAATTATTACCATTTAATTAGAATAATAAAGATATAACATTGGCGACCAGGATGTCAAAGGACCAAGATTCAAACATAGCACAATTACTTAAGTTTCTAATTGATAAAGAAGCTCGAGAAAAAGAAGAGAAACTTGAGAGGGAAGCTCGAGAAAAACAAGAAAAACTTGAAAAAGAGGCTCGAGAAAAGGAAGAGAAACTTGAGAGGGAAGCTCGAGAGAAACAAGAAAAACTTGAAAAAGAGGCTCGAGAAAAAGAAGAAAAGAAAATTGAAAAAGAAGAAACTGAAAAAAGATATCTTCAGTTAATCTCAATGGTGCAGGACAATAGATCCGTCAAAGTAAGACCAGACCTCTACAAACGATTTGAGCAATTTGTTTACGATCCAGATCAAGGCCTTACATTTACTGATTGGATTGGGCGATTTGAAGAAGCTGTTCAGTCAGTCGGAGGCGAATCAATGAGCGATTCAGAAAAAAAGAGCAACTCTGATCGGGAAGCTTCAATAAAACAAATACACACTACTTAAGGGTAGTATATTGCCGAGAACAATCGAGAATCTAAACTATGAGGAGACAAAAGGTTGGTTAGAAAAACTGTTTGGTAATAAAAAAAGCATTCATCAAAGACGGTTTGATTTTGAAAACGTCCAAATAAGGGACTCAGAGACTTTCAGGGCATTCGGCACAAGGGTGAACAGGCTGTGCAACGAAGCACAATGGGAAAATTTTACAAAAGAAGCCAGTATGTGCTTACATTTTATATGGGGATTGAAGGTTCCGAAATATTTAAACATTAAGCACAAATTACTGCTCAGGGTAGAACAAGAGTGCTCACTGGAAGAACTTATTGAAGAATGTGAAAGGATAAAACTGTTACATACAGAACAAATGATGATTTCAGAAACCTTAGTTAGTAAGGTTAATCACTATTCAGAAAAATCACCTAAAAAATCTCCCAGCCAAGAAATCTGGGGTTCATTCGTAAACAAAAATGTTTGTTTTCGCTGTGGAAAACCGGGACATTTTGCTGCCAACTGCAGAAATGATGATAGAAGTCCCAAAATACTTTTCAGTAGAAAGAGAAGTCCAAGCTTAAGGAGGAGTCCAAGTCTGTCGTATAGACGAAACGAAATACGGAAAGTCAAGACAATTTCCAGCAAGCGAACAGTTATAGCAGCCATTAGAAGATACACCACTGTGAAATTTGGTGATGTCGAAATTAGGATGCAACTGGACTCCGGAGCCGATGTCACAATCATCAGTACAAAAACTTGGGTGAAGATTGGTTCACCACGGCTAGATAAGGCAACAACAAGAATTGGTGCTGCAAACGGTACTGAAATTCAAGTACTAGGTGAATTTCAAACCAAATTTTCGTGCGCAGGATTCACAGGCAATGGACGCTGTTTTGTGGCCAAAAATACAACACAACTTCTAGGAATTGAATGGATGGATCAACTTCCACCAATGATAAAAGCGTTTGATGCAATCTGTTGTTCTGTTGCAGAAAAGCCTTCGCAGGAAGAAACCAGTTTAGCTGCTCGTTTACAAACAGAGTTTCCAAATGTTTTCAAAGAAGAATTGGGCCATTGCAGTAAAAAGAAAGCAAGATTGCTCCTTAAGTCAGAGTCTCAGCCAAAATTTTGCAGACCACGAAAAATACTTTTTGCTTACGAAGAAATAACATTAGGGAACTTGAAAGACTAGTCAATGTAGGAGTTCTTAAAAGAGCTGAATACAGTCACAGGGCGGCACCGATTGTGGTTGTTCCAAAGAAAAGCGGAACGGTGCGCATCTGTGCTGATTTTAAAACAGGCCTTAACGACGCGCTTGAGATGCACCAACATCCACTTCCAACACCGGATGAAATTTTTTCAAAATTAAACCAAGGAGCTTGGTTTACTCAAGTAGATTTTGCTGATGCATATCTACAGTTGGAAATGGATGAATCGTCAAAAGAGCTCGTTACGATCAACACTCCTAAAGGTCTATATCAGTACCAGAGACTTCCCTTTGGAGTAAAAAGTGCACCAGGTATTTTCCAGGAAACAATGGATAATTTAACTTCAGGGTTAAAAGGTTGTGCGGCTTACCTGGACGATGTAATTGTGACCGGCACAACATTGGAAGAACACAATATGAATGTTCTTGAACTATTCAAACGGATTTCAGATTTTGGTTTTAGAGTCAAGATGGACAAGTGCTCTTTTGCCAAGAAAGAGATTAAATTTCTAGGTCATATTATCAGCAAAGAAGGCCGAAAAACAGACCCAGAAAAGATAACAGCAATTGTAGAAATGCCCCCACCAAAAGACAGGAAACAGTTAAAATCGTTTTTGGGTATGGTTAGTTACTATTCTGTTTTTGTACCAAAGATGAGACAAATGAGAGGCCCACTAGATGAATTGGAAAAAAATGAGAAATTTGAATGGTTAAGAGTACACCAGGAATCTTTCACAAGCCTTAAGAAGGTGTTGCAATCAAATTTGTTGCTGACGCATTATGATCCCAAAAGAGACATCGTAATAGCTGCTGATGCATGTGAATACGGAATTGGTGCAGCGATTTCACACCGATTTCTTAATGGAACAGAAAAAGCAGTCGCTCATGCAGGCCGTGCGCTGACCCAAGCAGAAAAGAATTACGGCCAAATAGAAAAAGAAGCTTTGGCCCTAGTTTTTGCAGTAAGAAAATTCCATAGATTTGTTTATGGAAGGCGGTTTACGCTTTTGACCGATCACAAGCCTCTCTTGTCAGTATTTGGTTAAAAAAAAAGAAATATCTGCACACGCTGCAAACAGACTACAGAGATGGGAACTGATACTCTTAGCTTATGATTTTGAGATCGAATATCGACGAACAGCAAATTTTGGTCAAGCCGATGCCTTATCAAGACTCATTGATTAAAAAAAACAACAGGAAATGAGGATTTGATAATAGCAGGTGTAAACGAAGACATCACAATGATACAAGAGGATACAATGAGACAATTACCTGTTAGTAAGAAAGATATTCAAATTATGACAGAAGAAGACTCTGAACTCAGAGAGTTAAGTGAGATCATTAAAAAAGGATTTTGGCCAAAAGTTAAACCTGGATCAAACTGGAATGCATTCCAAAGTAAAGCAATTGATTTGACTTTACATGATGGCATTCTATTTATGGGTGTAAGAGCAGTAATTCCAAAAGAACTGCAACAGCGTATATTGAGGATGCTACATCAGGGTCATCCAGGAATTACGAGAATGAAAATGCTGGCCAGACAGTCGGTGTATTGGCATGGAATCGATAGAGATATTGAAAGTATGGTGAAAACCTGTGATGCATGTCAAAAACAGCTAAAATGCCTATAAAAAACACGTTGTCACCATGGCCTGAACCATCACAGGCCTGGGAGAGAATTCACATTGATTTTGCGAGACCAATGGAGAATTCAATGTTTCTGGTTGTTGTGGACGCATATTCAAAATGGCCAGAAATAATACAAATGAGTGCGGCTACCTCAACAACGACAATTCGCGAGCTGAACAGAATGTTTGCTCGGTATGGATTTCCCAAGACATTGGTATCAGATAACGGAACACAATTTACTTCTATGGAATTTGAAAGATTTTGTCAATCAAAATTTATCAGTCATATCCGAATACCTCCTTTTCATCCACAAAGTAATGGTCAAGCAGAAAGATTTGTTGATACTTTCAAAAGAACCATACAAAAGCTAAAAGGTGAAGGAATTACCGAGGAATTGGTGCAAAAGTTTTTGTTGTGTTATAGATCTACACCATGCCCATCTAGTCCACATCAAAAATCTCCGGCAGAAATTTTTTTGGGGAGACAAATTAGAACACCACTATCAGACTTACAACTAAGTACTAAAAAAGACGAAAAGTATTCAGAAAAAAAATATTGCATGAAGAGACAGTTTGACGAAAGGAATGGGGCAAGACCGAGAGTTTTTAAAGAACAAGATGCGGTGTACGCTAGAGATTATAAAAATCCAAACCATCCCAGATGGATACCAGGGAAGATTTTAAAAAGAATTGGAAAAACGGTTTACGAAGTCGAGATTGACAGAAGGATTACAAAAAGGCATACAAATCAATTAAGACCAAGGAATTTAGATTGGGCACTTAAAGAAATGTTTGAGACATTCGACATGCCAGTACCCGTTCAAGATAAAAGTGATGGAGAGAAAGCCCCGGTAAGAATTGTGTTCCCAGGAGGGGAAGAGATGTTGGAACCAGACATAAACGCAACACCTCGGGTTACGGAGAATGAGGGTGGAGAGAATAGACAAGGAGACCATGTTCCGAGCCATATGGATAATGAAGCCAATCCGGAGGAATTGACACACATTCTAACAGGAATAGAACCGGAGGCAAGACCTAAACGTTATTGCAACCCTCCAAAACGGATAGTACTGGACCCCAGTAGAAAATCATATGATTTTCTATAAAGAGGGGGAGGTGTTATATATATATATATGTTTGTATAAATAAATATATATATATATATATATATATATATATATATATATATATATATATATATATATATATATATATATATATATATATATATATATATATATATGTGTGTGTGTGTGTGTTTTATTCTATTTCCTTCTTTGCCATATCATGAACAAAACAAACTTATATTAACATTTTATAATCAGAAAAGATCTAGTAAGTGTTAGCAACCACTTAGGTAGATTATAATTATTACCATTTAATTAGAATAATAAAGATATAACAGTAACACATACTCCATAAGTCGCTCGAAAGTTGCCGGTGCGTTGCACAAGCCAAATGGCATCACTGTAAATTGCCACAATCCTTCACCTATTGAAAAGGCAGTTTTTTTGCGATCCTGGGGATGTATTCCCACCTGCCAATATCCGCTCTTAAGATCTAAAGTAGAAAACATTCGAGATCCCGCAAGTGTATCGATGGTGTCATCGATTCTGGGCAAAGGGTAACTATCTTTTTGTGTAACCTCGTTTAACATTCTGTAGTCGACACAAAAACTTAGCGAGTTATCTTTCTTCCTAACAAGTACTACAGGTGAACTCCATTGACTATTGGATGGTTCAATAACTCCTTGTTTCGTCATCTTTTCTAGCATCTTTCTAGCTTCTTCTCTCTTTGCCAGTGGAAGCCTTCGTGGCAGTTGACGAATGGGCTCTGTATTACCAGTTCGAATTCGGTGTTCAACGATCTTTGTTTTCCCATTGTCTTCTTTGTCAATAGCTATTATATCACAATATTCTTCAATCAGCTTTTCCGCTTTGACATAGTCCATTGGTTTGAATGAAGTTTTAGCGGCTTCAAGCAGTTCCTGAATTTGCGAGTACTTCATTCTCTTTTTATTATTATTTTTACCAACCACTGTGGTACATGCCACTATGTGATCGACTGGGCTGCATGCCGCAATTTCATCACCTTTTGTGATTTGCTTGTCGCATTCTGTCACATTCATAACTCTGACTGGCACGTAGCTTCCTGACTCCGTTCGTACCAGTGTTTTCCCGATCATTAATCCATGTTTTTCAACTCCGTTCAGGGGCTCGATGAACCCAACAACTCTCAAGTTTTTCTCATTCTCTATTCTTGCCCAAACCAAAGATTCCGACTGAGCAGGTACAATGATGCTCTTTGTTACCAATACTCGCTTTACTGAATTTGTTTCGCTTTTATAGCAAACAGGTATTTCCATATTTCCCTGTCTGAATGTTCCCATTTTTAAGTCCACTGCAAATCCCTGAATTCTCATAAAGTCAAGCCCAAGTAGGCATTCTTCTTCTATATCAGCAACCAGAAACTGGTGCTGAAAAATCTTATTTCCCAGCCTTATTTCAGTTTGAATTTTACCAACTACTGGAACAAGCTCTCCTGTTGCAGTCTTTAAACGGATGTGCTTTCCACTTTGTAAAACCTCTCCTTTCGCCAAACAAGGTTTTATGATTGAACAAGAAGCTCCCGTATCAATAATAAACTTACAGTTTCTCATTCCTAATCTACCTTCCACAAATAAACTAGTTCCTTTTCCAGGAACGGTAACTGGCACAACTCTCTTTTGGCAAATTATCTTTTACCTTCACAGAATCTTATTTTTTTTTGTTGGATTGGGCTTTTATGGGGTTTCCCTGTTTGACATCATTACGCCTACAGTGATCCAATTTCATCTGTTGGCCGGGTCTAAACATCTGAATTATACAATCTTTTTGTAGATGTCCCGGTCTTCCACAACTCCAGCAGCGTGGTGAGTTATTCCCTTTCCAGTTAATTCTTTCTTTAATAACTCTTCGGACTCGATCATCCAGTTCATCTTCGTCCTCGTTTCCCAATTTTCTTACGTGACGAGACCTATCAGAAGGCTCCACAGAGGCTTCATAATTTATTGCAAATGCCAAAGCTTCGCTGGGACTAGCTACGCGGGCAACCCTAAGAGCCTTTTGGGTTTCAGAGTTCTTCAAGGCCGCTATGAATCCATCCGTAATAATTGTGTTGACAATCGAGGGCACAAGGGGTATCCCAGATTAGCAAGCGGTTCTATATCCGCTTCCAGCTGTTGCATGCTTTCTTCGGGTTTCTGGCGTCGACTCTTGAGTTGAGCTCGAAAAATTTCGGGCTCGCGTTGATTACCGAATCTGTTTTCGAGAACCTTTACGATCGCATCGTAATCATCTCTATCTACAATAAGCTCGAGAAGCTTTAAAGCTTCTCCCCTCAAGAAAAATACCAGATTTTCTGCTTTCTGATGGCTGGTTAACTAGTTATTTTTCCTGGCAGCAATTTCAAATTGAGCTTTGTAGACGGACCATGACACAGTGCCATCAAAAACCGGGGTCTTGACATGTTCAACAGAATGAATTCTTTCTTGGGCTTGGCAACCAGTCTGTCTTTGTTTAACCAGATTGTTCAATTTTATCTCCAGGTTGCTCTCGATTTCCTTGGTATTCTCTTCTACCAATTTTTCCAGGTTATTAACTCTTTTCTCCACATCTGTTAATTTAAACTGACCTTCGAAAATTAGTTCTTTTATTCCTTCCATATCAAATTCGAATTCGTCTGCGTCCAGACCTTGGCTTTCCAATGTCATTCGGAGGCGATCCACGAGCTCAGACTTTTTTCCTTTGTCATTGAGTTCTTGTTTTTTTAGTTCCCGCCTCAACTCAAACAGGGAGAGTTCTTCCAATAATTTGTGATGATCCATTTTTATTTATCTCGCTTCTGACACCAGTTGTTGTAATATCGATAACTATACTGAGGTTCTTTAAAAATGGTCCTAAATTTATTAGAAGAAATACACACTTAATCAAAAACTTGTGTCTTAGTAACTATAATTAGGACTGGTTGATTGAAGTAATGTAATCGCTCAACTCTATTTTTTTTATGTCTTTCTTAGTTATAAAATCTTCTGAGGTTTATCAGCCTTGATTATAAACCGTAGATATAAATATATATATATATATATATATATATATATATATATATATATATATATATATATATATATATATATATATATATATATATATATATATATATATATATATATATATATATATATATATACATATATATATATATATATATATATATATATATATATATATATATATATATAAAGTACAAAACTATTTCCTTTAAAACATCGTCATATATTGAAAATTGGCTGAAAAAATATAATTTCAAATTTCAAATCTTTCTATCGAATTAATTATGCCACTTAAACGAAAAGCTATTGATTCCACAGTTTATTCGCAATATATATATATATATATATATATATATATATATATATATATATATATATATATGAATGTTTGTGGGTTAGTTTGTCTATTATAGAAACGGGAAAGCGACCCGGAACGGACAGCGAGCG
Source organism: Erpobdella octoculata (assembly GCA_963978895.1). Taxonomy (NCBI): domain Eukaryota; kingdom Metazoa; phylum Annelida; class Clitellata; order Hirudinida; family Erpobdellidae; genus Erpobdella; species Erpobdella octoculata. The sequence continues at coordinate 27,399,368 of OZ022239.1, forward strand.
GGAACGGAAAAGCAAGCGTGAGCGGGAATGGGAGAGCAAACGTGAGCGGGAACGGGACAGCGACCGGGAACGGGAAAACGACCGGGAGCGGGAAAGCGACCGAGAGCGGGAAAGTGACCGGGAGCGGGAAAGCGATCGGGAGCGGGAAAGCGACCGGCAGCGGGAAAGCGACCGGCAGCGGGAAAGCGACCGGCAGCGGGAAAACGACCGAAAACGGGAAAGCGAACAGGAGTGGGAAAGCAGGTGGGAAAGGAAACGGGAGAGAAAGAGACAAACATTAGAAAAACCTCTAAAAAACCCGGGCAACGCCGGGTATCTCCGCTAGTTAGTATATAATGATTTTGCCCCCTCACATAAAAATTAAATATGTAACTACCTAATAATGGCAAAAATGGGTGTGCTATAACTGCTATAGGTAAATAGAAATCCAGCACTGTTTATGCTTGAAAAGAGCGTATACATTGGTTGAGCGCTTAACTCTTTATTAAATTTACTTTTATTTAAAATTGATTTTATTTATAAGTTTATTAATAAATATTATGTACATAATTTAAATTTGTTTAATGATTTGTTTAATGTAAATTATTTTTAATTATTCTCCAATGGGGGCGCGCGTCCCCCTTGCTCCCCCTGGATCCGCCCCTGATCAGCGACAATCTGGTTGAAGCATTGTACTTCTCAATTCATTTTTAATTCTTTTTAATTTGGAGAAGGAGCGTTCCCCACTGCAGTTAGTTACCACCATGCTTAAAAAGATTCTCAATGCGATTTCTACATTTGGAAATGTGTCTTCAATTTTGTTTTCTTTCAAAAGTTGATATATTTTTAATATACAATCCTTATTTTCTCTGTCAACAATTTTCAAGTATTCTGTTAAATGCAAACATTATCGTTTAGTGATCTGACTCAGAGGCGTAGCGAGGGTTTTTGGCGCCCGGGGCGAAACTATAAATTTTGCGCCCCCCGGGCCTCCCCCCGTTGCAATGAAGAAGTTAAAGTTAAACACAATTTGAAGCCATTTCAAGTGAAACGAATTTTAATTTTAATCTATATACAGAGTATTACGGACGCAGAAAAAATGTCCGTGTTCGTTACAGTCATAGATATCTATGGTTACAGTACTTTGCCTAACCAACAGTTGAGTTACAAGCTATAACAACGGCCCATTCATTCTTAAAATTATCGTGATAATAAACGTACGTTATACCAAATTTATTTTTCTCGCCTTCATGCTTGCAAATTTGTTAATAATATGCCTGCTGAGCCGGAGATCTGTGCCTAGATTGTGGCTGGTGGGTTTGAAATGAAACACATGAGTGACATGGCTCTCTCCGTTCGTAAGAACCTAACAAGTTTGATGCTGCAGAACAACTAAATGGACTGAAGCAGCAGATATACAACTAGACTGTGGACGACATCCTGACGCAAGGAAGGAAACTACTAAACTACTGTTTTTCTTGCATCTTGCGCAAACTTTGAGAGAGTGTTAAGGCGGGCGCACACGAACAACAAAATTGAACAACTAAGTTGTGCAACTCGAGTTGTGCAGCCAAATTGCTCGTGTGCGCGTCATGAGTTGAGCAACTTTTTAAGTTGGCAACTCAGTTGCCCAACTAGTTTAGTTTTCAAATTCGTTTGAAAACTTTGGACAACTTTTAGTCACTCGTCTTTCTGTAATTAGTAAAATAGTTATTTTTATAAGAAAAATGTAAAAATAGAATGAACCAGCGATTCTGTTATGAATTTGATAAATTTTAATAAAAAAATTTCGTAATTTGCACAAAGATTTTTTGACTTGATTATCGAATAAAATACAAAACTTGCGAGAAAAAATTGTGATGGAATTTGATTTAATGTAATAAATTAATTTATTAGAGAATTTCAACAAAAAATACCAACTGTTACTCTAAGCGTGTGCGCGCAAAGGTTGCTCAAGAAATTTAGTTGTGCAACTAAATTGCTCAAATTTGTTGTTCGTGTGCGCCCGCCTTTAGTCTAGCATGAATATACTGTATCTTCCTCTTCGGCGCCCCCCAAGATGGCGCCCGGGGCAGCTCGCCCCCCTGCCCCCCCCCCTAGCTACGCCCCTGATCTGACTGGAACTAGGGACTTTGTATTTGATCTGAGGGGGGCCTCTATCGATCGCGAGGCCCTGGGCACTTGCCCAAAGTGCCCAGTGGGAAAGAGTGGTCTGGTTGTATTCTGAAATATTTGTTTCGACATTTTTCCTGGCACTTTTCATCTGGTTAGCATGTTTTATAGAATGGTTTTTTCATATCATATTCTACTTAGTTCTGAATAATCAATGTTTTTTCCGTGTTACTTTTTTCTAATCATTTTTAACATTGACCGAATGTCTATTAATTTTTTACGGCCTATTATTTATTATTATTATTAAATATTAATAAAGTACATTCGATGCGATGTTTTTTGACAACTTATTTAACTTTTATAAATGTTTATTCTTATAACTTGGTTTTGAATTTTTGACAATGCATTTTATATAAAATTCTGCAGTATTTTACATCTCCAAGTGACGAGCACAAACACAACATGCCAGTCTAATCTGTACACCAGCACATGCACTTATAAACCAACTCACACAACTTGACACAACATAGTATGCACGAGAGCACATACACTCAGAATACCGATAGAAGTATGCACGCGAGCACACACAAACGACATACTGACACAAGGATCACCCACACACATATACACAACATTCCAATAGAAGTATGCAAACGAGCAATTAGCCTACTAAAACAAGCAGAGTTTATCGTTTTTTCTCAAATTAATTTGACAGTTGTTGTAAGAGTAAAACACAAATATTTTTACTTTAATTAACACAGTCACGGAAATTGAATAAAAATACATAATTGAAAACAACGGAAATAAAAATAAATAAGAAAACTTTTTAAAAACTAGTCTTATTATATACTAAAAAGTAGAAAATAAAATCGTACGTCAAATTGATCATCTTGTTGTTCGCTATGATAAGACTAGGGTGCTCGTTAAGTTATACAGATTACAGATCTGTTCATTAAATTCAAACTGAGCACCCTAGTCTTTCTACAATTTAGTACAAAATAAGACTAGTTTTTAAAAAGTGTTTTTTATTTATTACACTTTTTTAATTATATATATATATATAAAAATGAATGTTTGTATGTATATATGTATATATGTTAATGGCGTTTATGCATTGCTAAACCATTCATCCGATCGTAATGAAATTTTCACACAATCTTGAGAGTCAAGGGGAATCAAATATAGAGAAAAATTTTTTGAAATCCGTCACAAAATGAGCAGAGCGGAGCGGGTGAGCGAGCGGGAACTATATATATATATGTATGTGCGTATGTATGTGTGTATGTATGTATGTGTATGTGCATGTATGTGTTTCTGTGTCTGTGTTTATGTATGTACTAGCGGAGATACCCGGCGTTGCCCGGGTTTTTTAGAGGTTTTTCTAATGTTTGTCTCTTTCTCTCCCGTTTCCTTTCCCACCTGCTTTCCCACTCCTGTTCGCTTTCCCGTTTTCGGTCGTTTTCCCGCTGCCGGTCGCATTCCCGCTCCCGCTCGCTGTCCGTTCCGTGTCGCATTCCCGCTCCCACTCGCTGTCCGTTCCGGGTCGCTTTCCCGTTTCTATAATAGACAAACTAACCCACAAACATTCATATATATATATAGTCTTAGCAAATCTATTTTACGTTTTATAGGCTAACAGAAGTTATGAAAGAATGAAAAAGAGAAAATGAGCGTGAACGGGAACGGGAACGGGAGAGCAACCGTGACCGGGAATGGAAGAGCAAGCATGACCGGGAACGGGAGACCAAGCGTGAGCGGGAACGGGAAAGCGACCGGGAACGGGAAAGCGACCGGGAACGGGAAAGCGACCGGGAACGCGGAAAGCGACCGGGAACGCGGAAAGCGACTGGAATCGGGAGAGCAAGCTTGGAAGGAAACGCGAGCAAGAGAGAAAATCGATAAAAAAACTTCTGAGCGGGAAAGCGACCGGGAGCTGGAAAACGACCGAGAGCGGAAAAGCGACCGGGAACGCTACGAAAACGGGAAAGTGGAGAAGGAAACGGGAGCGAGAGGGACAAACATTAGAAAAACCTCTAAAAACCCCGGGCAACGCCGGGTAACCCCGCTAGTTATATATATATATATATATATATATATATATATATATATATATATATATATATATATATATATATATATATATATATATATATATATATACCCTTGGACAACAGACAGTCCGATTAACCTCACAAAGCAAGCTAATATAAGACTAGTAAAAACAAATAAAAAGCAAAGTATTATGCCACATGCTATTTATTAAAATGAAATATAAAAATAATACTTTAGGTGTCGAAAACCACGTCAGAAAGTTTGTTAGTTTATGTGTGTGTGTGAGAAGTGATGTTGGGAGATAATTGATCAAATATCACTTTTTAGATAACTTAAAGCTATAATTACATTTGTAGTTATATAACACATTAAGAATAGCTTATATCTAGCAAGTTCGTCCACATCTCATGCTTTGTGATTTGACACCAGGTTACAATTTATGTAGCATCAGCACATATATTATAGGCAGAGCTTTAATTTTTCCGAAGAAATGATAGAAACTTACGCAAATTTTCTCAGGTACTACTTTAATGTTATTTTATGGCATAGTCTTAATTCTTTAAAAATGCAAATTAAACAAGTAACAGAAAAAACGAGTTTGTAAACACAAACTTGTCTTTCAAATACACTCGATTTAGAAATACGAAAGATGTTCAAATTAAGTTTTTTTTAATTGAATCATGTATTTTAATCTCAGCTTCCTAGCTAGTCAAAAAGCCGGTTAAATTTTACTTGCAAGATTTGCGTACAAAGAAAACCACTCTTATCAACAGAGATTGTAACCCAGGGTTGTCCAACCTTCATGCTATGGTGGGCCGCATAAAAAATGTTTAGACCCTTGGCGGGCCAGGCAAGTTTTAGCACTTAATATGCCATAATTATGATATATGTATGCCATATGAAACTGTTATAAAATAAGACTGTATATAAGTGTTAACCAAGAAATAAAAAAAAACACTTTGGTGGTAACTGCTATAAACAGCTATAATATTTTTTTAACTTTGTGTCATAGTATTTCAGTTAAAGTTAAGTAGTTATTAAGTATAATTCTACTGACCTAGTGTCTGAGTTTGCACTATGACTAGTGACAGTCATTCGATTGATTCTGTTCAACTTCAATCTAAAGATCCATTCTATTCTAGTGAAGGAAATTTTTCTAATCTAGTGCGAGCATTGTTTTTCTCTAACAATACCGGCAATGTCAACATCAATGCTTGTGTGCCTAGTCGGAAACAAGAAACGAGAGTGTCATCGTAGAGCCTGCTACGAGTTTTCGACTTGATATGTTTCACAGATGTAGGTGCTTCCAAACATTGAGCACAGCTTCAAAGCAAAGGTACCTACGTAAAGTTGGAAAACGATCATGTCTGACCAATTTCTAAAATTCTTCATACATTCACTTCTTGCTCAGTAGAAATAAATCGGTCTGCAGCTCACAAAGTTTAAGCTGAAAGCTCGGATGCTGATTCTCAATTATCTCAATAGATGCACCCATTGGATTACTGAACTCTAAGGTTCTCGAAATCTGAAAATCTGGTTTAGAATTCGTCGATTAACGTACCAATGATATCAGCAATCAACATACGAACAAATTCTGTGTGATCAATCATATCTGTAAGTTCAAAACATGATGGAAAGTGAGTTACATCATTATTCCGCACACATAGTGTGGAATAGATCAAGTTTCTTGCGAAAACAGTGGACATGCTCCAACAGTGTATATATCTACTAGATACGTCACAGCAAATAAGATCCCCAGTTCCTATAAAATAACGTTAATAACCGGTCCTATAGATAAAAAAAAAATTTTCCAAACTTGTTGGCGGGCCGGATGAAACTGTCCGGCGGGCCGCCAGTTGGACAACCCTGTTGTAACCTAAATAAAAGTTTGTAATTAGAAACACATAATCAATACGTAATAAGAAACCATATTCAACTTTTTTTCCATGAATAAGATGAATTTCCCGGGAAAACGAATCGGAAGGGACAGTTGGCTCCGTGGCCCCCCGAACTCTACGCCTATGTGATCACAGGTTTGATGAGTTCATCTCGTCTTCCTTATTTTGTCTTTATTTTTTGACACCCCTCACAGCTCGACGAAACGCCACTAAAACAAATTCGAAAGATCCACTTAGGTACAAGCAGACACACACGGTAGACAAAAAGAAGTTGCGTCACTTAAAGGCAGCTATTCATTAGTTCAAACGAACCGACCAGTGCTGTATACGATTCAACTTACCTGCCGATCCGCAGAGCGTAACCTTATTCACTAATATTCACTATCAGCACTAATATGCAGATCTGTTTTCATCTTTAACGTAGGCGGAAACGTTCACATTTTTCTGAATGTACCATCTATCTATCTTTCTATCTATAGATAAGAAGTAACAATTTACTGAACCCAGCTAATAACTACCACGGCGCAACAACGAAACATTAATAATATCGGCTGTTCCGCCGGCTAGCAAGCACATCCCCACAATCATCATTATCACTGACATGAAAGAATTCCGATCTGCGCGCTTTAATGAAACCTCGTTGAACGACCGAACGAACGAAACTCAGCCTTTTACGAGTCAATTGCTTTGTTCCGGTTGTCGATGTCACGCCCACGCCTCCTCGCTATCGAGGGTAGCTTGCGCTGGCTCATAGTAGGTAGTAGCTGCTGTAGTAGCGGCATTTAAAGAAAAACACGTTTCACTGCTGTAATAAACATCGAGTTTTTCTTTACAACAACATTTGATGATTAAAAAAAAAACGGTTATCAAAACACAAGAATATGCACTGATACACATATGCACGCACATTTGAAATTGAGATAAACTGGCACGAACATTCAAAGGTGAATCACAATAAGGTTCAAGTCGGGGAGGCTCAACGACACGCGAAACATTTTTTTCTCATATTTTTTAGGGAAATCGAAAACTTATTGCCGACCGAAAAATGACCCGTCGAAATGAACGGCACCAAAAAAACTTAACTAGGGTGAGAAACAACTAAGCGAAAAATTGAATTTTCGCCGAATTGAGTAAAAGCACATTTCACACCGAAATATGAAGAACGATGTTGTTGAGAGAGAGCGATAAATTTTTTTCCACAAGGCAGACAATTTGAGATAATGACGAATAAATTAAAAATGGAATAGCGTTTAAAACAAAAAAGGAATAAAAAAATAAAAACAAGAAATGAAGCGATTAATCAATCAATCAACCGATAAATTACAAAGCTGCGGTAAACACGAAGAACAAAGTTTATGTCAGCACGACAAAATATGAATGAAGGTACCTGTTGTTGTATCATGAAACAATCCAAAGAGGATAGATTAACTAAAATTTTCACATTAATGATTAACGATGAAAATCAAATAAAAATCGATAAAAAAAACATCACGGCATCCGTCTCCAGAAAATAATAAGTTCCAGCCCGATGTTGATGCAAGTTTATCCGAAAGAACGACCTGCTCAAGGTAGACGTCTGACTCGTTTCACTGTTGTGCGGCGGCCAAATCCAGCAGGTGTGATGCTGCTTTGTTCAAGTCCCAATGATTCATCTCCAGAACCTGTCTGCACTGATTCCTCGAGGCTATGGCCAGCCTGAAAAGACTTTCTGTTTTTAGATATTTGATTGCATCATCAACTCTCCAACTGAACATTGAAAGGGCAGTCTGACACTCTTCCAAAGTGACTCCATCAACTGCCAGCCTCACTTTGTCCATCATGTCTTTGGCCTCTCCTAAAGATGTGCACCGTTCTTCTGTATTTATGCAGTCCCTAAAGCGAGACGAGTTTTTTGAAGAATGACGGCTATCACAGCTGATTTTCGTGTCCGGATCCAGCATAGCATGGACAGTCATGTTGTCGTAGGTGCATTCCACCGCTGCCGCATTCATTTCCGACGGATCGATCAGCGGCTCATCGTCTTCCATGACCGTACGTCCATCGCAAAGCAATTTGCCGATCATGTCTCTCGTCGATTTGTTTTTCGTGCTGCTGCTTCCAGTAAAACGCTGGTCTTCCAGCTGCTGGTCAGCTGCTCTCCTGGCTTTCTCGGCACCGCAAGTTTCTTTAATGACGTTGACATAGTCCTCTTTTATTCTCTTCGTCTCTGGCTCGCTCTCTTTGCTGTCGTGCTGTTTCCCGGGAAGCAGCCAGTAGTGGGTATTGCTCAGCTTTTCACCATCTCTGACCACCGGATGAATTTCAATCGGCTTGTGTAGTCTAGTAACGGCGTGGCAAAGATAGTCTCTAGGCGGAACAGGAGGCACAGTCGAAATGGATTCATCGCCGAAGACCGGATTGTCCGACTTTGCTTTAGAAAGTCTGCCTGAGGCAAAATTGCTATCACCTTGATTTCTAAGGTTTTCACAGCTCGAAAAGCAAGTAGACCTGTCAATAGTAGTTGGTGAAACTTTCAGTTTGTCAGAAGAGCATGGAGCAAGAGTTGTGACTTCCTTTGATGCTGGTGACACATTTTGCCAACGGTCACCTAAGTATAAAAAAATATATTGCGATTAAACAAAACCAATTGAACAACATATACAAACACAATCATTGTAAAACCATCTACTAATTTACAAAAGAATTAAAAAAACATACAAGACTTGTCTTGATTCAGAGATCTAGAGAGTAGAACAAGAGGATCGCTAGGTGAAGTGCCAGAAGATATGGTAAATGATTTGGCAAGGTTAACTTCCCCTCTTTTCGACAAATCTTTTTCCATTTAAAATCTTGCAGCACCAAATTTTATAAACCCCTCAAATTTCATGCACAAAAAATACTAGGCTCGGAGCATCTGAAAGAACATAAAAACAAACTACGTCACTGAAACTGAGTTATGCATCACAATAATTGGAAAAAAAAACAATTATAGAAAAAGAAAGCTGACTCAACCTGCTCAGTGATCAAAAATCTACATCAATGGCAGCATCAAAGAAAAGATAGTCATCAAGTAAACAACCAAGTTATTTGAATTATTACTTACTAACTATTAAGCACGATCTGATATTTAGTGATTAAAGGTAAGCAATGTGATGTAAATTAAACTAGTTAAAAATTAAACATTACACTCGTTACAGTAGAATTGAGTAGAAGTAAACATGTAAAAAAGTAAAGTAATAATTAATAACTCCATTCCAATCCAAACTGGCTAAACAAATAATATCAAAATAAAACCCTGATAGCACACATTTGTTTTATACATAACATTTGTATATTGATTATATAACACTATTAAAAGTTAGTCACAGTAGCTCGCACAGCAAACTACCCTCCTACACACATCCGCTGTTTTGTTGCTGTTGTAAACAAAACGACTAATAATCCATACTATCAGAAACAAAACATCTCTCTCTGAGCATAAAAGCATAATTTTTAAACTAACTTTCAAATCCAATTTGTGAATGTTTAATTAATAACCGGTCGATAGCACTCCAAACGCATACTACCTTCTATTATATCTACATACCTTCTCAAAAAAGTCAACATCCAAAGAACATGTAATACACATCGCACTGCACAATTGTGTTTATGGATGTAGAGTAGGTACTCGTGAAATAAATATTATATTATGGCTCCTAAAACGGCCCTGAGTCGTTTGTTAATTGCTATAAAATTACAATTGTTGTGTAATTAAAGACATGTCGGATGATGTCCTTCAATTGGTCACATTTAGCGCTACCTGCTCAGTAGCGTAATTAAAATAAAAGTTAATTTTGTGATGAGGAGCAACGAAAACTAAACAATAGGCCAGCTACCTACAACGATGATGTCGCACCACAACACTCTGCTATAAATTATATACTTTAGTATATACCTAGAGACCTAATAATGCAAAAGTATAGGACTGCCTACTTAAGTTTGTAATGCAACACATCACTTGACAGTTTTATCGTTACTTTGTGGCAGAGCGTATCTGAGCTTGAGTAAAAGCAAGAGCGTCATTGGGGGGAGCGGGGAAATAACCAGAGGCGTAGCGAGGGTTTTTGGCGCCCGGGGCGAAACTATAAATTTTGCGCCCCCCCCCCGGCGCCCCCGGGCCTCCCCCCGTTCCAATGAAAAAGTTAAAGTTAAACGTTACGTGTCCTATTGTTCTTATCATTTGACTTTTGTTGAGAAAAAGATTCGATGTTTACTTCGTTCATACTTTTGCCGTTCTCTTAAGAACTAAAAGTGTGGGTTTATATGCGTGCGATTTGGCGCCATCTTTTCGCGATCAGTATTTGAAAAAAAAACGCGGCAAGCAAAAATTTTATTTAAAATACCGTAAAGAACAGAAATAAATTTTAAAAAAATCCACAAAACTCAGTGAGAATAAATGTAATAAATAAATGTCAATAAATGCACACACTGATGAAATTAAATATGGTCCTTAGGCTGTGTCATAAACTTGATGTCATAAAGGAGGTGTGCTGCACAGGGCACAGACGTTCTAGATAGCAAGAGCAGCTTTCAAAACATTGGCTCTACGTCAACGATGTGAAATGACTGGTGGCTGGAGCATGAAGGGGTCACCAAGTTCCACCTTGCCTGAGCCGGAGATCTGTGCCTAGATTGTGGCTGGTGGATTTGAAATGAAACACGTGAGTGACATGGCTCTCTCCCTTCCTAAGAACCTAACAAGTTTGATGCTGCAGAACAACTAAATGAACTGAAACAGCAGATATACAACTAGACTGTGGACGACATCCTGATGCAAGGAAGGAAACTACTGTTTTTCTTGCATCTTACGCAAACTTTGAGAGAGAGTTAGTCTAGCATGAATATACTGTATCTTCCTCTTCGGCGCCCCCCAAGATGGCGCCCGGGGCAGCTCGCCCCCCTAGCTACGCCCATGGAAATAACCCACCTAGTGGCTCACAGGCCGATTCGTCTATCCACATAATCGTATAACCATTTAAAATGCTACAAAATGTGCTAATCTATTGAGCAAACGTGGGATCCTTTGAAAGCGTTTTATGAACTTTTGGACATTTGCAATACCGGAAGCCGCCTGCGCAGAAAGCAACAATTTTTTGTTGATTTTTCTAATCCACGCTTTAAATTTATTTTTACAATAAAACACAGCTAATGTACCGTTTGGGCAGATCTGCTGTCTTTCCAATTTTATGCCATGAAATACATTTTCATAAGGGTATGCGTTTCTCATGAATAACAGAGCAGATAGACTGCATTTTCAAATCCAAAAGTGGTTTATATTTAATTTACGAAATATCTGGATAAGATTAAGAGGGTCCTGGTAGCACTCTCATTTTGACTAAAAATGATGTTCCTATTACAGAACTAGTGACAGAAGCAAATATTGTCTCTAACTCAGCTCCATCTCACTAGTTGCGAGCCAGTCCCAAGCCCGGATAAAGAGAGAGGGACAGTTAAATAGTTAAAAGGATCAAATTATGATCTATGACAGGAGGTACTTGATGCTTCCCACATACAGCTATTTCAGTTTTAAAACCTGCTATAAAGGACTATAAACTATTATAAAAAAAATTCTCAAATAACTTCCGATCAAAGAGTGTGGCTTTCTTCCTCGCCAGCACAAATTTACCAATATTGAGAAGCTGGCAACAACAACAAAATCGCAAAGTGGAATCTCATGTAAACTAAGAAAGTTCCATCAAGTCACTTTCATTGCATTAATATTCACAAGAAATATCTGCCCATCTCCTTTTACAAACTTTTATTCAACTTGCAATCTGTTTGTTTGCGGGTCTCTCTCTGAAAGTAGGGGAGAGTAGTACTGAATGGCCACACAATTTTACACTTTTATTTAAATCAATCATGCAAAAAAGCTATAAGTGATAGACTTAAAATTTTATCACTTAATGAAAGCAAAAACATTTCACTACTAAAAACCGCTCATTAAAACTTTTCAAACTATAACAACTTTATAAAAACGATAAATATCGCAACTGAATGGCCACTCATGCAATTTTTATTATAGAAGACACAATTCTCACCAAATGGTAAGCCAAAATGTTTTATTTCACAGACAAGTCTTTATTAATGTTAATTAAAAAAATAATAAAAGCATTTTGTCATTTTATTAAAAAGTTGTAGCCTACAATCCAATACTATATGATGAATAGTCAAAAAAAAATTTGATATGCCCATTTCTTCTTCTGGATTTTTGAAGGATTGGATCTCCTAGTTTCACAACAATTTGATCTAAATCTGCCTCACAAATACCTTTATCCCTAGACCAAAATTTGAAATTTGGCCTCTTCGATGTCTTTATCCTTGTATAAAAACTTCAAAAAACCATCAGAAACTTTATCCCTTTTGACTTCCATGATTTTGCCTACATAATAGGTTTTCGAGTCAAAAACATATTCAAAAATACACCAATTCCCTATTTTTATCTTAGTGTTGTCAAGGGCAAAATGAGCATCTTTACTGGTGGCCATATATCTAGATTTTGTAAATGTTGATTCCCCTCAGGCTCGATGTCTGGGAAGCTTTTCGAAATATCTCTTCTTGCTGCAAGTTTTGATGTTTTTAATTTGGATCTCCTCAAATCTTTTTCTGCTTCTCAGCTGCAGATTTAAACGCCAAGCAAGCTTTCAAAACATCTTCTACTGCTCTTTCTATGTTATTTTGAGACAACCCCCCCCCCCCCCTTCTAAGCTGTAGATACTCGGTTTCTCATTCTGAAACATAACCATAGAACATTATTAAGTAGTGATTAATATGTATATGTCTTGAATATATTAAACAATTTCATTCAATTACATTAAAATTTTGATCAATAATGAACCTCAACACATTTATGAAAATTTAAACATTCAGCAATACTGTAATGACGGTAATTATGGAGAATAGTGGCAGAAATTATTTTCGGTGTTTTTAATTATTTTTCCGTAATAATAATTATATATTTGTAATCACAATAATAACTCCAATTTAATGATCCAAGAAGTTTATTAATTTTTGATAATAAAATTCTCTCGGAAAACTCACGAAACGCGCAAGAGAACAGGAACAAAAACTATGAATAGCGAGGTCAAACAGAAATTACTATTTATAGCGCAGAAAAGAAATATTTACAGCGCTTAAAAAAAATTATTAGCAAAAGTAACACAAAAAATAGTATTCACGCAGTCAAAATAACATTATTTAAAAAAAAATGTAAGTTTATTTAAGTCGGAACTGTTCTTCATGGAATGTTAAACGTGATAGTTTTTAATTAAGGCACTCAAATTAATTTATACTTTTTTTTTTTAAATAAATTATTTTTTTAAAATTGTTTTATAAAAACTCGCACAATAAATTTATTTGACAACTAATTTATTTGACATTTCATTTCGCTTCGCCTTTAGTTATAGTCTGGTAGATTTAGCTTTTGATACGGAAATTTTAATAGACAAGCCAAAAAGTACATTAAACTATAGTATTTATTATAACTAAGAGCTGGAAAGAGATACCAGACACAGATCGGTCCCTAAAAAAAAGTTATTAGCAAAAGAAGTTGCTCAAAACTCGCGAATCTGTTTATTAACACCAACCAATCAGAAGCCAGCTTTTTATTATTCTGCGTAAAAAGTGACGCTTAATTTAAAAATTTTCTCCACGAAATGTACTCTTCTTATGCTCAAATGCTCATAAAACAGTTAAATTATTTATTTCTATATTTTTTTAACAAAACTTTTATTTTCCGTTTGCTTATGGAGCTTCCCTAAGAATTTTGAACCCCTGTCAAACAATTATGTACGCTCAACTAGTCTATGTCTTCGACATTTGCCAGAACTTAATAAGCAATACAACCTGAAAACCAAAGCTTTTTGACAATAGCTGAAGGGGTGGCGGTTATGGAAATCTCTTCACTTTTTCAAGGAAGACCATGCTCAAGTATCTTAAAGACAAGAAATTTATTGAACACAATTGTTGTTAGAACAGCATACATTTTTATTTCTAAAACAAAAGATAAATTGGAACTTAATAGGTAATTATAATAATAACTGTTATCTAGCTTTAAAAATCAATCCATTAAGCAAAATTCAGTCACACAGAAGACTCAGATCTTCATCCACAGCTTTACTTTTTGTGCCCACCACACATCTCAAGAGTGCTGTAGACGGAAGGTTCAAGGTTGCCAGACTGAGAATGGTTTGCCAGCAAGTATTTTTATCGCACTTCAGTTCTGCGTACCTCATTAATTATTCATTTTTTGTCGCGTGCGATTGGTTGGCGGCTCTGGAATTTCCATCCAGTTGAATCATGCTGCGAGTGATCTATTTTTAACAAAAGTCGCTGTACTAGCAAGAACAATAGTGATTTGAAATGGCCGCAATGAATGGAGATGAGTTTGACGCGAATGTGAAAGCTTGTTGTTTTTGTCACAGTTCAATTGACGAAGCATGCATGTATTGACACGGGTAATGGGTTGGAGGTGGTAATGCATGCAGATATCAGCACAGAGCAGCAAACAGTAGAATGGCTGGAAGAATATGAAAATTTGTCCTTGATCACCTTGCGAGTATCGAGAACTTTTCCTGATGTTGGACAGAAAATTCTTTTCAAGGTAAAAAAGTTGCTTTGGCAAATACGATGATTTAGGGTTGATCTCTTAGTTAAGACTGATTTTTATTCATAATTACATTATACCTTAAACTAGTTTCTGCATTTAAAAAAATCAATTTACTGAAATGTTGCAGAAAGTCTATCACTGTCAACATAAAAGCAGATATGGAGGTAAAAAAAAATACAAACTGTAAAGCAGAAGTAATGCTAACACTAAGACATTCACAATTCATTAGAATAAATGCAAATGGCAGCAAAGTGAATAAAAAATGCAGGTGAATTTTGCAATACATCAGTTAAATTAGACTTAAAGTAAACTACTGACTTTTTTTAAACTTTAACTTGTGCTGATTTTGAATTTTTAGGTCGAAGGATCCTCATATTCCAAAGAAGTTGCCAGTTATTCTATTATCATGTAAAAATGTAAACACAACACCTTCAAAACAGACATCTCTTTAACCAACTTAAAAGTGAAGCACGCCACTTCATAAACTTTCAACATTCTTACAGACATTATTGTATTCCTGTTTATTTTTTTAACTGCTGTATAGTTTGTGTGTGTATCTATTGTTATTTGTTTAATAAATTCATATGTTTCAAATTGCAATAATTGTTCCTTATTTGTTCTCATTTTGGAGTATTACTGTATTGTTTGTTGTGTGTATAATTTAATTCACTTTGTAAACTTATATGCTTTGAATTGTCAATGTGCAATAATTTCACTTTATTGTTTTTCACATGGTAGTATCGCTGTTTTTAAGTTTTTGTGTATATTTTTATTTGTTTTATAAATTTATCTGCTTTAAATTTTTCAAGAATTTTTGTATTGTTGTTTATTTTTTTTAATTGCTGTATAGTTTTTGGGTGTTTATAAATTAATATGTTTCAAATTGCAATAAATGTACCTTATTTTTTCTCATTTTGGAGTATTACTGTATTGTTGTGTGTATAATTTGTTTTTTCTTGCTCTAGTTTCTCAGTTTATACATGTTTTAAAACTCATTTTGGTTGATGGATAGAGGATAAATAAAAAAAATCAATGATTATTTGTTCCAATGTTTTCATACAGCAATTTGCAATGTTTGTTCCAATGTTTTCATACAGCAATTTGCAATGTAAATATGGCTGAAATGTTGCTAGATTACTTTGTGCACTCTAAACTGCCGAGAAAAGCTACATTAGTTCTGTAAAAGATGTATTTCAACAAAACATACATATGGTAATGAAAAAGTCATTAATTGAAGCTGCAAGGGAGTGACAATTTTTGTTTTAGACAGGCTGAAGTTGCTGGGCCAAAATCTTTAAATTTATTAGCATTGAGCTTTTTTCAAAAAGTAGAGCAGTTTTGCAAATATTAATAAAATTGATAAAATTTTTATTAAATTAAATTCGATACACACAACATTTCGAGTTCCCATTAACCACCGGATAAAATGTTATCGAAAATAAACATTTCGTTTGAATAATTAGCACAGCCAGAGGCTGTGGAAATTCCAGAGCCTTCAACCAATCGCGTGCGACTAAAATGAATAATTAATGAGGTACGCAGAACTGAAGTGCGATAAAAATACTTGCGGTTTGCCAGCTGCTGTTACATTGGCTGTGACACTTCAGTGTTTCCGAAGAGACATTCTAAACATTGACTAACACCACTTTAAACGTTGTTAAAATTCAATTCAGTTCAGAGACGCTGTTAGCAACTTTTGTCGTGCTGACTGAAGTAAACAGTTAAGTTGCAGATTATTATTATTACACACACACCAACAAACAGTTTTGACATTGAGACAATGCTTAGCAATATCTTCATATAAAATAATAGACATGGAACTGGAAGAAAGATACAAAAGCTATTTTAACAAATACAAAAACCCAGCAGAATACAGAAGACCTTATCCCAAGGACTTGATAAGTTTCTATATAACACTTCTGAAATAAAAATTTAATAACCACTCACATTGGCCAACAATGACATTCAGACATATTTCAGCATTTATTATAGATATTAATTACAAGACCACTAATATGAAGTGCATTATCTCAAACTTCATCACAACAATGTTTACAAGCATATATACAAGACATATACAATAATCTTCAAAACTGTTTCAAGAGCATCGACTTTCATGCCAATTTAAAGTCCAACAACAAAGACTGATCTTGGGCAAGCCTAATTAAAATAATATTTCCTCGGTCTCAACAGTTTCTTCATACAGTCCTTCACATATCTCGTCATTAAACATATCTACATCAAGATTATCAGCATGAAGAGAATTTTTACAAACTTTGCCACAGCAATGTTTACAGGCAGAGATACAAGGTAGCCCATATTTGAAACATGAACAACTTTTAGAAGAGCATGGACTGTTTTTAATCATTTTACATTTACAAGATATACAATTAATAAGGCTATCAGGTGCAGCTTCTATATCAGTTTTAATAGGACATAATTTATCATCTATTTTTTTCCCAGCCCCATCTATCAGCACCAATATCATTGTGTAATAGATACCTCCATTTCATTACCTGAAAATGGGTTCTCAAAACATGAAAACGGCACAACTATTAATTCTTCCTAAAATCTCATTACTCCAATCATCACCTCTAATATTACAAATTGACTTAATTTTATCTTAATTTCTAAAGTACTCACTAAACGTGTTTTGTTTGAATTAGTACAAGAGCTACTTAATCCACACAAAAAACAATTTTTTTCCATTCA
>OZ022239.1:27416943-27431943 GCA_963978895.1 Erpobdella octoculata
CAATCAGTATTACTGCTCAATTGTATTCTGCCAAAAATGTGCTTCTCAAAACCTAATTTTTTAACCAAACGGGTGCCTTAAACACAACAATCAAAATCTTGTACAAAAATATCGGCTGATATTAAAAAAATAAACAGTTTGAAATTTTTTGTTAAAACTTATTTTCAGATTAATAGTCATAGTTTTGGTTAGCGACATCAGCTTCAGTCAATCGAGCAGCATCTTCATACCGTTTTTTGGCTTTCATCCAGTTCCTCATTTTGGGAACAGAGCTAATATTATCTAGAATGGTCGATGCTGCTGAACCCAATCCTGCAGTTTCATCAATTCGAATCTGGGCTTGTACCTGTAATGAGTAAACAACATTTATAAGTACATTTCCAAGAAATAGACCCTTTTATGAAATAAAAAATTTTCTGTTTAATAAATTTATTTTGTACTAGCGGGGTTACCCGGCGTTGCCCGGGTTTTTTTAGAGGTTTTTCTAATGTTTGTCTCTCTCGCTCCCGTTCCCTTCTCCACTTTCCCGTTTTCGTAGCGTTCCCGGTCGCTTTTCCGCTCTCGGTCGTTTTCCAGCTCCCGGTCGCTTTCCCGCTCAGAAGTTCTGT
The DNA here is from genome assembly GCA_963978895.1 of Erpobdella octoculata. Lineage (NCBI taxonomy): Eukaryota > Metazoa > Annelida > Clitellata > Hirudinida > Erpobdellidae > Erpobdella > Erpobdella octoculata. Next base: position 27,417,552 of record OZ022239.1, read on the forward strand.
TATCGATTTTCTCTCTTGCTCGCGTTTCCTTCCAAGCTTGCTCTCCCGATTCCAGTCGCTTTCCGCGTTCCCGGTCGCTTTCCGCGTTCCCGGTCGCTTTCCCGTTCCCGGTCGCTTTCCCGTTCCCGGTCGCTTTCCCGTTCCCGGTCGCTTTCCCGTTCCCGGTCGCTTTCCCGTTCCCGGTCGCTTTCCCGTTCCCGGTCGCTTTCCCGTTTCCGGTCGCTTTCCCGTTCCCGCTCACGCTTGCTCTCCCGTTCCCGGTCATGCTTGCTCTCCCATTCCCGGTCACGGTAGCTCTCCCGTTCCCGTTTCCGTTCCCGCTCATTTTCTCTTTTACATTCTTTCATAACTTCTGTTAGCCTATAAAACGCAAAATAGATTTGCTAAGACTATATATATATATATATATGAATGTTTGTGGGTTAGTTTGTCTATTATAGAAACGGGAAAGCACCCGGAACGGACAGCGAGCGGGAACAGAAAAGCAAGCGTGAGCGGGAATGGGAGAGCAAACGTGAGCGGGAACGGGGCAGCGACCGGGACGGGAAAACGACCGGGAGCGGGAAAGCGACCGGGAGCGGGAAAGCGACCGGGAGCGGGAAAGCGACCGGCAGTGGGAAAACGACCGAAAACGGAAAAGCTAACAGGAGTGGGAAAGCAGGTGGGAAAGGAAACGGGAGAGAAAGAGACAAACATTAGAAAAACCTCTAAAAAACCTGGGCAACGCCGGGTATCTCCGCTAGTACATACATAAACACACACACACAGACACACATACATGCACATACACATACATACATACACACATACATACGCACATACATATATATATAGTTCCCGCTCGCTCACCCGCTCCGCTCCGCTCATTTTGTGACGGATTTCAAAAATTTTTTTTTCTTTTTGATTTTCATTGACTCTCAAGGTTGTGTGAAAATTTCATTACGATCTGATGAATGGTGTAGCAATGCATAAAGGACATTAACATACATAAATACATATATACAAACATCCATTTTTATATATATAGATTATGACAGAATTGATTTGAGAATTAAAAATATTTACACTAACAGGCTCAACGATCCCATTTTGACCTTTTCCTAGTGACTGTCCGCATTTCCACCCCATTTTCAGCAACATTTTATGTCCGACGTTGGATGACGGTATTTCCCTTAAGAAGCAATAAAATCAAAACTTCATCCTTGCAAGATTGAAAAAGTTAACGTTATAAAACCCTTGAGGGCTCAACAGGTGTACAATTGAACGATTAAAATATCAGCTTACCTGTTGACAGAGGCAATATCAGTGATGTGCTCTACGTAAGGATCGCTGGAGGCTAACTTTAACTTTTTCCTTCTCACTTTATAGTTTTCGTGAATCTTCATTAATTGCGGATGAGTTTCGTAATTCATATTCTGCAACAAAAAATCAAGAAACTTATAATGCATGGAATAAACACAAAACGAAAATTTTATATTGCATCAAACAAAATCAATTTTTAGGCAGTTTTCAAGACATTTCTTCCAATGTTAAACATTTGCTTTTGTTAATCTTATATGATATGATAATGTTAACAAATTGTAAACAAGAAAGCCGTCTAACCTTGAGACCATATTTCTTTTTGATTCTGTTGAGGCACTGTCTTCTAGATTTTTCAATTTCACATTTCCCTAGCAAACCAAATAATTAATTAGATGGTTCGAATTATTTTTAATAGATTATCACTCATCATAATTATTCTAATTGCATTATTTATTTATCATTGTTAACAATTATCATTTTATTTACTATTTTAGTTATTACTATTATTATCTATCATTTTGAATGAAATATAACACAACCATAACAACAGGTATCGTTAAAAAGAACCATCAGAAATAAAAATTGGGAACGGGAAAAATATCGTAGTAATTCAATGAAACATTGCACCTGTTGAAGAGGTTACTGTTTCATCAGCAGTTGAAGGATTTCTTAAATTCCACAGTTCGCATCCTTCACACGTTTCACCACGAAGATGAATGTGAAGTTCCAACGAGGTTTCACCTATCTTTATGACATCCAAATTGTACAGTACGTGTTCCAGACTGGTTCGTCTCGCCTTGAAGCAAGTTCAACAAAAAATCGTCTCAATAAATGAAACTCTACACTATAATTTTTACAAAAACAACTTTTTAAATGCAATTTAAAAAAAAAATAAAACTATCTATATCATAATTTATAGAATGTAAAAATAATTTAAATACCAATGTCGCACCTCTCCAATCCTTTTGCCGTTCACAAAGGTCCCAGCCACGCTGGCTTCGTCTTGTAAAACGTATCGTTTCAAAGTTTCATTGTATTCAATCTTGCAGTGCCTCTGCATTTTCAAAAAAAATCAGATTTTGGATAAACATTCAAAAGGAATTCAAATAATAAAATGACAACGAGTAGACATTTGAATTTTTTTCGCAAACATTACAAGCTCACAAGAAACACAATTTCTTTATCTTATTTCTATTCAATTATCTTGTTTTTTTAAATAAATCATTTATTAGGGATAGCCTTTTAAACAAGATATTTTTTTTTAATATTTCATTTTCAAAAGCAAAAATAAGGTTAACGAATCTTGCCAATAAATTACATCAATTATTATGCTGGACAATAAATAAAAAAAACAATTAATAAATTAGAAGCAAGTGAAAATCAAACTTATTAAAATGTGAGGTGAAGAAAAACCTGTTTGAAACTGGTTTGAAAAAAAATGACTTCACCTTGCTGACAACCGGGTCGGGAATGAGAATGTTGTGGTTTAATGAAGCTTCTCTGCCAATTGAGCCACCTTTACATGTGATTATGTACAGAGAGTTTACATCTACGTGATCTGAGCTCTTTACAATCGCTCGTATACAGGGGATGTAACTCGTTGGATCTGTTGGAACATTTAAAAATTAACATAATTCCAAAACAACAACAAATCCAGCGTTGTGCATTGCCATGACACAATTCTATTTATTTTAAATAAAAATCACTTAAGTCTTAAAACACTATAAACTATTATAAAAAATATTAATTTCAACATTATCAGGTTCATCTCCACAACAACATTCAAGATCTTAAACTGCATCAAAAATGCAGAAACGTCAACTAACGTTACCTAAGACTTCAACATGCTGATGCACCGAATGATTCTCTTCTTCATCTGCACTTGACAGAATTTCCCCATCTTCGACATCGGTCAACAGGGATGACACGTCGCGGACGGAAGTGTCAGCTGCTTCACCTATGTAGTGCCCGCCATTTTCATTTCTGCTCGACTTGTTTCTGCTCAACGCGCTTGGCTTCAGCTTGATATCGGAGGTGGGCTGAAATTTACGGCTCAATTGTTTATGCAAATTTCTCTTTAATAAACAAAAATAATTATAAAAAAACTGAGATAAGCAGTTAAAAAACATTCCATCATTTATATATTAAATCGATTTATAATTTTGCAACAAACTTTCCAAACCACAATTTTCTATTTTAGAATTAAGCAGAAAGAAAATGTCGAAGCTTAGCTTATCATGTTTGCAAATTTTTTGTGTATAGAAAAGTTGCTCTGTGTCTTGCCCCCTCAAAGAAAATATAAGCTCATTGTCTATATATACGTTAAAAATAACCAAATTTTTATCAATACATGCTTTATTAAAAAGTCTTTGTACTTTTGATTGAAAACTTCATACTCGAGATTTCTAAACAATGCTTTTCAAATTAATAAAAACTAGAACTAATTCAAAAACTAACATACACGTTATATAAATATGCAAAAACTATAACAAAGAAGGTAAAATAAACAAAACATTACTTCACTTTTGGATGTTGATTGTTTGTTATCAATGATGTGAGATATCGTGTTGAAATCTTGTTGCTGAGCTTGAGAATGAAACTCATAGCTTTGCGTGTCCTCATTATATTTGTAGTATATTCCGCTGTTTGGTTCATAATAAAGAGATTTCTCCTTTGAAGTTAATTTACTTTTTATTAGATATAAATTCTTATGAGACTAAATTGATTGATAAATCACATATATTTATTAAGTTAAAAAAATATTTATATTATAAATATATTAGACTAGCTGGGTTACACAATGTTGCTCTTTTTTCTCTCATTGTCTCTCTTTTAAACTTTTTTTATTAAGTTTATAACTTTTTGAGAAAAAAAATCTGTTACAACCAAACATTTTTATTTTTAATAGTAACAAAAATTAAGGTTCCAAAAGTTATGCAATAAATTAAGCCCAAAAAGTTTCTTTTTGACTTAAAACAAAGAGCAGATTTTTTTCAAAAGTAAACTTAACTAATTCCCTGGCTATAATTCTCATGTGTATCAATTGAAGAAATTGGTTGAGGCATTAAAACTTGTAAAAGAAAGATAGAAAGAAACAATATCATTGTTTTATATACAAATAAATTTGTAGTACAATTTTTTTTGTTTTTCCAAGATGAAATAGTCTTCTTTGTATTACATTTCAAAAACCTTTAAAAAAACTAAGAAAATTTAAATTAAAAAAAAAAAAACTTACAGCATCATAGTAGCACTTGGAACAGTGGTCGTAATACATATCGTATACATAGCTTGATTGAGCAATCGATTGTTCTGCTACTTCAGCAATCATGTCCGCTGTTAAAACTTCTAAATAATAACCGGTTAACGTGGATGAAGACTTTTGATTAACTATTAAATAAAGTAATTTTATTAAATAAAGTCTGTTGATTTTCGACTGACAGAAGATCAAAAACTTACCGATAATTGGTGATTCTGAGTTTAAATCTGTATAGTTATATTGTGTAGAGGCATCAGCACAAATTGGTTTTTGATCGAAGTTTTTTATGTAAAGAAGAAGCTGGTTTTCGAGTTCGATATTTTTTTGCTTCACTTCAGCAAGTTCATTTTCTAGGAGTTGAAGTCTCTTTTGACACACAACCAGCTCGTCATCTTCCGATATCATTGTGTATATTAATGAAAATTAAAATATAATACACCTTATTAGCATTGACGTAAATATTAAATTAGAATTAGCAGCATTTTGAGAAAGGACAGAACGTAAACAAACAAGACCATTAAGTAAAAGTAAACAATGGTATTAATTACAAAAAAAACGTTTGAAGGTGAAGTACGTCAACGAGTTATTTTTAATTTTTAATAATGTTCAAGTTACTTTTTTAAATTTTGCATAACAATTTAATTTTTTTTATTGTAGCACAAGTTTTACCTATGTATTAGTTTTTCTCACAGCTGTGCCGTCCGTCGCTGTTCGCTATACTATAAAATATGTTTATAAAACTGTGTGGCTGTTTGGCCGAGCCTAGTGATGCATATTACTTGTCACTTTAGTCGCTTGTCTTAAAAGTTTCTTTGAGAGACTGGACTCTTAGTAATTACTGTGAAATTAAAGTTAATTTTAAATAAATTATGACAAGTTTGGAGTTTCTTGAAGATTCGATTTTCTCAGATGACAACTGCAGGCTTTACTCAAAAAAAGACTCTTGTGAGCAGGGCCGTGTTCCAGAAAACAAAAATCTTGTAGATTGTGGCCTTAGGGGCAAAAGCAAAAGACCGAGTCGAGACTATAACTCGAAACATTTCTTTCAGACTCAAAGACACAGAGACACATGTAATGAATACAATGACAATATTGAACTTTTAAACTCAGATGAGAAAACCAAATCATTGTTTTCAAACAAATTAAAAAAGTCATTCAAGTCTGCTAACAAAAGAGCTCCAAGTGTCCGTCAAAGAGATGTCATTAGAAGTTTTGAAACACAGCTATTTATCGATAAATTGGAACACAAAGTGGAAGAAAATAAAAATGATCCTGATGAATTTGATGGTGAAGACTCTTCTTATGGCAACTTACATGAAAAAAGAAAATTCTGCTTATGGAACTATCAAAAAGTGCCCTCAATATCTAATAAAAATCGCGAAAACTTGAGTGACAGTAAGATTGATAAATTGGCTGATCATGAAAATGAAGTTCAGAGAAAATGTTTAAAGCAAAAATTACGTAAAGGTCGTTACAAAAAAAAAGTTGAAAGATTTGCCAAAAAAGTAATTCGTTGAATTTTTAAAAGAAATTTTCAATTATGTAATTTAAATAATAATTCTAAAAATAGTTTATTGCTTGTGCTATTACTATTGATAATTCTTTTTTTAATCAAATATTGAAATAAGGAAATACTTTAATTTAATGAAAAATACAAATTATTTTTTTTTAAAGTGTTAGTTTCTTTTTTCGCTTACAAAACTCTGATGTCTTTCTCCGCTCCATTAGAAAGCATGAAGATACACTCATCTTATTGCTTTCTAAGAGAGCATTTTAAAAAATTTCTGCTATATTGTTTTTTACAAACTTTTATTTAGGTTACAATCTCTGTTTGTGTGTGTGTGTGTGTGTGTGTGTGGCTTTCTCTGTACACAAATCTTCAAGTAAAATTTAACCAGCTTTTTGACTAGCTAGAGAGCTGAAACTTTCAGCATAGCTTTATATTGGATGACAATACATGATTCAATTAAAAAAAAAACAAAAAAAACATAATTTGAACATCTTTCGTATTTCTAAATCGGGTGTATTTGCAATTAAAGTTTGTGTTAAAAAACTCGTTTTTTCCTTTACTTGTTTATTGGTTGAATTATTAAACACTAAACAGTCTAATTTTATTTCAGTAAAACAATAAAGTTTGAATTTTGTTTTTGTTGTTATTTTTTAAGTTGATTTTTTGTAAACTTAAATCTCAGGAAGCAAATAACTGCAACATCTGTTTAAAATATTAAAAATAGCCGAAGCGTTTTGTGGTTTTTCATCGTAGCTGCTGCTGTGTTTAATGATTTTTTTCGATAAAAAATTTGCAATAACATCTGTTCGTAACAAAAATTTGGTGTTCTGATTTTTTTTTAGAACGTACTGTTTAGAGTTTGATCTTTTGAGAATCTTTGCTACAATCGTAGGCATAATGAATAGCTTGTGAAACCAAGTTATGGATAATATATTTCTTAAAATATTGGGACCAATTATTATTATTATTATTATTATTATTATTATTATTATTATTATTATTAATAATAATAATAATAATAATGATGAATTTATATAGCGCCAGATAAGTCAGAGGCGCTTACGAAGGTTCCTTTGGATCGGAAACTTCGAAGAACACGCTATTTTCATAGACATGAGAAAGCAATGCGAGTGAACTCCTTGCCTAAGGGAGTTACGCTGGTGACGCAGGTGAGGCTTGAACTGCCGACCTAACGATCAACAGGCGAGCGCTCTACCGCTCTACCACCAGCGCCTCAAATTATTATTATTATTATTATTATTATTATTATTATTATTATTATTATTATTATTATTATTATTATTATTATTATCATTATTATCATTGTCTATTTATTTCCATAATAATATATTCATAGTCATCATCATGATCATCATCATTACCACCACCACCACCATCATTATCATCATCATCATCATCATCATCATCATCATCATCATCATCACCATCATCATTATTAAAATCAATAACTGCGTTGCTGTAATGAGAAAAATGTATAAGTTATTTGTTTTTAAAAGGCATGTTGACCTCTATTCTTTTATTTGTAACTGTGATCAATGCAGTTTTTACTAATATCTTCTGATCGCAACTGTGATCAACGCAGTTTTTATTAATATCTTTTGATCACAATTGTGATGTTTCGTGTAAAGATGGCAACTTAAAACATTGTCAAAACGATCATACCAAGCCATACATTTTAGTTTTTTATTAGTAAAAAATTGAGAAAACATTTGGAAATAAATAAACAAGCAATAACACATTTTTTCTTCTTTTTGCAGACGGGTTCTAAGACTTGGAAAGGGATAAGGACAGGATGGAAGTATCTTTGTGAGGGTTTGAGATCCCTTTCAGGTCCCCTCATGACATTTAATGTTATGACTGACCTCGATACAACCGTGAAATTCTGGAAGTCAAGATCAGAAAGCAGAGTTTGAAGCCATTTATTCGAAAATAGTTGTTATTGTTGTCTGAAGAAGAAGATTTAATGGAAATGATTAACAAAAATGGTGCCTTGTTCTTGTGTGCGTGCGCATATCATATCAGTATTTATGTTTTCATTTCTCAATCCAGGTATTGTTTTCTGGGTGTTCATGAATTCTTGCAGCTCGTTAAACGTTATGAAAAACGTTAGTTAAGAATGTTGTACGTCATGCATGTGTTGTTGTTTATTTTTGTTTTGTTACAAACTTTAATAAAAATGAATTGTCAAAATGTCTTCCATGCTGCATGTAGTCCGTTAAAATAATATATATATATATATATATATATATATATATATATATATATATATATATATATATATATATATATATATATATATATATATATATATATATATAGCATATATTATTTCAGTGCTTTATGAGAAATTAGCCTTTCTTGCAAAACAATTAAAATGCAGCGGTTCATATGTTGGATTTATTTGCACTGAATTTTAAATGTGTATTTTTCATAGTTTTGTTGAATGTTTCAAATGTATTTTTGTATTTATGATAAGTTGAGCTGCCTGTGATTGCCTGGGGCACCACCATATGCTGTTAAGAAGAAACTGACATATGACTGCTCATTATATTTTTGCTCTCATTTTCTTAGGTGGAGTCAGAATAGTGCCTTCTTCTCATATGACATATTTACCAAGATGGAACGGCTAATTAGCGTGTTATGATATAAAAGTTATTTATTGGAACTAGTTGTGGATGTTTATGTATTCATGTTCATCTTCTCTGATAAATAATAATAATGATATTTATTTTCATTACATTTATTATCTACTGTATTGGTGGGAAGAATAAATAAAAAATGTTTCAACTTAAAAAGTATAAATTCGTTATTCTCATTTAACTGAGATGTTTTTTATTTTAAATCGTGTGTTTGAATGAAATGTACATTTAAAATCGAATAAATTAAAACTTTCGATTAAGATATTGTCATCAAAACGACATCTTCCCTAACGGCCTACTGACTGTGCAGGACCTAAAAGTCGCGTAGCCATGGGGACTCCAGGGATCACCCCCCACAAACCACTGCTTGTCATTTTGCAGGCTACGCGGTTGACGAGAGGGAGTCTTCATTATTTCAGTTAGCATTATCACAAACACAAAATTCAATTTACTGTCGTTATAAATCGTGTTCTTCGTAACAGGCATTCACAATATATTGTAATTTAATGCAATAGAAAATTTATATGGCGTCTCGTATCGAACAAAATAAAAAAAGTTGAAAGTAGACAACTATTTAGAATAATTACGGATCTTCTTTTTTGGAATAAAAAAATCCAGACTGTGAAGCCAAGATGGGTAAAATGAGAAACGATGGCCTTTTAAAACTTGGAGCAATTGCTTTTTGTTGGCATTTTCAAATAACACGTCTCGTAGTGACTTATTTTCGAGTGCCCAAAAAATAAGTAATATCAAGATTTGACGTCGGCGTAGCGCGTGGCAGAACAAAATGGCGGACGATTCGAAGTGATTTGAAATTGAGTAATTCGCTCTGAAAAAATCGCTTATTTATAGATTAGTTCTGTTCGGTGAAATGTTCAACAAACTGGGCGTACACACGAGTTGTTGAAACATTTTAAGCCATGTAATGACGATAGTTCTGAATTTTAGGCAGCCGATGAATGTGAAATTGAGTTGTAGTAAGGATGGCGGTGATGATAATTTGGCCGGTGATGATGATGATGATAAGGGCCTCATTAACATCCTGGAAGAATCCGGCTTTCTCCTGAAGCCTTGCTTTGCCGGCGAACCTTAACAGTGGAAAACTAGAAGTCAGTTTAATTTTAAAAAATGCATTTAAGTTTAATTTAAATGATAAATTCTTAAAATATTTGCTTTAAATAAAAATTCAGGTTTTTAGGAAACATTTTTTTAATTAAAAAATGTTTGCATTGCTTTGTTTTGCTAGCAAGCTGTCACCAACTACTGGTGCGTCTTGAAATCTGCTATCATATGACGATGCACAGGAATAAAAAATTTGATTTTAAAAGGAAGGAATCCAATTATGACGTTTGCTCTTGCACTGTCGTTCGGTAAGCTATCGGTTCAAATCCCTGCAGTCTCGCTAAGGTGTAAAATCGTCTTTATATGGATGCCTGTGTAGCAGCCATTTCGTGATGATGATTATGATGATGATTATGATGATGACGATGATGATGATGATGATGATGATGATGATGATGATGATGATGATGATGACAACGATGATGATAATGATGATGATGATGACAACGATGATGATAATGATGATGATGATGGTGGTGATGATGATGATGATGATGAGACCGAGAGTTATTTAATTGGCCTAAGCTGCGTGGAACTTCAAAAACCACTATGTGGAAAAAATGAACTAGATGAACCAGATTTGGTTCCACTGATTTTAACAGAGAATTCACCTGACTAGTTGATTGACGCAGAAGAAATTTCAAAAGATTGCGTCATCGTCACATCTCGTCATGGTGATGATGACGACGACGATGGTGATGATGATGATGATGACGACGACGATGATGACGATGATGATGATGAGACCGAAAGTGATTTAATTGAACTTCAACGCCATTGTTGACTTGACTATGTTGAAAAGATGTTGAAAAAAAGTTTTTTGGAATGTTTTAAAATCCGATTGAACTAAACCAGATAAACCAGATTTGATTCCACCGATGTTAGTAGAAAAGTCAGGTAATTCACCTGACCAGGTAAGACACCTGACCAGGTGAGCGACTCAGAAAATTGAAAGTTTAAAGTTATAATAAATTCTAGTTCACCCGCCGAGGCCTTCTTGAACTGGTAGCGGGCCGTGAAGCCGTGCCCGTCGTAGACGTGATTGGAGCGAAAGGTGACCCGGAAAAAATTCCCAGCGGACGTCAGCGCCCTTTGAGAAGAAGTCACACCAGGTGGGGTCATATTTGCCATGCGTGGGAAGGGGAGGGGGTCATTTCCGCTGCCACACATCCGTCTTGATTCGCTTCCGGACTGCGGCGTTTCGTCACTGTCGGCGAATTCGATGAAGTCGCTGTTCGTTTCGTTGTCGCACCTGTGTGGAAGAAATATCAATTCTCTCATTAAAGTAAAATAAAAAAAAACATTATTTTTATTTTCTATTATTTTTATTTTTTTGTGGAAGTATGAATTCTCTTCAAGTTTGAAAAGAAATGATTTTTTAAAATTGTTCATAAAGATTTTTCTACAATGAAAATGAATTGGAATCTCGCCTGAAAAAAACTGATCGTCATCATTTCCATGGCGGCAATACAACATAGAACTGTTTAATTATCTTATTTATTAACATTAACTTTTTTATGTTTATTTATTTACCACGATTTAATTCTATTTGTTCTTTTATGTAGCTAAACAAGCACCGGTCCATGCGTTATTTAAACGTTTAATTTATTAATTAATTATTGATTATTAATTAACTAATTAAATAAATTTCTCTATTTGGCACTTTGATCTAGATGTTTAATTAATACCGATGCTAATAATAATAAATTATTTAAATTTCGATTATTGAAATGAAACAGTTGAGCCAGTTTCGGCGTGGTTTTTGTTTCCCTAACCATGGATATCGTGATATAACTACATATACAGTTATATCAAGATATCGTGATATAACTACATATATAGTTATATCAAGATATCCATGCCCTAACCTCGGCGGAACTCCTTCGACGTCGAAATAGAGAAAGCGAACGTGCACCTGCTCGTCTGGAGCGCCGTGAAATCTGAAATGACACTCCGTGTCGCGCGGATAGAGACCGGGAAAGTTGGGCGAGTTGAAACTGCCGTGGCTGGACGTAGTCGTGCTTTGAAATGTGAATTTGCATTCTGCGTCGAGAGAATAAAGAAAGAAAGAAAGCACATCGAACGAGAACATTTTCCATGTATTATATATCTGAATGAATGAACGAACGAACGAACGAACGAACGAACGAACGAACGAACGAACGAACGAACGAACGAACGAACGAACGAACGAACGAACGAACGAACGAACGAATGCATGAATGAATGAATGAATGAATGAATGAATGAATGAATGAATGAATGAATGAATGAATGAATGAATGATGAATCATGGGTGATTGAATTGAATGAAAAAGGCGGAAATGATGTGGCGCGTGTCCAACTGACAGATCGTCAAATTGAACGAATAAACAACAACAACAAATCAGGTCAATGAATGCAAACACATCCATCCATCACAAATGCTCCACCACACGATTATTTCCCCGATACAAAACAGCAAGTACAGCCTCACAACACGTTACTGAGGACACGACAGACATGATGACGGAGGGCTCCGCCGACAAATCGGGGAGACCCGAGAACAAATCGGGAAGACCCGAGAACAAATCCTACCTTGTGATTTATCCTGCTGGCCGCTCTTGATGCCGTAATCTGCAGGATGAGAATATGTTTCGAAATGAGAATTCATCCATCCCCTATGCCCCTGACCTCACAATTCGAAGGTCAAACGCTTCTATGACGTAAGCTCACCCGAAGTGAAGCTGTACTTCAGCCGGTAGCGGGCTCCCAGCGACTCGTTTGACGTTTTGACGCGAACTTTGGAGACGAAGACGACGGCCATCTTGTTCCTGCTGCTCATCAAACACGGCGGCTGCTGGCGACCGCAGTAGGGGCCGCCGATGTCGTCAGTGGTCGTCTCGAAACGGAAAGGCGTGGTTTCGTGTGTTGTGGTCAATATCCGGATGACATCGGAGTTCTCGCAGCTGCGCAGTTAAGAAAAAGACACTAAATAACAAATAACGAAATAATTTGTTGTTTTTTCTTATATACGCATTAGGAACAAGTCATGCTGATTATACTGATTATATCGTCACATTTCATCCGTCACCAGGTATACGACCTTATTTTTGTTTATTTGCGTTTGCAAGTTTTTCAATATTTCAGTTGTCAGTGGTGTTTTGTTTTATTCTTTTAATAAGAGAGTTTCGTTTCGCTGATATGATTGTTTTTTTAGATGCGATGGAACACTGTTCTGTTTTATCGAATTAATAAAATAAGGAAAAAAATCTTTTTTCTTGTTTTAAAAAAATTGAAAACTACGGGGATAACTTTATTCTGGAGCCGATGAAGAAAGGTATAAGCCGTCCATTTTTGACCACTCGCGTGAGGTTTCAGGAGAGTTCCGAACCTGCCAGCAGGAACAAAGGATTGAGACTTAACATGAAACCTTTAAAGAAGACATCCCTTCGAAAAACATTAATCTCATTTCTTCTGGCTGTCTCCCTCTCCTCCCCCTCCTTTCTCTCGCTCACACGCAAACACACACACACAGACACGTACGCATATATATGTATATGTATATACAGTGGTGTATCTAGAATGTTTTAGCGGAAAGAGGAGTCCAACACTGCGGGGGTGGGGGAAGAGGAGACACAAAAACTTGACCGTAAATCCATAAATCGCTAATCGGAAAAATTTCAGCCGATGGTATCGCAACTAAAAAAAGCTAGTGATAAAAACCTCAGTTATTTCAGTCATCTCAATGATTTATCTCGTCACCGTATGGTTAAAATATTTCCAGGCGTCTGAAAAGACAAATTTAGAAAATAAAGGACATGCAACCCCCTTTTCCCTCCCTCCCTACCTACCTCTCCTAGATCTGCTTATGCATGCACAACACTAACTGCAACAGTAGAATCATATGATGGCTTTGTTGAGGCTTTTGCCGTCGACATTTTTTCTCTTCTTCCAAGCATCACTTTTCAGATTGGACGTGTCTCCGCTTCGCTCTTTTGTCGTTTGTTTGTTGTTGTTTACAGCAGAGATACGGAGAAGGAGAGAAAGAGAGAGACAGGGGGAGAGAGGAGAGACAAAATGTTTATTTGTGTGTCACGTGATTGATTAAATTCGTTTGGCGCTCATTTATTTTTCGCGGCTTTCTTTTGACAAAGAAAAAATTCAAGTAGTTGTTTTTTTCGTTGAGTTTATTTTATTTTATTCTTTTTATTTTTTAATTTCATTCCGCTTCCAGGCGACGACTGAGATCTAATTGGAAAGACAATTAGCGAGATGCAACAATTCTTAGGTTCGACTCCATGGAATCCGTAGTAGTAACAGGCAATTTAATTTCAACCTTTTCCATTGTCAAGCGGAAGGATACATGGAAATCTGATTATTTTCTTACTTGTCTTGTTTTAAATTTTAATGCTTGTATGTTAGATTTGCAACAGAACTATTTATTTGTTTGTGTTATTTTGTTGACAATATTTCTGTTGTCCACCGTAATATTAATATTATAATACAAATAATAATAATTAGAGATAGCCATCAAAAATGACGGATTTAAAAAAAATGTAA